>JASPKZ010004917.1:0-146372 GCA_030220185.1 Diploptera punctata
AATGTGAGGGCCCCTTGCCAGTGAACGGTGAAGACCTCATCGGCAATGAAGGCGAATGACGGAGTATACCCTTAATAGCGGCAGATTTGGCGAAGAGGCACCCTAATCCTCACTCAGGTAAAGAGAGTGTACCCGCTGCCTGGCGGAGAAGAGGAACTTCAAAGGCCTAAGGGAGCATCCCCTACTGAAAAAGCATGCCTGTCCAGAGGCATTGAGGTGGCAACCCCACCAAGAGGACTTACCTAACTATAGGCTGGTAACCTATAATGGGGAAAATTTAAATACCGAAAGACTACAAGAAATAAGCAGGCGGATAATAAAACTATGACGACAGGCAAAGAACAAAGGTTTGCCTGGAGAGCAGCGAGAAACATCCTAAAAAGTGATAGGCCTACCCTTACATTGCAAGTGAGGCAGGTATTATCCAAGCTGCTTTATTTGTCCTATTTGAGGTACAAGAATAACATTGACCATGATACAAGGAAGTAGATTATACATGGGATGATTGGAAAATATTAGCTCAGGATAGGGAAATATGGAGAGCTTATGTCTGCGCGACCATGGACTTAAGGGGTGGATAGTATCAATGAGTTTCTTGTTTCAATACACATATCAGCAGAGACAAATGGTTAGCTCCTCGCTTGAGAGAGGCGCCTTGTAGTGTATATACTTGGATGAGAAAACCCGATTATTTTGCCGACATAAAGTCAGTTAGACCACAGCAGATGGTTCCGAGGAAAAAAATCAGATTGGTTGAAAATGGTGTTTGAATACGGTACCTTCAGGATATAATTTCAAACACTACTGCTTCAGGTAATTTGCTAACTAGGGAACAATTTCGGTGTTGTTTTTTGTATAGATGTTGTATGCTACAGCAAATAATACATTTGCATTTTTCGATTAACTGACTTATGCTGCACCCTGTATTTTCCTCAGACTCTACAACACACACAAACACACACACACAACACACACATACATATTTACTGTTTCTGATATTTGGCATAATTAAGAACAGTTTGATCATCGAATAGAGAGAGTACTAAAATATATATTAAACAAATTTACTTCTTTAGATAATAAAAAAATATATAAAATAATAGAAAATACTCGCACCTACTTCCGTTACGCAGCTATATACATAGAAAAATAACATTGACGGAGAGAGAATAATGATAATAGGAATAATAATAATAATAATAATAATAATAATAATAATAATAATAATAATGACGAAGAAGAAGTAGAAGAAGAGGAGGAGGAATAGGGAGAAGAAAAAGAAGAGGAGGAAGAAGATGATGAATAAGAAGAAAGGATGAGTAAAACGTATGGTATTTATTATTACTATATGTTATGATTAAATTTTCGACATTGACCTATTTTAAGCTTAATAGGACATAAGAAGAATAAATGCTCGGACGGAACTTGAACCGAGACCTCTGGATTTATGTCCCACTACATACATATCTAGTATTAATGAGAATTCATATATATATATATATACATATAATATATATATATATATATATATCTATATATATAATGGCGTAATCGGTAGCGCGCTGGGATAAATCCAGAGGTTCGGGTTCAAGTCCCGTCCGAGCATGTATTTATTTTTCTTATCATGTCTCAAATGTATATAAACAAAAAAAGGAGGAATTATACAAGTATTATATTAAAGTTCCGGGTTTTTTAATTTCAAATGTAAGATATGTACAGAAAGAGAAACATATATAGTGTAAAGCAGTTTGTTAGCTTTCAAATGTAATATATTTTGAAACATGATAATAAATATGGTATTTAGTGTTTACCTGATAGGGGATTCTTCTACATTCCGCAAAGGTTCGGGTTGCAAACTAGATTAAACCTGTAAATTATGTGCATTTCATTAGATTAAATATAAAACTCGACTTTTCAATATTTCACATACATTGGCGTTGCCTCCGCAACGGCAGTTGTTTTTATTACGCGTCAACATTTTGGTTTACTTTCTATGCTAAAAAAACGCAGTTCATTAATACAAATTACTAATGTTTTGTTAATAATCTTGGGTAGCGGAAATTATTATTATTATTATTGTATATATATGTATTGTAATTAAATTTTTGACGTTGAGCAATGCATGGTAAGAAAAATACACACAACTAAATGTGAGTTTTTCCCTCTGGCATGCAAGTAAGTATTTTTTAATTCCCCCATACATGCAACATGTCCTGCCCATCGCAGTCTACGAGACTTAACTGTTAATATATCTGGTTTGCTATACATATAATATAGTTCACAATTGTGGAGTTTTCACCATTCACCTGTCTGTTTATTTTCCTAAGAACTTTATCTGAAATGCTCGTAATCTTTTTTCCTTTCCTCCCTTAAAGTAAAGAGCCATGTTTCGCATCCAATAATAACTAACTCACTGGTACTTATAAAAAACATAGGTTCATGGCCCCGCAGACATTCCCATCCTTAGCTAATGTTTTCCAATCATCTCCTGTATAATCTACATCCTTCAAATCATGACTAATGTTATTCTCTCACCTCATACTTTGCCTACCTAATGGCAGCTTTACCTCTGGTTTTTTTTTCTACAAGGATTTTTCATGGCCTTCTTCTATTTGCCATCAATACCAAATGTCCTGCCAACAGAGGTCTCTGAGATTTTAGTGTTCTTATTCATAGAAATCCAACGTGGTGGTCTCCAGGTAGCGCGCTGCCTTTTCTTGCAGCAAACCCGGGGTCAATCACCGGTCGGGATAGTTTCTCTGGGTGAGGCTTTTATCAGGGTTTTTCCTCACCTCTAAGACAAATGTCAGGGAAACTTTAAGCCCAAACGGTCGCCGAAATCATATGGCCAAAGCAACCATCATAATTCATATTCATCTCAGGTTAAGCTTGGGATCAGGGAGTCTCCTGGCGCACCATTATCATCATTATTACCCATCATATAATCGGGGCAACGTAACACGCCCCAACCTCAGAAGTGAGTTACAAGCACGCCATGTCAACAGAGAAACCAGGAATGTCAAAAGGCAACCTGGTCATTTGGAAAAAAAAATGCTATAGGGATATTATATATTATTGAACTGTGTGTGTGTGGAACCAAACAAAAGACAGAATCAATGTCAGAAATGTCGTACGACAGCCTAATGCATTCGACAAAAAAATGTAACCTATAACATGGGTTTTTGTAACTAAGGGACGGTTTTGCCTGGAGAGCGGCGTAAAAAATGCTAAAAAGTGATAGGCCCTATGTCTGTGTCTACCCTTACATTCCAAGCTGCTATATTTGTCCTAATTGGGGTACAAGAATAACATTGACCATGATGCAAGGAAGTATATTATACATGGGATGATTGGAAAACATTAGCTCAGGACAGAGAAATATGGAGAGCGTATGTCCGCGCGACCATGGACTTAAGGGGTGGATAGTTATCAATGAGTTTTGTTGTTTCCCTACACATATCATCAGACCAGAGAACAAGTGGTTACCTACCCTCGCTTGAAAGAGGCGCCTTGTAGTTATTACTTGGATGAGAAAACTCGATTATATCTGCGGCATAAAGTCAGTTGACTACAGCAGATGGTTCCCAGGAAAAGAATCAGATTGGTTGAAAGTGGGGTTTGAATACGGGATCTTCAGGATTATAATTTCAAACACTACTGCTTCAGGTAATTTGCTAACTAGTGGAACAATTTCGTTCGGTGTTGCTTTTGTGTGTAGACTTGTAAGCTACAGAAGATAATATATTTGCATTTTTCGGTTAACTGAATTATGCTGCAACCTGAATTTCCTCAGTGGCTCTACTCACACAACACACACACACACACACCACACACACACACACACACACACACACACACACACACACCACACACACACACACTCACACACACACACATACATATTTACTGTTTGTGATATTTGTCATAATTAAGAAAGTTTGATCATCGTTTAGTGTACCTGAGCTATGTGGTAGGCAAGAGATCTCAGGGTTATGAACTCTTTATAAGCAAAAGAACAAACGTAATAATTGTACACTCTCCATTTTAACGAAATCCAAGAACTGTTTATTTACGGAGAAATACACTTTTGATAATACAGTTACAAGAGTTTTATCTATGAGTGGAGTCGATCAAATACTTAGAGGTCCACGTGCTCGAATCAATATTTTCAAAGTCCACATGCTTAACGGGCTATAATTTTAAATTTAACTATTTCTCGGACGAATCTAATATTTAAACTGAATCGGATATCGCGGTCTGCAGGTCTACGATATTCCAACACTGAACACAGAGTCACTGAGAGTGATTGAGAGTGTATTATGATATAAGTTCTCGCTTATAAAGGCGGTGGCTCCTCCCTCTTTTCTCGAATCCACTCGTTACAATTGAATATATATTTATGTTACAATAATATTATTTACTAGTATGTATAACATTTCTAAGGAACGGGGTAAATTGGTTCTTTGATATTTAATAGATAAATGTTTATCAGTTTATTTGTAAACTGTCAATGTTAAGAGATTATCTTTTCTGGAGGTGAATGAATGTCTTTTGTTGTCTGCACCAGTCAGGTAGTAATTCTTTATCATTATTTCTTGGAATTGCTCAGTAGCGTTAATTGGTTTCTAAGAATTGGTCAATAGATTTTTAATATTTTTAATAGCTAACTAATGTTATCTTTTCTTAAAGAATGAATATTTCTTATTAGTTGTATAGACTGCTAATTGGAATTAGTTATATTCTTTTGACAATATCCTTTTTGTGTTCCTATATTATTTGTAAGTTGTGTAGTAGGTAGAGTTCTGACAATATCTCTTTATTTGTCATTTGTATAGCAGGTAGCGTTTTACAGTATTTTATTCTAGTCAAATGTACGTGGAATTTTTACCTGGATATTTTTCTACTTTTCCACATACATATTTTATAGTGATATTAGTAATATGTTCTATTTTCTTTATTTATAAATTTATTTAATTTTAATAATAACTTAATATATTTCGGAACATTTTAGTTTCAGATCCATGCATATTAGAGTTTTGTCTTAGTTTATATGTCTCCTATCATATTGATTGCTACAATAGAGAGTGCACAAAAATATACATTAAACAAATTTACTTATTTAGATAATAAAAAAACATAAACTAATAGAAAATACTCGCAACTACTTCCATTACGCCGCTATATACATAGAAAAATAACATTGACGGAGAGAGAATAATAATAATAATAATAATGAAGAAGAAGAAGAGGAAGAGGAAGAATAAGAAGAGGAAGAAGAAGAAAAAGAAGAAGAAGAAGAAGAAGAAAGGATGTGTAAAACGTATCGTATTTATTATTATTATTTGGTATAAGTTAAATTTTTGACATTGACCTATTGCAAGCTTAATAGGACAAAAGAAAAATAAATGCTTGGACGGAACTTGAACCGAGACCTCTGGATTTATTTCCCACTACATACATATCTAGTATTAATGAGAATTTATATATTTAACCCTCAACTGGTAGGGTGTAATTTCTGTTACATAACTGGTAGGGTGGGGTCATTGTGACCCTGATAATATAACAAAGGAAATACTTACATTTGGACTTTATTATTTGACTATATCTGACATAATATACACTGCTCAAAGCAATTAGGGGAACACGTGTAATAAATTGAATAAGTAATTGTTTTTTAAAGCTGTGATGCTGAAAGTTGGACAATATGTAAATTGAATTATTAATTTTATCATTGGATACAAATTTTAAAGATCCATGGCCTAAATACAGAGAAATTACCTCAAATAACAAATATAGAGAATTTTTTTTTATTTTGGAAGGCACTGGCCACTTCTAATTGGTAAGCTTCCTGATGTTGCTATAGTGACGAATGTTGATTATTGCCTTGTTTATTGAAGTCTCTGACAAAATGAGGCATTTAAATGAGTTTGAAGTGTATCATGCTCTACATCTTTTACGACAAGGTCAATCTCTGCGACAAGTGGCTAGAGAGCTTGGGGTTTCTCCTTCCGTGGTGTCCAGGTTACGCAACAGGCACAGAGAGACAGGTCAGTATTGTAGAAGACGTGGCCAGGGCCGTAAATTTAAAACAAGCCCCCAGGATGACAGATACGTTGTTCTTTCTGCTCTTCGACAGCGTACAAAAAATGCAAAAGACCTGCAGAATGACCTTCATATGGCTTCCGGAATCCGGGTTTCAGACCAAACCATAAGGAACAGATTAAGGAAAGAGAATATTCGTCCAAAAAGGCCCGTTAAAAAACCACGCTTAACAAATGGGCATAAGGCAGCAAGACGTACGTATGCTGAAAACCATGGTGATTGGAACCTGAACCAGTGGGAGTCTGTGCTCTTCTCGGACGAATCCAGGTATCGTCTTACACGTTGTGATGGTCGATTGAGGGTGTGGGGACGGCCAGGAGAAAGATTTTCTGCAGAGGCTGTACAGGAAATTGATGGATTCGGAGGAGGTTCCATAATGGTGTGGGCCGGAGTTATGTACAACAATCGTACGGACCTTGTACTTGTTCCCCAGCGACTGAATGCTGTCCGGTATATCGAGCACGTTCTGGAAGAGCATGTAGTACCTGCTGCCATTGGAGTAGGCCCTGTATTTCTGTTTATGCAGGATAATGCCAGGGCACATTCTGCGGCTGTCACCAGGGATTTCCTGAGGAGGAATGAAATTGAGGTAATGGAGTGGCCAGCGGTCAGCCCAGACCTCAACCCTATTGAACACTTGTGGGATCTTCTAGACAGGAAGGTCAGGAACCGACATCAAGCTCCACAAACTCTGCAGCAACTTGGAGATGCTCTGAAGGAGGAATGGGAGAATATCCCGCAAGAGGAAATCCAGAATCTTATTGGGAGCATGCCACGAAGGTGCCAAAGTGTCATCGAATGTCGTGGAGGCCATACACGATACTAACTCTATATAACGAGTGTTTAACTTTGAAAAATAAGCACAAGATTCAATTGCTTACATAGCGGAATTATTTGAAAAGTTAATTGTCAGCGTTATTCATTTGTTTTTACTGACATGAGCAATAAATAAATAAATAAATAATCACAAATAATGTACTTTATTAATTTCATGTTTGTACCTTTATCCAATGAAAAAAATATTTGCATATTTCATAGTGTTCCTCTAATTGTTATGAGCAGTGTATTAACCTAATAAATTACAACCTCTTCACACCTAATTTTAACCAAGTACATCACGTCTAAATAACAGAATTTAATTTATTTTTTCTTGTAGTGCATTAAAACAATATTTTAGACACAGATTGTACATTCAGACATATACATTGACTATATAATAAACAGCATGTAGGAGTTACACTAGTATAGTAAACCAAGATCAATTACACAAGAATAACAATATTAAATCTAATTAATTGAATCATTTTGTAACAAAACAAAGAACTGGAATTTGAAACTTGATAAATCTCAATAATCACTGTAGGACTATAAAAAATAATTGTAATAAATTATCCTATCACTCTAATCAGGAGACAGATCATAATTCCAACTGAGTAGTAACTCCATTCATCATATACCTAAATTGACAATACTATTCAAAAACAGACAGGACAGATTTTTTTAGTACATCCTACACAAAGCAGTTTCATATAAATTTCACAATTTGTTCCAGCTTTCCCATCCCGACCACGAGGACAGGTCGAACATATTTTCATTTTTTCTGGAGTCACGGTAGGCCCTGCTTCCTTTTCTGTGCTTGGACCCGATATACCACCAAATTTCTCAATTATCTGCCGGAGTTCACGAGGCAATTCCTTGATGCTACTTCTGCGAACACGTTCAGGATGACAAGTGATTTTCCGAGAGCAATAATGAATTGACGCCTGATGATGGATTTTGCCTCTTTTCTGCTTGTCATAAGTATATGACCATTTACTGTAGCAATATCCATTATGTAAAAAAAATATCACCATTGGCCATCGTTTTGTCCTTTGAGCAGTAGAATAGGTTGAAACTTTCTGATCCAAGGAATCAACTCTACCTTTGGTCATGTTATGGAATTGTATTATTTCCGGCTTTTGTGTATCGCTAACGATACATTTGGTGTGATGTATAGTGGAATTCAGAATGACAGCTTTGTTCTTTTTTTGGAACATACAGATGGACCTATAGTTCTCTTCTTCTGTGGAAGAAATTCTGGAGGAATTTCTCTCTTATTTTTCCTAACCGTTCCCACATAGGTCAATCCTCTAATCTTCAATTCATCAGCCACGTCTATAGATGAAAACCAAGTGTCCCCCGTAATGTATCTTTTCCGAGGTTGGAATAATTGCTTCTCTTCCTCTCTATTTCATCATTTGTGTGTCTTACAATAATATCTAGAATGTCATCTGTAAGAAGAAAACTCTAAGAAAGTTCTGGTTCTAAAGTGGGGGATTCCTTAGTATCTCCACGAATTCCAGGAGGATGTGTAATGATATTCGGTTGAGCGGTGCATCCTCGTAAAACGAGATCATGACTCCACTTGTATGTATCTTTACCTTACATAAAGCTGTATCGTCAACATCAGGATTACCATCTACATCATCGTCATCAGAATTGCCACTTTGTTCACTATCAGTGTCGTGCTCACTCTCAATAACAACATTTTCATCAACTTCATTCTCATATTCATTCAAAATGCTAGTTAACTCTTCACTAGTTAGGTTTTTATACATCGTTCACTATACAAAATAAATTCAGACATGAATACAAGTGTACCCTGAAATAATAATGAAAAAAATCAATTTTCTGCTAAATGAAAAAATAGTTACGTTTAAGGTAGGCTGGTGTCAAAGTGACCCGAGAAACGCAAGACGTTTAAAAAAACTGAAATAACACAAAAATGCAAAAACACAATGAAGCTTCCACTTCGCCCAAGGTTCGAGAACAGACTGAGGATAGAGTACACAGAGTTTCAGGTAGAAAATGTTTTAGGTATATGAGAAGGAGCGTTTCCAAATAAAGCCTGGGTCATTCTGACCCCACCCTACCAGTTGAGGGATATATATATATATATATATATATATATAATGGGGTAATCGGTAATCGGTAGCGCGCTGGGATAAATCCAGAGGTTCGGGTTCAAGTCACGTCCGAGCATGAATTTATTTTTCTTATCATGTGTCAAATATATATAAACTGAAAAAGGAGGCATTATATAAATTTGATATAAAGTTTGCGGGTTTTTTAATTTAAAATGTAAGATATATATAGAAAGAGAAACATATATGTTATATGTGTAAAACAGTTAGTTAGCTTTCAAATGTAATATATTTTGAAACATGATAATACATATGGTATTTAGTGTTTACCTGATAAAGGATTCTACTTCATTCCACAAAGGTTCGGGTTGCAAACTAGATTAAACCTGTAAATTATGTGCATTTCATTAGATTCAAATTAAAACTGACAACGGCAGTTGTTTTATTACGTCAACATATTTGTTATTTTCTATGCTAAAAAACCCGCATTTCATACGAAAGTAATAATATTTTTAATAAATCTTGGGTAGCCGAAATTATTGTATATATATATATATATTGTAATTAAATTTTTGACGTTGAGCAATGCATGGTAAGAAAAATACACACAACTAAATATGAGTTTTTCCCTCTGGCATGCGAGTAAGAATTTTTCAATTCCCCAATACATGCAACATGTCCTGCCCATCGCAGTCTACGAGACGTAACTGTTAATATATTTGGCTTCCTATACATATCATATAGTTCACTATTGTTGAGTTTTCGCCATGCACCTATCTGTTCATTTTCCTAAGAACTTTATTCTGAAATGCTCGTAATCTTGTTTCCTCCTTTAAAGTAAGAGCCATGTTGCTCATCCAATAATAAGTAATTCACTGGTGCTATAAAACATTAGGTTCATGGCCCCGCAGACATAAGCTATTCATACATTCCCAACCTTAGCTAATGTTTTCCAATCATCTCCTGTATAATCTACATTCTTCAAATCATGACTAATGTTATTCTCTCACCTCATACTTGGCCTGCCTAATGGCAGCTTTTCCTCTGCTTCTTTTCTACAAGGAGTTTTTATGGCCTTCTTCTATTTGCCATCAATACCAAATGTCCTGCCAATAGAGGTCTGTTAGATTTTAGTGTTCTTATTCGTAGAAATCCAACGCCGTGGTCTCGAGGTAGCGTGTTGACTTTTGACGCAGGGGGCCCGTGTTCGATCCCCGGTCGGGACAGTTTTTCTGGGTGAGGCTTTTATCGGGGTTATTCCTCACCTCTAAGACAAATATCAGGGAAATTTTAAGGCCCAAACGGTCCACGAAATCATATGGCCAACGCAACCACCATAAATCATATTCAACTTAGTTTAAGCTTAGGATTAGGGACTCTCCTGGCGCACCATTGTCATCATTATTACCCATCATATCATCGGGGCAACGTAACATCGCCTTGCAGGCGCTCCAACCCCAGAAGTAGGTTACAAGCACGCCATGTCAAGAGAGAAACCAGGCATGTCAAAAGACAACCTGGGGCATTTGGAAAAAAAATGCAATACAGATTATATATATTATTCCACTGTGTGTGTGTGTGTGGAACCAAACAAAAGACTATCAAAAATCTAACTATTCAACTATTTGCCTGGTAAATACTTTCATCGCCTCGGTCTTCTACCTACTCAACAATGTTTCCTCTGCAACACTATGGAAGATATGGATGCTCATCACATCCGAACTTGCCCAACCCTAGCAACCAGCAGTTTCGTGCTCAGATACTGAAAAGATGATGAACCTTCTATAATCTTTATTGTTTTTGCTTGTTTTCCCTAGTCATTGTTGGCTAATGAGATTTCAAACGCCACTGCATTTAAATAAATAAACTATTCAACTGTTCGTGTGAGAAACAAAAACAAAAGATAGTCATAAATCTAACTTCTCTACGGGTTTTAGATCTTTGCCGCTGGTCCCAACGATCGGGACTGCAAAACCCGGAAGCAGTCGATGATTTTTTAGGTCTCCCATGGTGTAGAAACTGTGTTATGCATCAAATGGCTAAGCGCAATTATTAAAAATTATATTTTGATGTCATCTGTTGCACTGCCTCATGAAGTAAGTGTACGCACACTTTTACCACCAAATCTTTAAATATAACCTTATTATTAAAGAAAATGGAAACACAATAATAATAATAATAATAATAATAATAATAATAATAATAATAATAATAATAATACTTTATTTATTCTGGCAGTGTTAAGGCCATAAGACCCTCTCTTCCACTCAACCAGCACAAATACAAATAAATATGTGACAAATATAGGTATACACTATACTAATTATAAACAGTTCAAGATACAATAATGTAGCAATGTAAATGTCATGTACAAACAACATTTTATAGGATAATAACAATAATGATACGATAATAATAATAATAATAATAATAATAATAATAATAATAATAATAATAATAATACAAATATAAATATGATACATTATACGGGAAACACCAATTAACACACACACATATATATATATATCTTACACTTGATAATAATGCAGTCGAGTTTAGAGCAAATATAAATTTAGATTTCCTTTAAAAGATGCCAATGTCCGGTAGCCCCTTATTTCTTGTGGTAGGGAATTCCAGTTGCGAGAAGTGGAGATGGTATATGACATGGAGTGATGTGATGTCCTATGTTGCTGTATATTAAGTAAGAGACTATGTTGTGATCTTGTGTTTAAGTTATGGTTTGCGGATAGATACTGATAACGGGATGATAAATAATTGGGAATCGAGGTATGTAGGATCTTAAATATTAGAATTAGACAGTGCGATTTTCTTCTCTCTTTTATGTGTAGCCATGACAATTCGTGGAATAATGGAGAAATGTGATCGTATTTTCGAACATTAAATATGAATCTGATACACATATTATGGACACGCTGCAGTTTGTCCGACAATCCGTCACTTATGTCAGTTAGTAGAACGTCACAGTATTCAAAATGCGGCATCACTAAAGTTTGGATTAAAATTCTTTTAAGAGTCGTAGGAAGAAAATATTTAAGTCGCTTTAGGGAATGCATTATGGAGAAGATCCTTTTAGATGTTTGTTTTACTTGCACATGCCAATTTAAATTAGAATCTAAGTAAAATCCCAAGTTTTTAACGACGTCGGTATAAGGAATTTGTACATTATCTAATATGACAGCCGGCATATTGCCATTGTTTATGGAGTGCAATAGCCTTGGATGTCCGATAATTATTGCTTGCTTTTTGTTTACATTTAGTTTGAGCCCATATTGTCTGGACCATAAAGATATATGCCTGAGGTCAGTGTTTACTTTGTCAATATATTCATTAATTTCGTCAGACCTAAAGTGTGTGTAAATCTGTAGGCCGTCGGCGTTAAGATGATGCTTGCAGTTTTGTAGTTTCTTGGTCACGTCATTAATATAAATCGAGAAGAGAAGAGGAGCGAGGATGCCGCCTTGAGGTACTCACCAAGCGCCAGGAAGAAATGCGATTATTAACAGAAACTGATTGCTGACGATTAGTGAGGTAAGATGTAAACCAATCAAGGCAGTTTTCCGACAGATGTAGAGTCTTTAGTCTCGCTAGCATTAAGTCTATATCTACTGTGTCAAAGGCTTTGCTGTAGTCGATTAGGACTATTGCGGTGAGTTTGCTTTTGTCCATTGAGTCTCTTATGTCCTCTACAATGTCAAGTAGTGCAGTACTTTTGTGATGTCCTGTTCTAAAACCAGACTGATGTTCATCAAGTAAGTCGTGTGTGGTGAGGTAGTCTGTTAACTGTGTGTGTATTATGTGTTCCATTGCTTTAGATGAACAGGGAAGAATACTAATTGGTCTATAATCATCGAGTGTCATGGGAGTGTTTGATTTCGGTGTAGGACGAACTAGAGCCATTTTCCAGAGTCTGGGATAAGTCCCGGTCACTATAGAGGCATTACAAATGTGGGTTATTGTTTGGAGAATAATGTCTATTATTTTTTGCAGGAGAGTTATTGTTATAATGTCAATTCCTTGTGCTTTAGATTTAATACGTAATACTGATCTTTTGGCGTCATCAGGTCAGATATAGGGAAAAAAATTGTCTCGGATAGATTGGGAATATGACATTAGTTCATCTATTGTCTGTTGTGAGTTGTTGTCAGTAGGGATAGGTAAAATGGCCATTCAACTCATCTAGTGGTAGGTCAGCTGTTTCTACCTGTGGTTTATTTTGACAGAGGCCTATTGATTTTAAATTTTCCGACATGTCAGCTGAGTTGGACATAGATTGTGTAATAATAGCATGGGCATATCTTAGTTTTGCATTCCTGACAGTCTGGTTGACTTTATTCCTCAGATGTTTGTATGTCTGTAAGTCTGTCAGTTCTTTCTTCCTCCTGTATTTCCTGAATGCTACGTCTCTTTCAGTCATAAGCAAGTGAATATTATCAGACATCCAGGGTGCAGGTGGTCTGTTTATACGTCTAGCCTTGATAGTTGCGTGTTTGTCATACAATTGTAAAATCATGTCATTAAAATTTTCAACTTTCTCGTCTACAGTCCTAAGTGTCCATATGTTGTTCCAAGGTAGTTTTGCAGCGTCGTCAATCAGTCCTATCAGAGATTCTGTGTTTTGCATCAAACGGGTATGAAACCAGATCTTCACAAATGCTAATCTAAATTTTACATCATGTAGTTAAGCGCCAAATGGTTCCCGCTCTTACATTGTTGATGTATAACTGTCAAATAAGGAAAATAACTTGCAATATCCAGTATTGTTAGTTTGGCGCTACAATAAATAGTGAAGATTGACAAACTTTAAACGTACTTTTTCGAAACTTGCATAATGGCGCATAGCCGGTTGATGCATAACACCGTCTAATTTAGGTTGAACCGAAAGTGTGATTTTCGGTTCACTACTCTAGTGTCGTAATCCTCCCTGGACAGTAAGATTCGTGAACTATGCCAATATCCTTTCTCTATGCATCTAACCCACTCTCCCTTTTTGCCTCTCCTGCTGCGCTGTTTGTGCGGCGTATCTCCCCTTCTACCTCGGAACGCTTAAATACGCAATGCACATCGAGAACGTTATCATTCATTCTTTGGATCGGAACTTTTAGTTGACAACGTCGTCTGGAGCCGCGAATGGCGGAATTTAAGTTGGTCCTGAAGACCGGGGAATGCTACCCTGGCTTGGACCATAGCATGAATGTGGTGTGAGGTATGATATGGTTTTTTTGTTATGTTAAAGCATTATTATTTATTTACGTTTGTTGAATGATGAAATGTTCATCTCTGTTATATTTTCTATGCACTTCCGACTTCTTGTTTATATTAAACATCATTTTTATACATATCCAATTTAATGTTCAAGTGATTTATGTGCATGTTGCTGTTTGATATTCCTGTACTGAAACTCACTTATTTAGGAGATCATTCTAGCTTCCTTTATTTTTCCGTTTAGCTTTCATGATTATTAATTATAATGAAAACATTCATTTTAAGTTACTCTGGTGTTTTGAGACCTATTATTGATTCATGAATAAGTGCTTAGGAAAGAAAGATTAATCACTCTTTGCCTCCTATGGGCCCGAGGCAAAGCTTTGTGATTAATAACTTTGGATGTAATGAACTCTACGCTAGTAGATGCAACGGAAACAAAAAGACGATCTACTCAGCACCAAACGGTAGCAGGCAGCGTGGTTTCAACCCGCACAAGTGGTAGCATAGCGCGTGGTTTTTTATTATTTCTGTTTAGAAAAAATTTTGTATTCTATTGGCAGTAGTTCAGGTGGGCGTCGATTCGAAATCTTTGAACTTAAGTTTTGGGTTCTGGATTCAAGTACCAGAACAAGAGAATATACTCTGAGTGGTTTTAAATGGTTTTTGGAATTATAAAGTATTTTGATATCGACATTTTTCAGAGGTATTATGTCGTGGATAACTATTTGTTTTCGAGACTTATTATCTACGTAAAAGTTATTGAAACGTGCTTATTTACGTGTTTGAACAGTTTACCGTAAATAAATTGATTCATCTCTCCTTGCATATAAACACAGATTAACTTATGCATAACGAATTGCGTTGTCTTATAGTTGTTTATACCTTTTGTTTATTTTGTTTAGTAAACATGCTTAGTTGGATTGATGTTGTATCTAAGGACAATTTAGTCCGAGAATTAAGCTTACTAGGTATTGACATTGAAGGCTACGTAAATATATTGCGTCAACGACTTAAGATTCTTTTGAACTCTCTCTCCCCGGCTGAACAAACATTGGTGAAACGAAAGTTTACCGTAGACGGTGCTGTTACTCAAGACAATTCTGTAGAGCAGAATAAGAATAGTATTGATAGTAGAGCTAGCTCTATTGAAAATTTTTCTGGCGGAAATGCTTCCAACCTTTCTTCTGACATGGAAGAAAATAATCAGCGAATTTTTCGATAGTTAATTAGAAAAGTCGATCCCTGTGATGGAAGTGATAAGGAATTGTTAGTTTTCTTCCTAATGAAACTCAATTCGATTTTTTTGAATTGAGATTAGTTAAAGATGAATATTTTGTTAATTCGATTTTGAGTTGTATTGGAGGAATCATATTGAAGGTGTGGAGTAATGTCGTTAAATTGAGATTAACTTGGATCGAGAGTCTGGAATATGTGAAATGTTCGTTATTGCCTTCCAGGTTGTTAGAGGATTACTTGATTAAATTTGTGTCTCGACGATTCCAACTTTCTGAGGAATTTTTATTGGAGTTTCTTTCCGAAATCCAAGGAGCTTCATTGATATTGAACCCACAGTTTTCGGAAGAAAATTTGATTGACATTATTCTTCAAAATATGTCTTCTGCCACTAGACAGCATTTGATCTTCGCTACAAAACCCCAAAGTGTAGCAGAAATATGTGTATTGGCAAGGAAAGTAGCTGATTTTGAGATAGCTGAAAGACATAAGAACTTCAGCGAGAAACGTGTGCCTGATAATTTAAGTAAAGGTAATGCTCCTGTGAATCGTTCTTCTCGCAATAATTCCTGGCAGCAGAAAAGTAATATCCAATGTTGGAAATGCCAGCGCTTTGGACATCTTGCTAGAGAGTGTCGATCCTAGTTTACCGGCGTAGTTCGTATGCTTATTTTGGATATCATGAAAGCTTGTTTTTGGATATCGGTATGTGGGCTGAATGAGCCATTTCGTTTGTGAAAATTATTAGGACGGGAGACTCCTGAGAAAGTTTCGGTACATGTAGACCAGGTTTTGTAATTAAAAGACGCAGTTTAAGTTCTAAAATAAGGGTAACTAGAAATTAAAAGCGTCGATGGCCACGTTACCAAGCAGCAGCTTAGTCAAATAAAAGTATGTCCTGTAGTGGATTAATGCCACGAATGTTTTGTGAAGGACAAAATATTAGTATAATACTTATCTAAAATAGTACTATGTAATATCTTTGTAAAAAGCTTTTGAGGTTCCTTTTCTGTTTCTGGCTGTTTTGTTATTTCAGTTTACCCTACCCTCATATTGGCATAGCGGAGGAAACTGGAACTTTTGGCAGTCGAGTACCTGGGGGTTCGGCCGACCCCGAGTGCCCAGCTGGCCGAAATGGTGGTTCTGCAACTACAGATTCCAAGGGATCGGTTGATCGGGATTGCGATCTGGCAATTCATGTTGTGGTATCGTCACGCTGTTTTCACCTGGAACACCGCGGAGTTCGACTATGGCGGCTGTGTCATCTGTATGATTTGAGTATTTACAGCGCCTGGATGGTCGACGAAGAAGCTGGTGTGGTGATATTGATTTTGGGGACGATGAAATGGTGATAAAGTTTTCCGCTCGGAATCATGTAGTGTTACCGTGCCCTCCCAACGTGGGATTCGCTATCTAGTATCCTCGTAACATCTTTATAAGGACTTATGTCTATAAGACTTCGGGGACTTTCTTTCATTGTTTGGAAGTTTATGGGGCTGTTCCTTCCCGGAGGGCCCGAGGAGTAGATATTGAACCGAAAGTGTGATTTTCGGTTCACTACTGTAGTGTCGTAATCCTCCCTGGACAGTAAGATTCGTGAACTATGCCAATAACCTTTCTCTATGCATCTACCCCCACTCACCCCTTTTGCCACTCCTGTTGCGCTGTTTGTGCGGCGCATCTCCCCTTCTAACTCGGAACGCTCAAATGCGCAATGCACATCGAGAACGTTATCATTCTTTCATTCATTCATTCTTTGGATCGGAACTTTTAGTTAACAACGTCGTCTGGAGCCGCGAGTGGCGGAATTTAAGTTGGTCCTGAAGACCGGGGAAAGCCACCCTGGTTTTGACCATAGTATGAATGTGGTGTGAGGTATGATATGGTTTTTTTTGTCATGTTAAAGCATTATTATTTATTTACTTTTGTTGAATGATCAAATGTTTATCTTTGTTATATTTTCTATGCACTTCAGACTTCTTGTTTATATTAAACATCATTTTATACATATCCAATTTAATGTTCAAGTGATTTATGTGCATGTTGCTGTTTGATATTCCTGTACTCAAACTCACTTATTTAGGAGATCATTCTACCTTCCTTTATTTTTGCGTCCAGCTTTCATGATTAATAATTACAATGAAAACATTCATTTTAAGTTACTCTGCTGTTTTGAGACCTATTATTGATTCATGATTAAGTGCTTAGGAAAGAAAGATGAATCAATCTTTGCCTCCTATGGGCCCGGGGCAAAGCTTTGTGACTAATAACTTTGGATGTAATGAACTCTACGCTAGTAGATGCATTGGAAACAAAAAGACGATCTACTCAGCACCAAACGGTAGCAGGCAGCGTGGTTTCAACCCGCACAAGGTTATGTTTAGGTTTTAGAACTATCCTCGAGATTTGTTATCATTTATCACCCATCATGTCATTGGGCGAACAAGGCGCCGCAACCTCAAATGAGAGTTACAATTACGCCATGTCGGGATGCAATGTCAGAAATGTCGTAAGACAACCTGGTGCATTCGACAAAAAAAGAAAAATGTAACTATGACATGGGTTTTTGAAACTGAGGGGCGGGTTTGCCTGTAGAGCGGCGTGAAAAATCCTAAAAAGGGATAGGCCTTATGTCTGTGTCTACCCTTACATTCCCACGTGAGGCAGGTATTACCCAAGCTGCTTTATTTGTCCTAATTGAGGTACAAGAATAATATTGACCATGATGCAACAAGTAGATTATTCATGGGATGATTGGAAAACATTAGCTCAGGATAGGGAAATATGGACCGTTTATATCCGCGCGAACATGGACTTAAGGGGTGGATAGTTCAATGAGTTTGCTGTTTCCCTACACATATCAACAGAGACAAGTGGTTAGCTATTAGCTTGAAAGGGGCGTCCTGTAGTTAGTAGTTGGATGAGAAAATCCGATTATATCTGCGGCATAAAGTCAGTTGACCACAGCTGATGGTTCCGAGGAAAAAAATCAGATGGGTTGAAAGTGGGGGTTGAATACGGGAACTTCAGGATATAATTGAAAACACTACTGCTTCAGGTAATTTGCTAACTAGGGAACAATTTCGGTGTTGCTTTTTGTGTACACGTTGTAAGCTACAGAAAAGAATATATTTACAATTTTCGGTTAACTGACTTATGCTGCACCCTGTATTTTCCTCAGAGCCTCTACACACACACACACACACACACACACACACAAATACATATTTACTGTTTGTGATATTTGGGATAATTAAGAAAAGTTTGATCATCGTATAGAGAGTGCACTAAAATATATATTAAACAAATTTACTTCATTAGATAATAAAAGAAATACATAAAATAAGGGAAAATGCTCGCACCTACTTCCATTACGCCGCTATATATATAGAAAAATAACATTGACGGAGAGAGAATAATGATAATAATAATAATAATAATAATAATAATAATAATAATGACGAAGAAGAAGGAGAGGAGGAGGAAGACGGAGAAGAAGAAGAAAAAGGGGAAGGAGAAGAAGAAAAAGAAGAAGAAGAAGAAAGGATGTGTAAAACGTATCGTATTCATTATTATTATAAGTTATAATTAAATTTTTGACATTGACCTATTGCCAGGTTAATAGGACATAAGAAAAATAAATACTCGGACGGGACTTGAACCAAGACCTCTGGATTTATGTCCCACTACATACATATTTAGTATTAATGAGAATTTATATATATATATAATATATATATATATATATAAAGGCGTAATCGGTAGCGCGCTGGGATAAATCCAGAGGTTCGGGTTCAAGTCCCGTTCGAGCATGTATTTATTTTTCTTATCATGTCTCAAATATATATAAACGGAAAAAGGAGGAATAATATAAGTTTTATATAAAACATGCGGGTTTTTTAATTTATAATGTAAGATATATATATAAAGAGAAACATATATGTTATATGTGTAAAGCAGTTAGTCAGCTTTCAAATGTAATATATTTTGAAACATGATAATAAATATGGTAATTATTGTTTACCTTATAAAGGATTCTTCTTCATTGCACAAAGGTTCGGGTTGCAAACAAGAATTAAACCTGTAAATTATGTGCATTTCATTAGATTCAAATTAAAACTAACTTTTTAATTTTCACATACATTGACGTTGCTCCGCAACGGCAGTTCTTTTATTACGTCAAAATTTTTGTTATTTTCTATGCTAAAAATCCCGCATTTCATACGAAATTAATAATATATTTAATAAATCTTGGGTAGCGGAAATTTTTATTACATATATGTATATATATATATATATATATATGCATTGTAATTACATTTTTGACGTTGAGCAATGCATGGTAAGAAAAATACACACAACTAAATGTGAGTTTTCCCTCTGGCTTGCAAATAAGTATTTTTAAATTCCCCCATACATGCAACATGTCCTGCCCATCGCAGTCTACGAGACTTAACTGTTAATATATCCGCATTCCTATACATATCATATAGTTCATTATTGTGTAGTTTTCTCCATTCACCTGTCTGTTAATTTCCTAAGAACTTTATTCTGAAATGCTCGTAATCTTCTTTCCTGCCTTTAAGTAAGAGCTATGTTTCGCATCCAATAATAACTAACTCACTGGTACTATAAAAACAATAGGTCCATGGCCCCCGCAGACATTCCCATACTTAGCTAATGTTTTCCAATCATCTCCTGTATAATCTACATATTTCAAATCAAGACTAATGTTATTCTCTCACCTCATACTTGGCCTACCTAATGGCAGCCTTTCTTTTGGTTTTTTCTACAAGGAGTTTTCATGGCCTACTTCAATTTGCCATCAATACCAAATGTCCTGCCAATAGAGGATTGTGAGATTTTACTGTTCTTATTCATAGAAATTCAACCCCGTGGTCTCGAGTAGCGTGCTGCCTTATCACGCAAGGGGCCGGGTTCAATGTCCGGTCCGGACAATTTTTCTGGGTGAGGCTTTTATGGGGGTTTTTTCTCACCTCTATGACAAATGTCAGGGAAACTTTAAGGCCCAAATGGTCCCCGAAATCATATGGCCAACGCAACCATCATAATTCATATTCATCTTAGGTTAAGCTTAGGATTAGGGACTCTCCTGGTGCACCATTATCATCATTATCACCCATCATATCGTCGGGGCAACGTAACCCCGCCTTTCAGGCGCTCCAACCTCAGATGTGGGTTACAAGCACGCTATGTCAAAAGAGAAACCAGGAATGTCGAAAGACAACCTGGGGCATTTGGAAAAAAAAAATGCAATACAAATAGTATATATTATTCAACTGTGTGTGTGTGGAACCAAACAAAAGACATTCAAAAATCTAACTATTCAACTGTTTGCCTGGTAAACACCTTCATCGCTTCGGTCTTCTACCAACTCAACAATGTATTGTCTGCAACACTATGGAAGATATGGATGCTCATCACATCCGAACTTGCCCAACCCTAACAACCAGCATTTTCGTGCTCAGATACTGAAAAGATGATGGGAATCATCAATGAAGAGGGGCTGCACCTCTTTTTATCAACAGGGGGGTTGATATGATTATTCTAGAAATTATTGAATTATAAAATGAAAATAATCTCATAGTTATTGCCTGTTTTCACTAGTCATTGTTGGCTAATGAGATTTCAAACGCCACTGCATTTAAATAAATAATCTATTCAACTGTTTGTGTGAGAAACAAAAACAAAAGATAGTCATAAGTCTAACTTCTCTATCTGGTTTTAGATCTTTGCCGCTGGTCCCAAGGATCGCGACTACAAAAACCGGACGCAGTCGATGATTTTTTAGGTGTCCCATGGTGTAGAAACAGTGTTATGCATCAATCGGCTAAGCGCAATTATAAAAATTATATTTCGATATGATCTGTTGCACTGCCTCATGAATTAAGTGTACGCACACTTTTACCACCAAATTTTAAATATAACCATCTTATTAAAGAAAATGTAAACACCATCAGTCCTATCAGAGATTCTGTGTTTTGCATCAAACGGGTATGAAACCAGATCTTCATAAATGCTCATCTAAATTTTACATCATGTAGTTAAGCGCCAAATGTTCCCGCTCTTACATTGTTGATGCATAACTGTCAAAGAAAGAAAATAACTTGCAATATCCAGTATTGTTAGTTTGGTGCTACAATAAATAGTGAAGATTGACAAACTTTAAACGTATTTTTCTCCAAACCTGCAGAATGGCGCATAGCCGGTTGATGAATAACACCGTCTAATTTAGGTTAAGTTTAGGTTTTAGAACTATCCTCGAGCTTTGTTATCACGTTGTCATTGGGCTAACAAGGCGCCCCAACCTCAAATGAGAGTTACAATTACGCCATGTCACGAAGCAATGTCAGAAATGTCGTAAGACAACCTGGTGCATTCGACAAAAAAAAATGTAACTATAACATGGGTTTTTGAAACTGAGGGGCGGGTTTGCCTGGAGAGCGGCGTGAAAAATCCTGAAAAGTGATAGGCCCTATGTCTGTGTCTACCCTTACATTCCCACGTGAGGCAGGTATTACCCAAGCTGCTTTATTTGTCCTATTTGAGGTACAAGAATAACATTGACCATGATGCAAGGAAGTAGATTATACATGGGATGATTGGAAAACATTAGCTCAGGATAGGGATACATGGAGAGCATTTGTCTGCGCGACCATGGACTTAAGGGGTGGATAGTATCAATGAGTTTGTTGTTTCCCTACACATATCAGCAGAGACAAGTGGTTAGCTCTTCGCTTGAAAGAGGCGCGTTGTAGATATTACTTGGATGAGAAAACCCGATTACATCTGCGGCATAAAGTCAGTTGACCACAGCAGATGGTTCCGAGGAAAAAAATCAGATTGGTTGAAAGTGGGGTTTGAATACGGGACCTTCAGGATATAATTTCAAACACTACTGCTTCAGGTTATTTGCTATCTAGGGAACAATTTCGGTGTTGCTCTTTGTATAGATGTTGTAAGCTACAGAAAATAATATATTTGCATTTTTCGGTTAACTGACTTATGTTGCACCCTGTATTTTCTTCAGAGACTCTATACACACACACACATACACACACACACTTTCATTTATACTGTTTGTGATATTTGGCGTAATTAAGAAAAGTTAGATCATCTTATAGAGAGTGCAATAAAATATATATTAAACAAATTAACTTCTTTACATAATAAAAAAAATACATAAAATAATAGAAAATACTCGCACCTACATCCATTACGCCGCTATATACATAGAAAAATACCATTGACGGAGAGAGAAAAATGATAATAATAATAATAATAATAATAATAATAATAATAATAATAATAATAATAATAATAATAATGACGTAGAAGAAGAAGAGGAGGAAAAAGAAGAAGAAGAGGAAGAAGAGGAAGAAGAAGAAGAAAGGATGTGTAAAACGTATCGTATTTATTATTATTATATGGTATAAGTTAAATTTTTGACATTGACCTATTGCAAGCTTAATAGCACATAAGAAAAATAAATGCTCGGACGGAACTTGAACCGAGACCTCTGGATTTATTTCCCACTACATACATATCTAGTATTAATGAGAATTTATATATTTAACCCTCAACTGGTAGGGTGTAATTTCTGTTACATAACTGGTAGGGTGGGGTCATTGTGACCCTGATAATATAACAAAGGTAATGCTTACATTTGGACTTTATTATTTGACTATATCTGACATAATATACACTGCTCAAAGCAATTAGGGGAACACTTGTAATAAATTGAATAAGTAATTATTTTTAGAAGCTGTGATGCTGAAAGTTGGACAATATGTTAATTGAATTATTAGTTTTATCATTGGATACAAATTTTAAAGATCCATGGCCTACATACAGAGAAATTACCTCAAATAACAAATATAGAGATTTTTTTTTATTTTGGAAGGCACTGGCCACTTCTAATTGGTAAGCTTCCTGATGTTGCTATAGTGACGAATGTTGATTACTGCCTTGTTTATTGAAGTCTCTGACAAAATAAGGCATTTAAATGAGTTTGAAGTGTATCTTTCCCTACATCTTTTACGACAAGGTCAATCTCTGCGAAAAGTGGCTAGAGAGCTTGGGGTTTCTCCTTCCGTGGTGTCCAGGTTACCCAACAGGCACAGAGAGACAGGTCAGTATTGTAGAAGACGTGGCCAGGGCCGTAAATTTAAAACAAGCCCCCAGGATGACAGATACGTAGTTCTTTCTGCTCTTCGACAGCGTACAAAAAATGCAAAAGACCTGCAGAATGACCTCTATATGGCTTCCAGAATTCGGGTTTCAGACTAAACCATAAGGAACAGATTAAGAAAAGAGAATATTCGTCCAAAAAGGCCCGGTAAAAAAACACGCTTAACAAATGGGCATAAAGCAGCAAGACACGTATGCTGAAAATCATGGTGATTGGAACCTGAACCAGTGGGAGTCTGTGCTCTTCTCGGACGAATCCAGGTATCGTCTTACAGGTTGTGATGGTCGATTGAGGGTGTGGGTACGGCCAGGAGAAAGATTTTCTGCAGAGGCTGTACAGGAAATTGATGGATTCGGAGGAGGTTCCATAATGGTGTGGGCCGGAGTTATGTACAACAATCGTACAGACCTTGTACTTGTTCCCCAGCGACTGAATGCTGTCCGGTATATCGAGCATGTTCTGGAAGAGCATGTAGTACCTGCTGCCATTGGAGTAGGCCCTGTATTTCTGTTTATGCAGGATAATGCCAGGGCACATTCTGCGGCTGTCACCTGGGATTTCCTGAGGAGGAATGAAATTGAGGTAATGGAGTGGCCAGCGGTCAGCCCAGACCTCAACCCTATTGAACACTTGTGGGATCTTCTAGACAGGAAGGTCAGGAACCGACATCAAGCTCCACAAACTCTACAGCAACTTGGAGATGCTCGAAGGAGGAATGGGAGAATATCCCGCAAGAGGAAACCCAGAATCTTATTGGGAGCATGCCACAAAGGTGCCAAAGTATCATCGAATGTCGTGGAGGCCATACACGATACTAACTCTATATAACGAGTGTTTAACTTTGAAAAATAAACACATGATTCAATTGCTTACATAGCGGAATTATTTGAAAAGTTAATTGTCAGCGTTATTCATTTGTTTTTACTGACATGAGCAATACATAAATAAATAAATAACCACAAATAATGTACTTTATGAATTTCATGTTTGTACCTTTATCCAATGAAAAAAATATTTGCATATTTCATAGTGTTCCTCTAATTGTTTTGAGCAGTGTATTAACCTAATAAATTACAACCTCTTCACACCTAATTTTAACCAAGTACATCACGTCTAAATAACAGAATTTAATTTATTTTTCTTGTAGTGCATAAAAAAAATATTTTAGACACAGATTGTACATTCAGACATATACATTGACTATATAATAAACAGCATGTAGGAATTACACTAGTATAGTAAACCAAGATCAATTACACAAGAATAACAATATTAAATCTAATTAATTGCATCATTTTGTAACAAAACAAAGAACTGGAATTTGAAACTTGATGAATCTCAATAATCACTCTAGGACTCTAAAAAATAATTGTAATAAATTATCCTATCACTCTAATCAGGAGACAGATCATAATTCTAACTGAGTAGTAACTCCATTCATCATATACCTAAATTGACAATATTACTCAAAAACAGACAGGACAGATTTTTTTAGTACATCTTGCACATAGCAATTTCATATATATTTCACAATTTGTTCCAGCTTTCCCATCCCGACCACGAGGACAGGTCGAACATATTTTCATTTTTTCTGGAGTCACGGTAGGCCCTGCTTCCTTTTCTGTGCTTGGGCCCGATATACCACCAACTTTCTCAATCATCTGCCGGAGTTCACGAGGCAATTCCTTGATGCTACTTCTGCGAACACGTTCAGGATGACAAGTGATTTTCCGAGAGCAATAATGAATTGACGCCTGGTAATGGATTTTGCCTCTTTTCTGCTTGTCATAAGTACAGTATATGACCATTTACTGTAGCGATATCCATTATGGCAAAAAAAATATCACCATTGGCCATCGTTTTGTCCTTTGAGCAGTAGAATAGGTTGAAACTTTCTGATCCAAGGAATCAACTCTACCTTTGGTCATGTTATGGAATTGTATTATTTCCGGCTTTTGTGTATCGCTATCGATACATTTGGTGTGATGTATAGTGGAATTCAGAATGACAGCTTTGTTCTTTTTTTGGAACATACAGATGGACCTATAGTTCTCTTCTTCTGTGGAAGAAATTCTGGAGGAATTTCTCTCTTATTTTTGCTAACCGTTCCCACATAGGTCAATCCTCTAATCTTCAATTCATCAGCCACGTCTATAGATGAAAACCAAGTGTCCCCCGTAATGTATCTTTTCCGAGGTTGGAATAATTGCTTCTTTTCCTCTCTATTTCATCATTTGTGTGTCTTACAATAATATCTAGAATGTCATCTGTAAGAAGAAAACTCTAAGAAAGTTCTGGTTCTAAAGTGGGGGATTCCTTAGTATCTCCACGAATTCCAGGAAGATGTGTAATGATATTCGGTTGAGCGGTGCATCCTCGTAAAACGAAATCATGACTCCACTTGTATGTATCTTTACCTTACATAAAGCTGTATCGTCAACATCAGGATTACCATCTACATCATCGTCATCAGAATTGCCACTTTGTTCACTATCAGTGTCGTGCTCACTCTCAATAACAACATTTTCATCAACCTCATTCTCATATTCATTCAAAATGCTAGTTAACTCTTCACTAGTTAGGTTTTTATACATCGTTCACTATACAAAATAAATTCAGACATGAATACAAGTGTACCCTGAAATAATAATGAAAAAAATCATTTTTCTGCTAAATGAAAATATAGTTACGTTTAAGGTAGGCTGGGGTCAGAGTGACTCGAGAAACGCAAGACGTTAAAAAAACTGAAATAACACAAAAATGCAAAAACACAATGAAGCTTCCACTTCACCCAAGGTTCGAGAACAGACTGAGGATAGAGTACACAGAGTTTCAGGTAGAAAATGTTTTAGGTATATGACAAGGAGCGTTTCCAAATAATAGCCTGGGTTATTCTGACCCCACCCTACCAGTTGAGGGATATATATATATATATATATATATATATAATGGGGTAATCGGTAATCGGTAGCGCGCTGGGATAAATCCAGAGGTTCGGGTTCAAGTCACGTCCGAGCATGAATTTATTTTTCTTATCATGTGTCAAATATATATAAACTGAAAAAGGAGGCATTATATAAATTTGATATAAAGGTTGCGAGTTTTTTAATCTAAAATGTAAGATATATATAGAAAGAGAAACATATATCTTATATGTGTAAAACAGTTAGTTAGCTTTCAAATGTAATATATTTTGAAACATGATAATACATATGGTATTTAGTGTTTACCTGATAAAGGATTCTTCTTCATTCCACAAAGGTTCGGGTTGCAAACTAGATTAAACCTGTAAATTATGTGCATTTCATTAGATTCAAATTAAACTGACTTTTTCAATTTTCACATACATTGATGTTGCTCCGCAACGGCAGTTGTTTTATTACGTCAAAATTGTTGTTATTTTCTATGCTAAAAAACCCGCATTTCATAAGAAATTAATAATATTTTTAATAAATCTTGGATAGCCGAAATTATTATTATTATATATTTACATATATATATGTATTGTAATTAAATTTTTGACGTTGAGCAATGCATGGTAAGAAAAATACACACACCTAAATGTGAGTTTTTCCCTCTGGCATGCAAGTAAGAATTTTTCAATTCCCCAATACATGCAACATGTCCTGCCCATCGCAGTCTACGAGACTTAACTGTTAATATATTTGGCTTCATATACATATCATATAGTTCACTATTGTTTAGTTTTCTCCATTCACCTCTCTGTTCATTTTCCTAAGAACTATATTCTGAAATGCTCGTAATCTTGTTTCCTCCCTTATAGTAAGAGCCATGTTGCTCATCCAAT
Source organism: Diploptera punctata (assembly GCA_030220185.1). Lineage (NCBI taxonomy): Eukaryota > Metazoa > Arthropoda > Insecta > Blattodea > Blaberidae > Diploptera > Diploptera punctata. Next base: position 27,485 of record JASPKZ010004917.1, read on the forward strand.
AATAACTAACTCTCTGGTACTATAAAACAATAGGTTCATGGCCCCGTAGACATAAGCTATCCATACATTCCCAACCTTAGCTAATGTTTTCCAATCATCTCCTGTATAATCTACATCCTTGAAATCATGATTAATATTATTCTCTCACCTCATACTTGGCCTACTTAATGGCAGCTTTTCTTCTGTTTTTTTTCTACAAGGAGTTTTTCATGGCCTTCTTCTATTTGCCACCAATACCAAATGTCCTGCCAATAGAGGTCTGTTAGATTTTAGTGTTCTTATTCATAGAAATCCAACGCCGTGGTCTCGAGTAGCGCGCTGCCTTATCACGCAGGGGGCCGGGTTCAATGCCCGGTCCGGACAGTTTTTCTGGGTCAGGCTTTTATCGGGGTTTTTCCTCACCTCTAAGACAAATGTCAGGGAAAATTTAAGGTCCAAACGGTCCCCAAAATCATATGGCCAACGTAACCATCATAATTCATATTCATCTTAGGTTAAGCTTAGAATTAGGGACTCTCTTGGCGCACCATTATCAACATTATCACCCATCATATCATCGGGGCAATGTAAACCCGCCTTTCAGGCGGCCCAACCTCAGAAGTGGGTTACAAGCACGCCATGTCAAGACAGAAACCAGGAATGTTGAAAGACAACCTGGGGCATTTGAAAAAAAAAATGCAATAGATATAGTATATATTATTCAGCTGTGTGTGTGTGTTGTGTGTGGAACCAAACAAAAGACAATCAAAAATCTAACTATTCAACTGTTTGCCTGGTAAACACCTTCATCACCTCGGTCTTCTACCAACTCAACAATGTATTGTCTGCAACACTATGGAAGATATGGATGCTCATCACATCCGAACTTGCCCAACCCTAACAACCAGCAGTTTCGTGCTCAGATACTGAAAATATGATGAACCTTCTATTATCTTTATTGTTATTGCTTGTTTTCCCTAGTCATTGTTGGCTAATGAGATTTCAAACGCCACAGCATTTAAATAAATAAACTATCCAACTCTTTGTGTTAGAAACAAAAACAAAAGGTAGTCATAAGTCTAATTTCTCAACGGGTTTAGATCTATGCCGCTGGTTCCAAGGATCGCGACTACAAAAAGTTGATTATTTTTTAGGTTTCCCATGGTGTAGAAAATGTGTTATGCATCAATCGGCTAAGCGCAATTATTAAAAATTATATTATGATGTCATCTGTTGCACTGCCTCATGAAGTAAGTGTACGCACACTTTTACGACCAAATCTTTAAATATAACCTTATTATTAAAGAAAAAGTAAACACTATCAGTCCTATCAGAGATTCTGTGATTTGCATCAAACGGGTATGAAACCAGATCTTCATAAATGTTAATCTAAATTTTACATCATGTAGTTAAACGCCAAATGTTCCCGCTCTTACTTTGTTGATGCATAACTGTCAAACAAGGAAAATAACTTGCAATATCCAGTATTGTTAGTTTGGCGCTACAATAAATAGTGAAGATTGACAAACTTTAAACGTATTTTTCTCGAAACTTTCATAATGGCGCATAGCCGGTTGATGCATAACACCGTCTAATTAAGTTTAAGTTTAGGTTTTAGAACTATCCTCGAGCTTTGTTATCATTTATCACCCATCCTGTCATTGGGCTAACAAGGCGTCCCAAACTCAAATGAGGGTTACAATTACGCCATCTCAGGAAGCAATGTCAGAAATGTCGTAAAACAACCTGGTGAATTCGACAAAAAAAAATGTAACTACAACATGGGTTTTTCAAACTGAGGGGCGAGTTTGACTAGAGAGCGGCGCGAAAAATCCTAAAAAGTGATAGGCCCTATGTTTGTGTCTACCCTTACATTCCCACGTGAGGCAGGTATTACCCAAGCTGCTTTATTCGTCCTAATTGAGGTACAAGAATAACATTGACCATGATGCAAGGAAGTAGATTATACATGGGATGATTGGAAAACATTAGCTCAGGATAGGGAAATCTGGAGAGTTATGTTATCCGCCGCGACCATTGGACTTAAGGGGTGGAATGGTATGAATGAGTTTGTTGTTTACCTACATATATCAGCAGAGACAAGTGGTTAGCTCTTCGCTTGAAAGAGGCGCCTTGTAGTTATAACTTGGATGAGAAAATCCGATTATATCTGCGGCATAAAGTCAGTTGACCACAGCAGATGGTTCCGAGGGAAAAAATCAGATTGGTTGAAAGTGGGGTTTGAATACGTGACCTTCAGGATACAATTTCAAACACTACTGCTTCAGGTAATTTGCTAACTATGGAACAATTTCGGTGTTGCTTTTTGTATAGACGTTGTAAGCTACAGAAAATAATATATTTGTATTTTTCGGGTAACAGACTTATGCTGCACCCTGTATTTTCCTCAGAGGCTCTACTCACACTCGTACACACACACACACACACACACACACACACACACACACACACACAAACACACATACATATTTACTGTTAGTGAAATTTGGCATAATTAAGAAAAATTTCATCATCGTATAGAGAGTGCACTAAAATATATATCAAACAAATTTACTTCTTTAGATAATAAAAAAATTACATAGAATAATAGAAAATACTCACATCTACTTCCATTACGCCGCTATATACATAGAAAAATAACATTGACGGAGAGAGAGTATAATGGTGATAATAATAATAATAATAATAATAATAATAATAATATTAATAATAATAATATTAATAATAATAATATTAATAATAATAATGACGAAGAAGAAGGAGAAGAAGAAGAAGAAGAGGAAGAGGAAGAAGAAGAAGAAGAAAGGATGTGTAAAACGTATCGTATTTATTATTATTGTTATTATATGTTATAATTACAAATTTGAACATTGACTTATTGCAAGTATAATAGGACATAAGAAAAATAAATGCTCGGATGGGACTTGAACCGAGACCTCTGGATTTATGTCCCACTACATACATATCTAGTATTAATGAGAATTTATATATATAATATATATATATATATATATATATATAATGGCGTAATAGGTAGCGCGCTGGGATAAATCCAGAGGTTCGGGTTTAAGTCCCGTCCGAGCATGTATTTATTTTTCTTATCATGTCTCAAATATATACTTACTTACTTACTCACTGGCACTATCGAACCCGTAGGTTCATGGCCGCACGGACATAAGCTCTCCATACATCCCTATCCTGAGCTAATGCTTTCCAATCATTCCCTGTATAATCTACTTCCCTCAAATCATAGTTAATGTTGTTCTCCCACCTCATTCTTGGTCTACCAACTGGGCGTTTTCCTTCTGGCTTTCCTACAAGAAGTTTCCATGCACGTCTTTCATTCCCCATACGCGCAACATGTCCTGCCCATCGCAGTCTACGGGACTTAACTGTTCTTATTATATCTGGCTTCCTATAAAGACCATGTAGTTCATTGTTATGTAGTCTTCTCCATTCACCTGTCTGTTCATCTCTCTTTGGTCCAAAAATTTTCCTAAGAACTTTATTCTCAAATACTCGTAATCTCCTTTCCTCCCTTAAAGTAAGAGTCCATGTTTCGCACCCATATAATATAACTGGTAGAATAATAGTTTTATATATTTTCAGCTTAACGTTTTTTGAAAGGAGTTGGGACATCAAAAGTCTCTGCAATGCATAATAGCATGCATTTCCAGAATTGAGCCTATGTTTCATTTCTTTGTGCATCTCATTCCTATTTGTGATTATTGTTCCAAGGTATTTGAATTCAGCCAATTCCTCAAAATTTCCCTCATTTGTCATTAGCTGTCCATTTCCATTATATAATGTATTTCTACGTGTGACCATATTTTTAGTTTTACTGATATTTACTTCCAGTCCTAATTTCTTAGTGTTACTCAATAGTGTGTGCGCGTTGGCCTTTAGTATCTCCTCGCTATCGGCCAGTAGTACTACATCATCAGCATAAACTAACAGCTTATTAATACCATTCAGTTGTAGGCCTTCCTCATTCTCTAAAGATTTAATGGCATGCTCTAGTACAAAATTAAATAGTAGAGGAGATAGTGCATCTCCTTGCTTCAACCCATTCTGGATTTCAAAAGTGTCTGAAAACTGTTTGCCTACACGCACCCTACTATTTGAGCCATTTAGACACATTCGTATAACTCTAAGTAACTTTTTAGGAATTCCGAACTCCAGCAGGATACTATATAACTTCTCCCTCTTAATTGAATCATATGCTTTTTTGAAGTCTACATATAGTGTCTATATATAAACTAAAAAAGGAGGCATTATATAAATTTTGATATAAAAGTTGCGGGTTTTTAAATTTAAAATGTAAGATATATATAGAAAAAGAAACATATATGTTATATGTGTAAAGCAGTTAGTTAGCTTTCAAATGTAATATATTTTGAAACATGATAATAAATATGGTATTTAGTGTTTACCTGATAAAGGATTCTTCTTCATTCCACAAAGGTTCGGGTTGCAAACTAGATTAAACCTGTAAATTATGTGCATTTCATTAGATTCAAATTAAAACTGACTTTTTCAATTTTCACATACATTGATGTTGCTCTGCAACGGCAGTTGTTTATTACGTCAACATTTTTGTTATTTTCTATGCTAAAAAAAACCCGCATTTCATACGAAATTAATAATCTTTTTAATAAATCTTGGGTAGCGGAAATTATTATTATTATTATTATTATTATTATTATTATTATTATTATTATATATGTATTGTAATTAAATTTTTGACGTTGAGCAATGCATGGTAAGAAAAATACACACAACTAAATGTGAGTTTTTCCCTCTGGCATGCAAGTGACTATTTTTCTATTCCCCCATACATGCAACATATCCTGCCCATCGCAGTCTACGAGACTTAACTGTTAATATATCTGGCTTCCTATACATATCATATAGTTCACTATTATGTAGTTTTTGCATTCACCTGTCTGTTCATTTTCCTAAGAACTTTATTCTGAAATGCTCGTAATCTTCTTTCCTCCCTTAAAGTAAGAGCCATGTTTCGCATCCAATAATAACGAACTCACTGGTACTATAAAAACAACAGATTCATGGCCCCGCAGACATAAGCTATACATACATCCCTATCCTTAGCTAATGTTTTCCAATCATCTCCTGTATAATCTACATCCTTCAAATCATGATTAATGTTATTCTCTCACCTCATACTTGGCCTACCTAATGGCAGCTTTTCCTCTGGTTTTTTCCTACAAGGAGTTTTCATGGCCTTCTTGCATTTGCCATCGATACCAAATGTCCTGCCAATAGAAGTCTGTGAGATTTTAGCGTTCTTATTCATAGAAATCCAACGCCGTGGTCTCGAGGTAGCGTGCTGGTTTTTCACGCAGTGGCGCCGGGTTCGATCGCCGTTCGTGACAGTTTTTCTCGGTGAGGCTTTTATCGGGGTTTTTCCTCACCTCTAAGACAAATGTCAGGGAAACTTTAAGGCCCAAACGGTTCCCGAAATCATATGGCCAACGTAACCATCATAATTCATATTCATCTTAGGTGAAGCTTAGGATTAGGGTCTCTTCTGGCGCACCATTATCATCATTATCACCCATGATATCATCGGGACAACGTAACCCCGCCTTTCAGGCGGCCCAACCTCAGAAATGGGTTACAAGCACGCCATGTCAATAGAGAAACCAGGAATGTCGAATAACAACCTGGGGCATTTGAAAAAAAATGCAATACAGATAGTATATATTATTCAACTGTGTGTGTGTGGAACCAAACAAAAGACAGTCAAACATCTAACTATTCAACTGTTTGCCTGGTAAACACCTTCATCGCCTCGGTCTTCTACCAACTCAACAATGTATCCTCTGCAACACTATGGAAGATATGGATGCTCATCACATCCGAACTTGCCCAACCCTAACAACCAGCAGTTTCGTGATAAGATACTGAAAAGATGATGAACCTTCTATAATCTTTATAGTTATTGCTTGTTTTCCCTAGTCATTGTTGGCTAATGAGATTTCAAACGCCACAGCTTTTAATAAATAAACTATTCAACTGTTTGTGTGAGAAACAAAAACAAAAGGTAGTCATAAGTCTAATTTCTCTACGGGTTTAGATCCATGCCGCTGGTCTCAAGGATCGCGACTACAAAAAGTTGATTATTTTTTAGGTCTCCCATGGTGTAGAAACTGTGTTATGCACCAATCGGCTAAGCGCAATTATTACAAATTATATTTTGATGTCATCTGTTGCACTGCCTCACGAAGTAAGTGTACGCACACTTTTACCACCAAATCTTTAAATATAACATTATTATTAAAGGAAATGTAAACACCATCAGTCCTATCAGAGATTCCGTGTTTTGCAATAAACTGGTATGAAATCAGATCTTCATAAATGGTAATCTAAATTTTACATCATGTAGTTAGGCGCCAAATGTTCCCGCAATTACATTGCTGATGCATAACTGTCAAACAAGGAAAATAACTTGCAATATCCAGTATTGTTAGTATGGCGCTACAATAAATAGTGAAGATTGACAAACTTTGAACGTATTTTTCTCGAAACTTGCATAATGGCGCATAGCCGGTTGATGCATGACACCGTCCAATTTAGGTTTAAGTTTAGGTTTTAGAACTATCCTCGAGCTTTGTTATCATTTATCACCCATCATATCATTGGGCTAACAAGGCGCCCCAACCTCAAATGAGAGTTACAATTACGCCATGTCAGGATGCAATGTCAGAAATGTCGTAAGACAACCTGGTGCACTCGACAAAAAAAAATGTAACTATAACATGGGTTTTTGAAACTGAGGGGCCGGTTTGCCTGGAGAGCGGCGTGAAAAATCCTAAAAAGTGATAGGCCCTATGTCTGTGTCTAATCTTACATTCCCACGTGAGGCAGGTATTAACCAAGCTGCTTTATTTGTCCTATTTGAGGTACAAGAATAACATTAACCATGATGCAAGGTAGTAGATTATACATGGGATGATTGGAAAACTTTTGCTCAGGATAGGGAAATATGGAGAGCTATTGTCCGCGCGACCAGGGACTTAAGGGGTGGATAGTATCAATGAGTTTGTTGTTTCCCTACACATATCAGCAGAGACAAGTGGTTAGTCCTTCGCTTGAAGAGGCGCCTTGTATATATTACTTGGATGAGAAAACCCGATTCTATCAGCGGCATAAAGTCAGTTGACCACACAGCAGATGCTTCCGAGGAATAAAATCAGATTGGTTGAAAGTGGGATTTGAATACGGGACCTTCAGGATACAATTTCAAATAATACTGCTTCAGGTAATTTGCCAACTAGGGAACAATTTAGGTGTTGCTTTTTGTATAGACGTTGTAAGCTACAGAAAATAATATATTTGCATTTTTCAGTTAACTGACTTATGCTGCACCCTGTATTTTCTTCAGAGGCTCTACACACACACACACACACAGACACACACACACACACATTCACACACACATACATTTTTACTGTTTGTGATATTTGGCATAATTAAGAAAAGTTTAATCATCGTACAGAGAGTGCAATAAAATATATATTAAACAAATTGACTTCTTTAGGTAATAAAAAATAAATAAAATAATAGAAAATACTCGCACCTACATCCATTACGCCGCTATATACATAGATAAATAACATTGACGGAGAGAGAAAAATGATAATAATAATAATAATGACGAAGAAGAAGAAGAGGAGGAAGATTGAGAAAGAAGAAGAACAAGAAGAAGAGGAAGAAGAGGAATAAGAGGAGGAAGACGAAGAAGAAGAAAAGGATGTGTAAAACGTATCGTATTTATTATTATTATATGTTATAATTAAATTTTTGACCTTGACCTATTGCAAGCTTAATAGGACATAAGTAAAATAAATGCTCGGACGGGACTTGAACCGAGACCTCTGGATTTATGTCCTACTACATACATATCTAATATTAATGAGAATTTATATATATAAATTATACATATATATAAATATATGTATGTATAATGGCGTAATCGGTAGCGCGCTGGGATAAATCCAGAGGTTCGGGTTCAAGTCCCGTCCGAGTATGTACTTATTTTTCTTATCATGTCTCAAATATATATAAACTATAAAAGGAGGGATTATATAAGTTTTATATAAAAGTTGCGGGTTTTGTCATTTAAAATGTAAGATATATATAGAAAGAGAAACATATATGTTATATGTGTAAAGCAGTTAGTTAGCTTTCAAATGTAATATATTTTGAAACATGATAATAAATATGGTATTTAGTGTTTACCTAATAAAGGATTCTTCTACATTCCACAAAGGTTCGGGTTGCAAACTAGATTAAACCTGTAAATTATGTGCATTTCATTAGATTCAAATTAAAACTGACTTTTTCAATTTTCACATACATTGATGTTGCTCCGCAACGGCAGTTGTTTTATTACGTCAACATTTTTGTTATTTTCTATGCTAAAAAGAACCCGCATTTCATACGAAATTAATAATGTTTTAAATAAATCTTGGGTAGCGGAATTTATTATTATTATTATATATATTATATATATATATGCATTGTAATTAAATTTTTGACGTTGAGCAATGCATGGTAAGAAAAATACACACAACTAAATGTGAGTTTTTCCCTCTGGCATGCAAGTAAGAATTTTTCAATTCCCCCATACATGCAACATGTCCTGCCCATCGCAGTCTACGAGACTTAACTGTTAATATATCTGGCTTCCTATACATATCATATAGTTCACTATTGTGTAGTTTTCTCCATTCACCTGTCTGTTTATTTTCCTAAGAACTTTATTCTGAAATGATCGTAATCTTCTTTCCTCCCTTAAAGTAAGAGCCATGTTTCGCATCCAATAATAATTAACTCACTGGTACTATAAAAACAATAGGTTCATGGCCCCGCAGACATTCCCATCCTTAGCTAATGTTTTCCAATCATCTCCTGTATAATCTACATCCTTCAAATAATGACTAATGTTATTCTCTCACCTCATACTTGGCCTACCTAATGGCAGCTTTTCCTCTTGTTTTTTCTACAACGAATTTTCATGACCTTCTTCTATTTGCCATCAAGACCAAATGTCCTGCCAATAGAGGTCTGTGAGATTTTAGTGTTCTTATTCATAGAAATCCAACGCCGTGGTCTCGAGGTAGCGTGCTGCCTTTTCATGCAGCGGGCCCGGGTTCGATCCCCGGTCAGGACAGTTTTTCTGCGTGAGGCTTTTATCGGAGTTTTTCTTCAAACCTCTAAGACAAATATCAGGGAAACTTTAAGGCCTAAACGGTCCCCCAAATCATACGACCAACGCAACCATCATAATTCATATTCATCTTAGGTTAAGCTTAGGATTAGGGACTCTCCTGGCGCACCATTATCATCATTAACACCCATCTAACCATCGCGGCAACGTAAACCCGCCTTTCAGGCGCCCCAACCTCAGAAGTGGGTTACAAGCACGCCATGTCAAGAGAGAAACCAGGAATGTCGAAAGACAACCTGGGGCATTCGGAAAAAAAATGCAATACAGATAGTATATATTATTCAACTGTGTGTGTGTGTGTGTGTGTGTGTGGAACCAAACAAAAGACAGTAAAAAATCTAACTATTCAAGTGTTTGCCTGGTAAACACCTTCATCCCCTCGGTCTTCTACCAACTCAATAATGTATCCTCTGCAACACTATGGAAGATATGGATGCTCATCACATCCGAACTTGCCCAACCCTAGCAACCAGCAGTTTCGTGATAAGATACTGAAAATATGATGAACCTTCTATAATCATTATTGTTATTGCTTGATTGCCCTAGTCATTGTTGGCTAATGAGATTTCAAACGCCACTGCATTTAAGTAAATAAAATATTCAACTGTTTGTGTGGGAAACAAAAACAAAAGATAGTCATAAGTCTAACTTCTCTACGGGTTTTAGACCTTTGCCGCTGGTCCCAAGGATCTCGACTACAAAAACCGGACGCAGTCAATGATTTTTTAGGTCTCAAATGGTGTAGAAATTGTTTTATGCAACAATCGGCTAAGCACGATTATTAAAAATTAAATGTTTAATGTCATCTGCTGCACTGCCTCATGAAGTAAGTGTACGCACACTTTTATCACCAAATCTTTAAATATAACCTTCTTATTAAAGAAAATGGAAACACCATCAGTACTATCGGAGATTCTGTGTTTTGCATCAAAACGCGTATGAAACTATATCTTCTTAGTTACTTACTTACTCACTGGCACTATCTAACCCGTAGGTTCATGGCCGCACGTACATAAGCTCTCCATACATCCCCATCCTGAGCTAATGCTTTCCAATCATTCCCTGTATAATCTACTTCCCTCCGATCATAGTTAGTGTTGTTCTCCCACCTCATTCTTGGTCTACCAACTGGGCGTTTTCCTTCTGGCTTTCCTACAAGAAGTTTCCATGCACTTCTTTGATTCCCCATACGCGCAACATGTCCAGCCCATCGCAGTCTACGAGACTTATCTGTTCTTATTATATCTGGCTTCCTATAAAGACCATGTAGTTCATTGTCATGTAGTCTTCTCCATTCACCTCTCTTCGTCTCTCTTTGGTCCAAAAATTTTCCTAAGAACTTTATTCTCAATTACTCGTAATCTGATTTCCTCCTTTAAAGTAAGAGTCCATGTTTCGCACCCATATAATATAACTGGTAGAATAATAGTTTTATATATTTTCAGCTTAACGTTTTTTGAAAGGAGTTGGGACAACAAAAGTCTCTGCAATGCATAATAGCATGCATTTCCAGAATTGAGCCTAAGTTTAATTTCTTTGTGCATCTCATTCCTGTTTGTGATTATTGTTCCTAGGTTCCTTTCTCAAAATTTCCCTCATTTGTCATTAACTGTCCACTTCCATTATATACTAAATTTCGACGTGTGACCATATATTTAGTTTTATTGATATTTACTTTAGGTCCTAATTTCTTAGTGTTTCTCAATAGTGTGTGCGTGTTGGCCTTCAGTATCTCCTCGCTATCGGCCAGTAGTACTACATCATCAGCCTAAACTAACAGCTTATTAATACCACTCAGCTGTAAGCCTTCCTCATTCTCTAAAAATTTAATGGCATGCTCTAGTACAAAATTAAATAGTAGAGGAGATAGTGCATCTCCTTGCTTCAACCCATTCTGGATTTCAAAAGCGTCTGACAAATGTTTGCCTACACGCACCCTACTCTTTGATCCATTTAGACACATTCGTATAAGTGTAACTAACTTTTTAGGAATTCCGAACTCCAGCAGGATACTATAAAACTTCTCCCTCTTAATTGAATGATATGCTTTTTTGAAGTCTACATATAGTTGATGTACTGTACCATTATATTCCCATTTCTTTTCTGTCTTATACTAAAAATCTGATCTGTTGTAGACCTGTTTCTTCTAAATGAACATTGATGATCTCCTAGAATGTCATCAATATAGGGAGTAAGTCTGCTTACTAATATATTTGTTAGAAGTTTGTAGGAAGTTGAAAGTAATGAGATGCCTCTGTAGTTGTTTCAATCAGTTTTATCTCCTTTCTTATAAATTGGTACGATAATTGATTCCTTCCACTCATCTGGAAGAGCTTCTTCTTCCCAAATCATACTAAGCAACCAGCGTTTCTTGTCGATCAATTTTTCTCCCCCGATTCTATCAGTTCTGCTGCGATCTCATCTGAACCTGATGCTTTATACATCTTCAATTTTTCAATTGCCATTTCAACCTCTAATGCACTTGGCTCTGTGACTAGCATTTCTGCTGTCTGTAACTTATCCTCCTCCTCAATGTCCTGTTCTGTATGCACATTTAATACCTGATTAAAGTAACTTTTCCATCTATTTAATATACTCCTAGAATCTGCTATCATATCCGCATTTTCATTCCGAATTATGTTTGTTCCAGCCTGAAACCCTTACTTCTCTATACTAATTCCCTGATATAATTCTCTAATGTTCCTATGTTTTGCATTCATTTCAAGATCACTAATCTTCTCTCTCAAATATTCCCTCTTTTTACTCTTTAGTAACTTGGTGGTTTCCCGTCTAACACTACCCAATTGCTCTAGATTTACCTCATTTGGCTCGTGTAACCATTTCATTTTTGCTAGCTTTCTTTTCTCTACAATGTCGGCACATTCCTCATCAAACCATTTATTTTTTACTCTTTTTTAAACAACCAATGCTTTCTGATGCTGAAAATTTAATAGTATCCCTTATAGCCTCCCATTCTTTATTTATATGAGTTTCTTCTTCGTTTGCCACATTGTCATCTGAAGATTCCAGTACTTCAAATCTATTAGCAATTTTGATTTGGTATTCTTACCGAATTTCATCATTTTTCAAATTTTTTAATTCATATTTTACAGAAACATCTTTAGCATTTGCTCCTCTCATAAACGATAGCCGTTGTCTGATTTTCACTCTGACCAGATGATGATCCGAATTGCAGTCTGTCCTCTAACTGATCTAACATCAGTGATGCTACTGTGCCAGCGTTTATCTACTACTACATGACCTATCTGGTTCAGAGTTTCTCCATCTGGGGACGTCCAGGTGTATTTACGAATATCCTTATGCTGAAATGTTGTGCTCTTAACAATGAGATTCTTTGATGTGGCAAATGTGACTAATCTAACCCCGTTGTCGTTACTATCTTCATGAAGACTAAATTTGCCAATTGTTGGTTTGAATATATCTTCCCGCCACACTTTTGCATTAAAATCTCCTAAGACAATTTTAATATGATAAAGTGAAAGGCTATCAAATAAGCATTCTAATTCTTCATAGAACTCATCCTTGATCATGTCATCTTTATCTTCTGTGGGGCATGTACATTCACAATTATAAAATCATGTCGTTTACACTTTAGAATTATGTATGATATCCTATCACTAACAAACTTAATATATCGGATAGCGGATAGGATCCTCCTTCTGACTAAAGAACCCGTTCCAAATAAAGGTCTTTCTGCACCACCGTAGTATAATGCAAAGCTTCCTGATTCCTGACTACCTACTCCTGGCCACCTAACTTCATGTAAAGCGACTATATCCAAGGGCGAACCAGATCTTCATAAATGCTAATCTAAATTTTACATCATGTAGTTAAGCGCCAAATGTTCCCGCTCTACATTGTTGATGCATTACAGTCAAACTAGAAACATAACTTGCAATATCCAGTATTGTTAGTTTGGCGCTACAATAAATAGTGAAGAATAACCAACTTTAAACATATTTTTCTCGAAACTTGCATAATGGCGCATAGCCGGTTGATGCATAACATCGTCTAGTTTAGGTTAAGTTTAGGTTTTAGAACTATCCTCGAGCTTTGTAATCATTTATCACCCATCATGTCATTGGGCTAACAAGGCGCCCCAACCTCAAATGAGAGTTACAATTACGCCATGTCAGGAAGCAATGTCAGAAATGTCGTAAGACAACCTGGTGCATTCGACAAAAAAAAAATATAAGTATAGAAACATGGGATTTTGAAACTGAGGGGCGGGATTTGCCTGCAGAGCGGCGTGAAAAATCCTAAAAAGTGATAGGCCCCTATGTCTATCGTCTACCCTTACATTCCCACGTGAGGCAGGTATTACCCAAGCTGCTTTATTTGTCCTAATTGAGGTAACAAGAATAACATTGACCATGATGCAAGGAAGTAGATTATACATGGGATGATTGGAAAACATTAGCTCAGGATAGGGAAATATGGAGAGATTATGTTCCTCGCGACCATGGAATTAAGTTGTGGATAGTATCAATGAGTTTGTTGTTTCCCTACAGACATGATCAGCAGAGACAAGTGGTTAGCTCTTCGCTTGAGAGAGGCGCCTTGTGTAGTTATTACTTGGATGAAAAAACCCGATGAGATCGGGCGGGCATTAAAGTCAGTTGAGCCACAGCACATGTTACCGAGGAAAAAAAATCAGATTGGGTTGGTGAAAGTGGGGTTTGATTACGGTGCCTTCAGGGAATAATTTTCAAACACTAATGCTTGAGGTTAGTTGCTAACTAGGAGAGCAATTTCCGTGTTGCTTTTTTGTGTAGGACGTCTGGTAGAAGCCTACAGGAAAATGATATGATAGTGCATGTTGTCGGTTTTTAACTGACTTATGCTGCACCCTGTATTTTCATCAGAGGGCTCTTACCACACACACACGACACACACACGCAACCACATATCATATTTAATGTTTGTGAGTATTTGGCATAATTAGGAAAAAGTTGATCATCTGTATAGAGAGTGTACTAAACAGTATATATTAAACCAAATGTTACTTCTTCAGATAAGTAAAAAAGTATAGTAGAAAAGAATTAATAGGAGAATACTCGACACGCTACTTCCATTACGCCGCTATATACATAGAAAAATAATATTGACGGAGAGAGAATAATGATGATGATAATAATAATAATAATAACAATAATAATAATGAAGAAGAAGAAGAGGAGGAGGAAAAGGGAGAAGAAGAATAAGAACAAGAGGAAGAAGAAGAGGAAGAAGAGGAACTAGAAGAAGAAAGGATGTGTAAAACGTATCGTAATAATTATTATTATATGTTATAATTAAAATTTTCACATTGATCTATTGCAAGTTAATAGGACATAAGAAAAATAAATGCTCGGACGGGACTTGAACCGAGACCTCTGGATTTATGTCCCACTACATACATATCCTTTATTAATGAGAATTTATGTATATAATGGCGTAATCGGTAGCGCGCTGGGATAAATCCAAGGTTCGGGTTCAAGTCCCGTCCGAGCATGTGTTTATTTTTCTTATCGTGTCTCAAATATATATAAACTAAAAAAGGAGGGATTATATAAATTTTATATGAAAGTTGCGGGTTTTTTAATTAAAAATGTAAGATATATATAGAAAGAGAAACATATATGTTATATGTGTAAAGCAGTTAGTTAGCTTTCAAATGTAATATATTTTGAAACATGATAATAAATATGGTATTTAGTGTTTACCTGATAAAGGATTCTTCTTCATTCCACAAAGGTTCGGGTTGCAAACTAGATTAAACCTGTAAATTATGTGCATTTCATTAGATTCAAATTAAAACTGACTTTTTCAATTTTCACATACATTGGCGTTGGTCCGCAACGGCAGTTGTTTTATTACGTCAACATTTTTGTTATTTTCTATGCTAAAAAAAACCCGCATTTCATACGAAATTAATAATGTTTTTAATAAATCTTGGGTAGCGGAAATTATTATTATTATATATATATATATATATATATATTGTAATTAAATGTTTGACGTTGAGCAATGCATGGTAAAGAAAATACACACAACTAAATGTGTGTTTTTCCCTCTGGCATGCAAGTAAGTATTTTTCAATTCCCCCATACCTGCAACATGTCCTGCCCATCGCAGTCTACGAGACTTAACTGTTAATATATCTGGCTTGCTATACATATCATATAGTTCACTATTGTGAAGTTTTCTCCATTCACCTGTCTGCTCATTTTCGTAAGAACTTTATTCTGAAATGCTCGTTTGGAACGATTAGTCCATAAACAACTGACTGACTACCTAACTGAACACGACCTTTTAGATCAATACCAATCAGGCTTTCGGACAGGACACAATACAAATACTGCTCTACTAAATATATGTGAAGACATACGCGAAGCATCTGATAATCGAAAACTTACTATTCTTACACTACTTGACTTTAGTAAAGCATTTGACACGGTAGACTTGGACTTATTGTTGCTTAAACTAAAAAAACCTCTCACTTTCTGACAGTGTCACGCAATGGTTCAACTCCTACCTTCGTGAGCGCCAGCAATATGTTGTAGGAAATTCTACATTACGCTCTTCTTGGACCTACCGTAAAGCTGGAGTTCCACAGGGCTCGGTGCTCGGCCCATTGCTTTTTTCAATCTATATAAACGACATATCTGACTCCCTAAAACATTGCAAACATCATTTATTTGCGGACGACATGCAGATCTACCTTCACTCAGACAAATATTCTTTAAATGACGCGGTAACCAAAATTAATGAGGACCTTGACTCGCTAACGGCGTGGACAGAGAAATATGGACTTGAATTAAATCCTAGAAAGACACAAGCAATCATTATGGGCCATCAGAGACTATTATCCTCAATTAACACAAATGCAGTATTACATGTGTCACTTAATGGGGTTCAGATCCCTTATAGTGAGACAGTAAAAAATCTAGGAGTGTTTATGGATAAACATTTAATTTGGAATAAACAAATAAATAACATTTGCAAAACTATCTTCTCAATAATACACTCATTAAATCGTATAAGAAATTGTTTACCGTTTTCTCTAAGAAAAATGTTAGTAGAAACACTTGCAATGCCCCATTTTGATTATTGTGATACTCTTTTTACTGACCTAAATACTGTTCTTACCCAAAGACTTCAACGTGTTCACAATTCTTGCATACGTTTTATTTGTGGTATACGTAGATTTGATCACGTTACACCATCCCTGGAAACAATTGTCATGGCTTCGTCTTCAAGATCGTAGAACCATCCATTCCCTATGCCTTCTCTATAACATATTACACACATCATTACCTTATTATTTATCACACCGCTTCACTAAACTCTCTGATACACATAACTTAGATACCCGATCCCTTGAGCACAGTGTCCTTTATATCCCTCCTCATCATACTACCTATTATTCGAAATCTTTTACAGTTTCTCTTGCTAGAACATGGAATTCACTTCCACCCTATGTCAGAGACTGCCAAACTTTACCATCTTTCAGAAATAAATTGAAAATAAAATCACTAACAGAAACAACTCACTAATACTACTTTTTAAGAATTAATAATGCGTTTTTGCATTATTTAATAAAAATAGACTTAGGATTTGTTAATATATTTACCTAATGTCTTGTATAAAAAGCGTAGATTAATTCATTGTAGTTTATTACTTTCTTTGTATTTTTTTCTTTTCTTTTTATGTATAGTAGATTCGAGCTGTTATTCCTTTTTTATTCATTGTATCATTAATTTAATTTTAATTGTATTTAGTTTCATTCTATTATTAGACATTAATTTCATTATTATTCAATATGACAGTTAATTAATTGTTCAATGACTATTATTGTAACTTTTTTTTGTATTCATATGTAACATATGTTTGTCCTGTTTAATATGACTATTATTTTAATTTTTTTGTATTCATGTGTAACATATGTTTGTCCTGTTTATTATGAATATTATTGTATTTTTTTTGTATTTATATGTAACATATGCTTGTTCTGGTGAGTGGAAGAGAAGGCCACATGGCCTTAACTCCACCAGGCTAAATAAATCTATTCTAAATTCTATTCTAATCTTCTTTCCTCCCTTAAAGTAAGAGCCATGTTTCGCATCCAATAATAACTAACTCACTGGTACTATAAAAACAATAGGTTCATGGCCCCGCACACATTCCCATCCTTAGCTAATGTTTTCCAATCATCTCCTGTATAATCTACATCCTTCAAATCATGAGTAATATTGTTTTCTCACCTCATACTTGGCCTACCTAATGGCAGCTTTTCCTCTGGTTTTTTTCTACAAGGAGTTTTCATGGCCTTCGTCTATTTGCCATCAATACCAAATGTCCTGCCAATAGATGTCTGTGAGATTTTAGTGATCTTATTCATAGAAATCCAACGCCGTGGTCTCGAGGTAGCGTGCTGCCTTTTCACGCAGCGGGCCCGTGTTCGATCCCCGGTCGGGAGAGTTTTTCTGGGTGAGGCTTTTATCGGGGTTTTTCCTCATCTCTAAGGGCCGGTTTCACCAACGCTGGTAACCGAGTTGCCGGTGAATTAAACGGCGCGTTTCTCAGCTTCACTACAAGTTGCGTTTCACCATCAACAGTAACTTTTCACCGGGAGTTATTTCGTCATATTTCGTTCGTAATTAGTAAATACGTAACCGGAAGAATTGTGGTCGGTGAAATCGGAGGCTGATATATAACGGAGGGTGATTCCTATATTAAAATGGCGTGTGAAAGACTGGACATTTTTAACATTGAAAGTGAATATGGTTTTAATTATTATTTTGAAGGCCAATTGAATTGAAAAATAATCTAGTTGGGTAGAAGAACTGTGTGAATAGTTTGAAAATTACGATTACAGTGATATTGCAGACTTTCGAAGATACCAGGCCTGTCTACGTGATAGGTTACTGCACATTTGGATCATCGGAGAGGTAAGTTTATTTCATTATTGAAACTGACTTTATTGATGTATAATACCAGTACTTTACACAATGAATCACTAATTTTATTCACTCATGCTTATATATTTAAAACCAAGTTAGTATCGGTACAAAATAATGTGAGGTTATGTTTATTATTTGACTATTTTTTAAAAATATATTTAATTACTGATATATTTTAGAAAGTATTTGAGTTTTATTTGATATTCATAATATTTTGAGTTCTTAAATACAGTCGGCCTATTCTTGTTAAAATGGTTAGCAAATAATATAAATCTAGTATGAATACTGTCCTATTATATAAAACAAGTCAGGCATAAATACAAGTAAGTTTAATTCGTTAATGAAAATTATTTTATTCATGTATAATACCAGTACTTTACACAATGAATTACTAATTTTATTCACTCATGAATACATATTTCAAACCAAGTTAGTATCATTACAAAATAATGTGAGGTTATGTTTATTATTTATGGACTATTTTTGAACTATATATTTAATTACCAATTACAGAAATATATTTTCTAAAATATTTGGTTTTATTTGACATTCTTAATATTTTGGGATATTAAATACAGTAGGCCTACTTTTGTTGAAATTGTTAGCAAGTACTGTAATTTAAATCTAGTATGTATACACCTATAATATAGAACAAGTAATGAGATCCTAGGTCTAAATACAAATATTTCTAGAGATAATTTCCAAAAATGTGTTAATCTTAAATGCCTTGTAGATAATCAGTACCGGTAATATATCTGACATCCAAGACAATTTTCCTGTTATTTCATGTTAGAGCAGTGGGAATTATGCTAAAATTGTATAGTGGCCTAACATATATTGTCATTAATTGTAAGATCAAGTATATCTCTGAAAACATGTTCCAGAACAGAACAGTCATTATATGTAATGCAGCAGTTTCTCTATTATTTGATTTTATTATTCTAATTCTGTAATATTACTTTTCTTTAAATAATATGTTTTGACGAGTCTTAATATTGTAGACTAAACACCTGTAGCACTAAAAATAATTCATGAAGTTACTGCAGATCAATGATAACATTTGATATATCAGCATATGCAAATCTATGATACACAGAAGTTACAAATTGTAAGAAATGCAAGTTACTGAGCATACAGGGAAAAACTGCACTTAAACTAGCGTCAAATATTTTCAAAGTCCTATAGAATAACAGTGCGCATGCACCAGAGTTTGTAGAGCCAACGATAACCCACAATCGAACCACATATTGATTATCATCCTGGATTACTATCCGTCGCTATGAAATTTAAATGACCAATATTTGCAATAAGTCCCCAAATCTATGTTATACAGATATATTAATAATATTAAAATTACCAAACTTTATTAAAAATGGGTATACACTTACTTATCGCTCCCTAACGCTGATCCAACCAGCGATAACCCAAAACAGCGATAGAATAATCATACACTAAGTAATATACTCTGTGGAGAAAATAGCAGTTAGCATCACAATATTGTCTAACAGTGTCATAATATTGTGATTTGCATATTTAAATAAATACTTCAAAACTGTCTAATAATGTTATAAAATTGTTTGAAAAAGTTTAAAATATTAAATAATGTTAGTAAATACAAAAGAAGAGTTATAGTTTACAAAAAGAAGAGCTATAGTTTACAATAATATAACTGAAAAATCAAGCGCTAGTAAAGGTGCAGTTGAGCCAGCATACAGTAACCCTTATGTATTATACACCAGTGGTATACTATGTTGATTGTGAAATCTATAATTTTAATTATTGATAAAATAACTTCAGCTAGTTATGAATAATGCACTTGTACTGCTATATGCGTGTATTATGTGAGTTGATCTGTACAAGACAATAAGTTTATATTACATTTTGCTTTTTTTTTTAGAAATCAAGCCATTTCTCCAATAAATCAACTGCTGCTCCTGGCTTTGGACAATGATTAGATAAGGGTTCATCATTCAGGAGGGGTCAGGAGATCAACAGTCCTAAGATATTGTCTGCCAAGTCAGTTGTGCCATTGCAAGTTCTCGACTTCAAGCTACATCCCTAAAGACCGGAAGTTCAATGGATTACACAAACAAAGAATAAAGATCTGGTGATAGTGTTGCAAAATAGTTCAAGTAACTTGAAATAATACTTCTCTTTAAAAGTGAAGCTATTTGTAAATCAAATATGACATTTTGTGACATCATTGCTAGGTGAAGAACAATTTATGGCAAATTATAACATTTGCAACTATTAAGTCTAACAGTTATAATTATTTATACACATCAGTCTTAAACTTAGAAAAGCTTAAAAAATAACCCACCCTAGCTTACATTTCTCATATTGTAAAATGTAACGTTCTTAGTTACGTCATATAACTTTGTTATAATTTCTCTATAAATTATTTTTTTCATAATTGGGTTTGGAGAGATGGATTTCAAGATGATATATATGTTGAAACAGATGTCCATGTTAATGTATTTCTGTCTTCTTTGTACACACTTGCAGATAACATGTACAATGAATCTAAAATCAGAATGTTGAAGGTTATTGAGAAGCTCTTCAGTTCTAGGAAGTGATGTAGGAATTAATTTAAAACCGATTAATGAATTTCATATCATTGGGCTCCTGATGTTTTACACAATATTTTAAGATATGCAGGTGAGCAAGTACTTCAGGACGTTCTTAATCTCAATTTAGTTGCATTATTTGAGAAAGAAAAATATAATTTTAACCGAGACAACAATGGTGTAAAGTGAAGGCTCGTCAAATTCCATTGTAGAGTTAATTGTTAATTATATTTTTGTTCTATAATATTTTAATCAGTGATGATACTGTAATAATTTTAAAATATGTTAGGTTTTTATGTGATTTATTGTTATACATTCAAAATGTGCAGTACAATTTTAAACATTTTACTAGAACTGATTGCCTGTGAACATTTGAGAGATGCTGTAGAATGTTACGCAGTATGAAATTATAAAATGAGTAAATTATATACATGTTCCTCAGTCTTATTGTTTTGCAGTTTGTTGTATCTGATAGAAACAATAAGATATTTCAAGCAGTAAATAATTTACATGAATTATTGTATAACTTTGAAAAATATTAAATAAAATATAATTTCAAAATAATTACTTCTATGTGTTACCCACTAGTGTTTTCAAGTCATTTTCAAACATATTCCTGTATTTAATGTTTTATTTTAGGAAGTAATATTTTGAGGTTCTTTTAATTAAATTATTTGGAGTCTGTTCATCTTAACTCAATATTAATGTTGATTTGTTCTTTAACATATTTCGATTATAGCATATCAATGATTACGATATAAGCGAAACATGTTCAAGATAATCAACATTAACATTGAGGTAAGATGAACAGACTCCAAATAATTTAATTAATATTTCTGTATGTTACGTTGGAGACTATCTTTTCTTGAGGAAATGCAGTGATGGAATTGAAGACTGTAGGGAAAAAGAGAGGTAAGTCAGTAAATGTGATAAAAAAATCAGTTAAGGGAACATTCATATAGCTTGAGCAGTGAATTTTGTATGGGGTAAATTATGGAGCAAAAGTAAGGCTAGTCACTGAGATTTTTTTTTGCAAATGCCCCTGGTTGCCCTTCGACATTCCTGGTGTTCCCTCCTGGCATGGCGTACTTGTAACCCACTTCTGAGGTTGGGGCGCCTGGAAGGCAGGGTTACGTTGCCCCGATGATATGATGGATGATGATAGTGGTGCACCGGGAGAGTCCCTAATCCCAAGCATAATCTAAGATGAATATGAAAACAATGTTTTCGATCGCCATATGATTTCGGGGACCGTTTGGGCCTTAAAGTTTTCCTGACATTTGTCTTACAGGTGAGGAAAAACCCAGAAAAACTATCCAAACCGGGGATCGAACCCAAGGCCCATTTGATAGTGAAAAAAAAGGTAAGTCTATAGTGAACAGGGGAAAAGGAAGGCAAGTCATTTTAATCTAACTGTTGCAGTGCAGGTGTAGAGTAATAGAACTGGATTTATTCAATATTGGTCTTATTTGGGAGGAGAATTACATGTACACTATTTTTTCATTGTATTGCTTCATATGTTGTTTTACTAGTAATATTGTGCGAGAAAAGTGAAAACTGGAATCACATACATTCAAAATGAATGAGTATGATCAATAACAGTGTATCTTATGAAAGCTGTAAGAAGAGGAAGAGTTTTTTGCAGGATGAAAGATACTAACAAAAATTGAGAGCTCAGATTCATGAAACTGGAGACTCCTGTAATTGTAGGTTAAAATATTTAAAACATATTGATGTAAATCAGCAAAATAAATGAATCAACAAATTCAAAATTTACAATGTTAGAGGCACAATCTTTATATATATTAAAATTAATGTTGGGAGGTAAACATTATGAGGTTATATCATTAATAGTGAGCGGAGAACATATTTTTAATAACTCACGTCATACAATTTCAAATTTACTTGATTTAAGTCCATTGGTTTCGAATGAATTTTTCATTCATCTTCAGTTTATTTTCATGACTCCAACTGTTGAAATTCTATGTTTGTTGATTTCACCATGGTTACCTCTAACGCTGCCATCTTTGGTTGGCTTTATAAATTTTGAAATAAATTTTTTTTCTCTAGGAATATCAAAATTCATTGATCAATATTTATTCTTTTGAATGAATATCTTCTCCCAAACTGTTAATTCTAATAGTTTATCCAATTGTTTCAAAAGTTTTCATCTCTATTAATTTTATGATGTTCTAATAAACTATGTGCAGCAATTGCTGATTTTTCAATTTCACAATTTGAAACAATTGGATAAACCATTAGAATGAACAGTTTGGGAGAAGATATTCATTCAAAAGAATAAATATCGATCAATGAATTTTTATATTCCTATAGAAAAAAAATTATAATGCCAACCAAGTATGGCAGAATTAGAGAATTGGTGAAATCAATAAACATAGAATTTCAACAGTTGGAGTTATGAAAATAAACTGAAGATGAATGAAAAATTCATTCGAAACCAATGGTCTTAAATCAAATAAATTTGAAATTGTATGAGGTGAGTTATTAAAAATGTGCTCTCCACTCACTATTAACTTTATATATATGTTTGGTCCCACAATATTAAACAGAGGAGGCCAAAATAAATGAAGATGATGCTCTCCTTCATAGTAAAGTTTCAGATACAAGGTAAGAATTTCAGATGAAAATTATGCAAATGAAATAAAGATATATGTAAAAAAGTTTTCAGGTTTATAAATGCCATTTGAAAATAGAGAATTGAAAATATCCGAAAATCTATAAATACTAATGCAGAGATAGGCAAGGATATGTAAGGCAAACACACCAACAGGCAGACCAAATTGTCCAAAAGTGGTTATGGAACACACATCATTTAAGGGTCCTGAAAGCCATTTTAGCATAAAGAAAACAGAAATTGTATTTACCTGGGGAACTGTGTATTTTAACAACGTATAACATGTATAAAGACAATTATTCTGAAAACTTTATATCTTCTGAAATGTATTAAACCATTTTCATAACACAGTTCAACATTTAATTTAGATACCCCAGAAACGATTCATATAGTATCTGTGATGAATTTACTGCTAATAAGAAGTCGCTCCTGTTCAGTTAAGTACCACTGCAAATGAAGAGATGAGACTGGAGATAGAGAAGAAGGTAATGTATCTTGAAACTGAAAACAAGGTTCACATAGCAAGAACTGAGATTATTTATAATGGCCAGAGGGAAGCATGGAAGAGAAGTACTAAATTTATTTCCATGGATTTTCAGACAAATCTCCCCTGTCCAAACATCCTATATTACAAGCACAAATTTAGCTACTTTTCTTTCAACATTCAAAAGTTATTTGATAACAAGGCCATTTTCTATATTTATTCTGAAACTCATGGTAGGAAAGGAGCCAATAAGGTAACTTCATTTCTTATTAATCAGTATATTACAAACATCCTTAAACCAAAAATCCAGTAGTTAAATATATTCTGTGAATCTGCAGGAGGGCAAATAAAAGTTACATGCTCTTTAGATATTTACACTACATTGTTCATGAGAAGACACATTTGCAGTCAGTTCTTGTCACATTCCCAATAGGTGGACCTACATACCTAGAATGTGACAAGGGTATGGGTCTGATAAAGTCAAAAATGTTTAGTGAAATTCCTTAAGACTGGGTTGGAGTATTCCAAAGTGCAACAATAAAAATAATGAATATATGTAAGACAAAAAGAAAACTCTCACTGTTCTTATAATAGTTCCAGGAACAACCAAAAAAACTGAGCTTCCCAAGATCTACTCCAAGTTTTACAAATTAAACTAATCTGTTCCAACACAAGTTCATCCGCAGACAGGACTTTCCTACATTATGATTACACCTGAATAACCATGAAGCATCAGGGTTTGTAATCTAGCAATTCTATGTATTGAGAGGGAGAAATGTTGGAATTTTTTTGAAGGACCTCTCATCAGATTTGTTGCTTGATGGCTCCAAATCACCTTATATATATAACATGGCTTGCATTATCATCATCATTTTGCATGTTATTAAATAATTCTTCCAAGAATGAGAGTTGACAGCAGCAACATTGTCAGGAGATGGATTAGATACCTTGTAAACACTGTAATACATGGTTCCAACTAAAATAATTACTCTTCTTATAATATTAAAAGGGCTTGTTCCATGAAAACTTTTACATATCCCAAATATACTAAAGCATTCCAATGATGATGATGATGATGATAATACAGTACCATATTATATTAATGTAAAAGTGTTTTTAAATCAATCTTTAGGTTAATTTAAAAACCGGCCTAATCAAGAAAACGTATTTTCGCCGTTACGCATGTTTCATGGATAGTTTCTTATTTCCTATAGTTTCAACGTTTCTATATTAATTCTATTATAGTTTTGAAAATCTTTCGTTGGACATGTTCTTTATTTCTGGCAAATGTTCCACGTGCACTAATACGACGTGATCTGTGGAACTTGTTTGTGTTGGTTCAATGTGTTTATTTAGGTTTCTATGGTAACGCGATAAGTAACAACCAATAACATTTCTTTCCCCTCCTACAAATTTGTTCCGCTTGAATATGAGGTATGAGGAATATACGATTCAAAATAATTTTAACGGTAAACCGCCAGTTTGTTTACGTCGGTGTTATATGG
Organism: Diploptera punctata; assembly: GCA_030220185.1. Taxonomy (NCBI): domain Eukaryota; kingdom Metazoa; phylum Arthropoda; class Insecta; order Blattodea; family Blaberidae; genus Diploptera; species Diploptera punctata. The sequence continues at coordinate 52,898 of JASPKZ010004917.1, forward strand.
CGTGGGGAAACGCAAACACGCCTAGTTATATTTCACCCGGTTATGTAACTCGTCGTGAATGTTAAATTTCACCCATGTTGGTGAAACCGGACCTAAGACAAATGTCAGGAAAACTTTAAGGCCCAAACGGTCCCCGAAATCATATTGCCAACGCAACCATCATAATTCATATTCATCTTAGGTTAAGCTTAGAATTAGGGACTCTCCTGGCGCACCATTGTAATCATTATCACCCATCATATCATCGGGGCAACATAACTCCGCCGTTCAGGCGCCCCATCCCCAGAAGTGGGTTACAAGCACGCCATGTCAAGAGGGAAACCAGGAATGTCGAAAGACAATCTGGGGCATTTGAAAAAAAAAATGCAATAGAGATAGTATATATTTTTCAACTGTGTGTGTGTGTGGAACCAAACAAAAGACAATCAAAAATCTAACTATTCAACTTTTTGCCTGGTAAACACCTTCAACGCCTGGGTCTTCTACCAACTCAACAATGTATCCTCTGCAACACTATGGAAGATATGGATGCTCATCACATCCGAACTTGCCCAACCCTAACAACCAGCAGTTTCGTGCTCAGATAATGCAAAGATGATGAACCTTCTATAATATTTATTGTTATTGCTTGTTTTCCCTAGTCATTGTTGGCTAATGAGATTTCGAACGCCACAGCATTTAAATAAATAAACTATTCAACTGTTTGTGTGAGAAACAAAAGCAAAAGATAGACATAAGTCTAACTTCTCTACGGGTTTAGATCTTTGCCGCTGGTCCCAAGCATCGCGACTACGAAGACCGGACGCAGTCGATGATTTTTTAGGTCTCCCATGGTGTAGAAACTGTGTTATGCATCAATCGGCTAAGCGCAGTTATTAAAAATTATTATTTCGATGTCATCTGTTGCACTGCCTCATGAAGTATGTGTACGCACACTTTTACCACCAAATCTTTAAATATAACATTATTAAAGAAAATGTAAACACCATCAGTCCTATCAGAGATTCTGTGTTTTGCATCAAACGGGTATGAAACCAGATCTTCATAAATGCTCATCTAAATTTTACATCATGTAGTTAAGCGCCAAATGTTCCCGCTCTTACTTTGTTGATGCATAACTGTCAAACAAGGAAAATAACTTGCAATATCCAGTATTGTTAGTTTGGCGCTACAATAAATAGTGAAGATTGACAAACATTAAACGTATTTTTCTCGAAACTTGCATAATGGCGCATAGACGGTTGATGCATAACATCGTCTAAATTTGGTTAAGTTTAGGTTTTAGAACTCTCCTCGAGCATTGTCATCATTTATCCCCCATTATGTCATTGGGCTAACAAGGCGCCCCAACCTCAAATGAGAGTTACAATTACGCCATGTCAGGAAGCAATGTCAGAAATTTCGTAAGACAACCTGGTGCATTCGACAAAAAAAATGTAACTATAATATGGGTTTTTGAAACTGAGGGGCGGGTTTTCCTGGAGAGCGGCGTGAAAAATCCTAAAAAGTGATAGGCCCTATGTCTGTGTCAACCTTTACATTCCCACGTGAGGCAGGTATTACCCAAGCTACTTTACTTGTCCTATTTGAGGTACAAGAAAAATATTGGCAATGATGCAAGGAAGTAGATTATACATGGGATGATTGTAAAACTTTAGCTCAGGATAGGGATATATGGAGAGCTTTTGCCCGCGCATCCATAGACTTAAGGGGTGGATAGTATCAATGAGTTTGTTGTTTCTCTACACATATCAGCAGAGACAAGTGGTTAGCTCTTCGCTTGAAAGAGGCGCCTTGTAATTATTACTTGGATGAGAAAACCCGATTATATCTGCGGCATAAAGTCAGTTGACCACAGCAGATGGTTCCGAGGAAAAAAATCAGATTGGTTGAAAGTGGGGTTTGAATACGGGACCTTCAGGATATAATTTCAGACACTACTGCTTTAGGTAATTTGCTAACTAGGGAACAATTTCGGTGTTGTTTTTTTTTGTATAGACGTTGTAAGCCACAGAAAATAATATATTTGCATTTTTCGGCTAACTGACTTATGCTGCACGCTGTATTTTCCTCAGAGGCTCAACACACACACACACACACACACATACATATTTATTGTTTGTGATATTTGGCATAATTGAGAAAAGTTTGATCATCGTATAGAGAGTGCACTAAAATATATATTAAACAAATTTACTTCTTTAGATAATAAAGAAAATACATAAAATAATAGAAAATACTCGCTCCTACTTTCATTACGCCGCTATATGCATAGAAAAATAACATTGACGGAGAGAGAATAATGATGATAATAATAATAATAATGACGAAGAAGAAGAAGAAGAAGAAAAAGAGGAGGAGGAGGAAGAATGAGAAGAAGAAGAAGAAGAAGAGGAAGAAGAAGAAGAAGAAAGGATGTGTAAAACATATCGTATTTATTATTATTATATGTTATAATTACATTTTTGACATTGACCTATTGCAAGCTTAATAAGACATAAGAAAAATAAATGCTCGGACGGGACTTGAACCGAGACCTCTGGATTTATGTCCCACTAAATACATATCTAGTATTAATGAGAATTTATATATATATATATATATATATATATATATATATATATATATATATAATGGTGTAATCGGTAGCGCGCTGGGATAAATCCAGAGGTTCGGGTTCAAGTCCCGTCAGAGCATGTATTTATTTTTCTTATCATGTCTCAAATATATATAAACTAAAAAAGGAGGAATGATATAAGTTTCATATAAAAGTTGCGGGTTTTTTAATTTAAAATGTAAGATATATATAGAAAGAGAAACATATATGTTATATGTGTAAAGCAGTTAGTTAGCTTTCAAATGTAATATATTTTGTAACATGATAATACATATGGTATTTAGTGTTTACCTGATAAAGGATTCTTCTTCATTCCACAAAGGTTCGGGTTGCAAACTAGATTAAACCTGTAAATTATGTGCATTTCATTAGATTCAAATTAAAACTGACTTTTTCAATTTTCACATACATTGGTGTTGCCCCGCAACGGCAGTTGTTTTATTACGTCAACATTTTTGTTATTTTCTATGCTAAAAGAAACCCGCGTTTCATACGAAATTAATAATGTTTTTAATAAATCTTGGTTAGCGGAAATTATTATATATATATATATATATATATATATATATATATATGTATTGTAATTAAATTTTTGACGTTGAGCAATGCATGGTAAGAAAAATACACACAACTAATTGTGAACTCCGCCATTGCAGGTCCCAAGCCCGGATGAGGAAGGTGGAGGGGGAGGAGTAACACCTAGTAAAAAACCCTAGGTTCATCTGGCCCGGCTGGTAGTACCATGTGAGGGCCCCTTGCCAGTTAACGGTGAAGACCTCAACGGCAATGAAGGCGGAGAGGGATAGCCTTAATACAGCAGATTTGGCGGAAGAGGCACCCTATCCTCACTCAGGGAAAGAGAGAGCAACCGCTGCCTTGCGGAGTATAGAAACTTCAAAGGCTAAGGGAGCATCCCATACAGAAAAGCATCCCTGTCCAAGAGGCATTGAGGTGGCAACCCCACCACTGGAATTACAGAACTATAGGCTGGTAACCTATAATGGGGAAAACTTTAAATACTCGAAAGACCAAAAGAAATAAGCAATCGGATAATAAAAATATGACGACAGGCAAAGAACAAAGGTTTGCCTGGAGAGCGGCCTGAAAAATCCTAAAAAGTGATAGGCCTACCCTTACATTGCCACGTGGGGCAGGTATTACCCAAGCTGCTTTATTTGTCCTAATTGAGGTACAAGAATAACATTGACCATGATGCAAGGAAGTAGATTATACATGAGATGATTGGAAAACATTCGCTCAGGATAGGGATATATGGAGAGCTTATGTCCGCGCGACCATGGACTTAAGGGGTGGATAGTATCAATGAGTTTGTTGTTTCCCTACACATATCAGCAGAGACAAATGGTTAGCTCTTCGCTTGAAAGAGGCGCCTTGTAGTTATTACTTGCATGAGAAAACCCGATTATATCAGCGGCATAAAGTCAGTTGACCACAGCAGATGGCTCCGAGGAAAAAAATCAGATTGGTTGAAACTGGGGTTTGAATACAGGACCTTTAGGATATAATTTCAAACACTACTGCTTCAGATAATTTGCTAACTAGGGAACAATTTCGTTGTTGCTTTTTGTATAGATGTTGTATGCTACAGAAAATAATACATTTGCATTTTTCGGTTAACTGACTTATGCTGCAACCTGTAATTTCCTCAGAGGCTCTACACACACACACACACACACATACACACACATACATATTTACTGTTTCTGATATTTGGCATAATTAAGAAAAGTTTGATCGTGGTATAGAGAGTGCACTAAAATATATATTAAACAAATTTACTTCTTTAGATAATAAAAAAATAATACATAAAATAATAGAAAATACTCGCACCTACTTCCATTACGCCGCTATATACTTAGAAAAATAACATTGACGGAGATAGGATAATGATAATAATTAAAATAATAATAAAATAATGACGAAGAAGAAGAAGAAGAAGAAGAGGAGAAGGATGAGGGTGAAGAAGAAGAAGAAGTGAAAGAAGAGAAGAAGAAGAAGAAAGGATGTGTAAAACGTATCGTATTTCTTATGAACCCAACTGGATTTATTAGGCTTAAAGGACCTTCGGGACTTGGAAAATCTGGTAGCGTTTATCTAGCCGAGCGTTAGTATGAGGATGTACAGTATACATGTTTTTAAATAAACAAAGGAAATCTTATTTTAAACTATTTTATTACTGAAGTATAAATAATTAGAAATCCTAAATATCTCTAGCCCTAAATCTATTCTAAGCCTATATTAAAAACTACAGTACTTTCTTGTGGGGTTGAGAAGAGGGAGTTGTGGAATTTTTAAATCTAACCAAATCTACATGATTAAAAATGTTATATCCCTTTTCTACAATATAGTTTCAAAAATGTTAATGGTACTTCATACAAATATAAAAGAAATGGACTACATTAGTAAGAAAAATGGTCGGTGACTTACCCTTCAGCCGGTTACACACACAGACAGACACGAGACCCTCACTTCTCAAGTGTTATATACTAAAAATGACCTCAATTCACCCTAACTGTACAAACTAACATTCCAATGAACTAAAAGTAGGGATGTTTACAGTTAGCTTAAACAAGACTTTGTTCTGAACTATACTCTATCTCAACAGACTTTGAATGTCTAAACTCTATTTCAAGAGACATTGCTTAAATAATTAAAATAATCTATAAAACAATAAAAAACTATATAAAAGACTATGTATTCATAATAGTATTTATTATTATTATATGTTATAATTAAATGTTTGACATTGACCTATAGCAAGCTTAATAGGACATAAGAAAAATAAATGCCCTTTCCTAGTCTTAATTGTTCTGTAATTGAGATATGGTTTTTAAGTTACTTGTGTCTGGACAGGGATTCAGGTTTTCATTATTCATTGTGTCTATTTTCCCGGACTATCTGATCTTACTGCTAATATATCAATCCACTTAGTTTAACCTCTGAATCCTTACTGATTCAATTTTAGATGTCACCGTGATGTTACGTAACCTGAGTCCTTGTCCTCATTCTCCCTTCTGCTGCCGTAAATTCTGATACGACGTGCTTTACACTCTTACCTCACCTAACTGTTTGTTTGATTGGCAAATTCTCATAGCTGATTTGTTGAACTTTTTATACTTTTATTTTTCGTTTCTATACTTTATTCCCTGATTGTTTCTTATCTACATGTATTTAAACTGCTTTTTTTTTCTACTTCTTACTCCCGGGGTTTCCTTGATTTCCCATTACATACATATCATCATTTATTGGGGTTCGATTTTTCCCTTCTTACTCTGAGATATTTACCCACGTCCTACTCCAGGTTCTTTCCTTACTTCTTCTTTCACTCGGAACTACTCCTATCTGTTCTGCTTGTATCCTAGGATTCTATTTATTTTAGACTGCTTATGCGCTTAAACTTATCTACACCGCGATAGGTGTTTAACCTCTCGTTTTATGTCGTCCTCTTCCCTTTCCATCCTAGGTCAAACTGTTCCTCTTGGCTCTACTTGCCGATGGCGCAATCGTATGTATGTGCGTTTCCCAATTTTTCCTTCTGTTCCCTCTAGTGCACTAGCGTTTCCGGTGTTATTTTGCTAGTATTAGTTATCTACCCGTTAGGACCACATTCTATCTGTGCGTACGTCTTTCTTCGCGGTATTCTGTCCGCTTTCTCACCGCCGGCGGATTTCCTAGCATCATTATTGACTCTGGATGGTCCCTGACCATCGCTTCTTGGGGGGCCCCAGACCATGACTGGACTACGAGCCTCGAAGGCATGGGGATATGCAACGGTTCCCTTAATGCCAACGGTGGCCCTAGTCATGCCTGCCCCCACCTCTTAATCGCGATTTCTGTCTCGCTAATCGTGTCGGGTGAGCCAGCGAAGCGGCCGGGCGCGACCTTGATGGCGGAAAATGGTCCCGTCTTCCACAATGGTGGCCCCAGATTTCTCTGGGCTCGGCCTACAGAGGGAGAGACAAGCCGTTTCCATTCCCGTCAACAGTGGCCCTGGTCCTTCCTGACACACTGTCTCTAATTCTGTTGCCTCAGAATTTTCGTTTTCAATTATAAATCTTAGGGAGAGCCTTCTTGAAATCATGGACGCCGCCTCATCGGAAAAGTGGATTTTATCCTAATCTCTTTGATGGGGTTCCCCTGTTGTCCTCATCACTCCCTAAACCCGGGTATCACTAATGTTTATTTCCTCGAGAATCCGTGTTCTCGTTTAATATTCATTCTCCGATGCCTAACTCTCTATCTTCTGTTGTTGCATGGTCCTAAACGTCAGTGCCAAGTCGGCAAGGTGCTATTGCCAGTGCCCCAGGATCACCGAGGAGGTCTGTGACCCAGATCCTTTTATTACGGGGGTGTCCCACCTTCCAACTGTACACTCCCTAACTCCTCACTATTTCTCTGTCTGTCTCGTCTGTGCACTGTTTTCCCCTAAGAATCGCTGTTCGCATCTCTATCCCAGTGGCTCTAGCAGACCAGGCCTCCATCAAGATAGAATGCCAGGGTCTCTGCCCGCATCTCTATCCCAGTGGCTCTAGCATGCCAGGCCTCCATGAAAATAGAATGCCAGGGTCTCTGTCCGCATCTCTATCCCCTCCTAAGGGTCGCTGTTCGCAACCCTACCCAGTGGCTCTAGCGTAGGCCAGGCCTCTTCGAAGTAGTATGCCTCCCTTGCTTCCTATCCTAATTCTCTGTTTCCCTTATCTTCATGCTATCCCCTCCTAAGGGTCGCTGTTAGCATCCCTACCAGTGGCTCTAGCGTAGGCCAGGCCTCCTCCAAGTAGTACGCCTCCCTTGCTTCCTATCCTGATTCTCTGTTTCCCTTATCTTCATGCTATCCCCTCCTAGGGGTCGCTGTTCTGTGAATTATTAATATGATTATTACTATTTTTTATTATCATTATTTTCATTATTAGGTCGATTAGTTATCATGTTTTACTTTTATAGATCAGATTGCCCGTTGATTATTCACTGAGTCTCGGTCATCCTCTTTTACCTCATGACCTGTCTTCGTAATCTGATGCTCCTTTATACCCTTCAAAATACTTTTTTCATTAATTATTTAATTATTAATATTATTTAATTTAGTTTGTTAAGATTACTCGTAGTTGGTTCATATTTATTTGTGGTTCCCATAATCTTTGGGTTTAATTTATTGTAGTGATTCAGATTATCTACTATTTCCCTCAGCTTTATTTACCGTTTCCCGTTAGTTCAGTTACTTGCCCATGTTTTACTTTTAAATTAGTTAGTTTAAATTCACAGATTATTAGCTTATTTTAGTAAGGTTATTATTTATTATTCTAATGATATCATTGTCTATTGGTTATTTATTATTATTATTACGGAGTTCATTAATTGAGTTCTAACTTCCCACATGTTCTTCATTCCCAATATATTTCCTTCATCGGGAATATATAATGAAAGTTTTTTTATTTATTATGATCGAGCGTTTACGGATTAAATTAAACCACTAAGTCTACTTCACTACTCAAATATTCGAAAACTGCACTTGAAATGGCAAGAAATCATTTCCAGAGTCCTATGGTCCTACAGTGCGCCGCATTATCCCCATGTTTCAATTATCAACTTCGCTTGCTACAATAAAATGCCAAAGGATCTACGACTAGATTGGCTCACCTCACTATAAAATTAAATGGTCCAATAATATTATAAAATTTATCGGAACAGTTCACAAATTTACAAATGCTGCCACCATAAAATCGAAATTATATTGTTTTAAGTATGTAGTCGCATTAAAGATAATGCCTAAAACAACTAGACACTCTTGATTTGATCCAAACTCTTCACTGCATAAAATCTCTCTGGGGAAACTGCAACTCACCATTCACCATATGGGTTTTCAAATAATTACACAAAAATCCTAAGTAATGTATAAAGTCGGTTGAAAATTCAAAAAAAAAATTATAAGGTAGATAACCATAAGACTTAATTCACAATAGAAACTCAAAAATCCCTGATTATGTAGTATCATATCACTTGGGGTTAGGATTAATAGACAATACCATGTATTTATTCATTTATTTTTGTGGATATTATTTTCTTTTATTATTTCCTTCTGAAGTGAGATTTAAAATAGACGTAATTATCACCACACTTATATAAAAGATTATTTATGTTTCCTAATGTTTTAATAAAAAAATGTTTGACTCTCGCGCTCCTACATTTCGTTTAGCATTTATAGGCACGTTACTGTTTGTGATATACTTTAGGTATTTCCTATCATTCATTTCATTGCGATCGTTTAGGTATAGAATATTTATGATTCCTAGTATTTTTTTTCTTTTTTTAAAATCTTCGGGCCTATCAGTGTATGTTTATTTTGCCAAACATAATGTTCTGTTATTATTTAATTAAATGCTTAGTCTAAAGCGGGCAAGGTCGTTTATTCGGACAGAGAATTATAAGAATGGTCAGCATCAAGGTTCCCTCAGCAGTACTAACTATCTTATGAATCACATCATTTACATCATTATAATTCATCACTACCTGTATCCAACCCATTATTTAATAAATGCACCGCTTATGGTTATTAACGTTCATCGACCGATTCGATAAGATAGATTAAAATTCTGCATCCCTCAATTATATTCTTTTGTTTATAAATTATAAAGACGTTATGCGACAAATATGTGTCCTAGTTCGAACCATCAGCTGACATACCTTGTACCGTTTGTGGAAAGTTTTCAGAATCTATTTTCAATACACCGTTACGAGATCTAATCTGATGTAGTAGGTTTCCCATCCAAGTATAATTAGGTCAATTATAAGTTACACTTTAAATAAACTCCCGTTGAAACCAAGATTTTATCTAAGTTAATTATTTTATTTTTGTAAAGGAAACTGAGTTCCATGAGCCACTTTTATTTTATTTTAAATAATTTTGTTATTTAATCTGTAAAAGAAGCTAAGTTCCATACTTCCATATTTTCACGAGATAAATTAGTTACACGAGTTGTGGAGAATTTCCAATGTACTCCCGACTAATGCCAAAATTCCTGACTTGTATAAAAATGGAAAATAATTTACGAGTTCAAGTTGCAATAACCTCGAATACATTTTTAAACTATGGCCATCTTGCGCTATTCTGGAGAGATTAACCAAATACTGAATACATTTTTCCTGAGTTCGAATCCAAGACTTCTAGTGACGACATCCTAGCCAACACATTACACGTGTTGCCAGATCAATCTGTTTTAAAAAATTTGATACTCTTTATGATTTCTGATATTTGATCTGATGATTCGGTAACATGTATCGTGCAGAGCGAATTATTTGAAGTGTAACTCCCTCATTCAAGTTGGAAAATTTCCCGAACCTTCATCAAAATCCCGTTAGATAGCCTCGCATTCGGGGACATATTTTAACCTAAATATTCCTCGGACATATCTTAATATTCCTGCTAGGAATATACTTGTATTATAGCTAATTTAGAACTCTCCGGCTTACCGTTCTCGGACAAGAAATCTAATAAAAAAAACAACTGGTAGTCACCGTATGTGAAACTTATTTTACTGTTTTTCCCGACCTTTCAAAAACTAGCCTTCACTCCAGCCGCCATCTTGTAAAGCTAGTCACCAGGGGTTCGAACCCGAGACTCCTTTCTCTAAATATTTTCTCAACAATACCCTGTAGTTACCCGGTAAATTATTTCATATATGCTACATAAATATATATATATATATATATATATATATATATACACACATACATATGACCTGTCATTTTTCACTAATTTAAACAACGTCGGTATGATTTCAACTTGACATTTCGTATTGCCAACATAGGAGTGACACAGTCCGTTTATTTATTTAATCTCCATGTTTAATATATTTTCCAACGCATGCAGAAACGATCTGTTCGCAGGAAAAGATCTAAAAAGAATTCCTATATAACGTTTCTAAATTTTCTCATTTAATTCAACATTTCGTTCATATGTTGGTATCGCTTGAGATGCCCTGAGGTAATTAATAACCCGAGACATTTAAACCATTTGTATTTCAGTATTATATGGAAGTAATTTTCCACGAAGGTAATTAATTCATGCTATTTGATTCGTAATTATTATTGCAGAGAAATTATTTTGGTCACAATCACCATCGCGTCACCCCCGTCCAAGCCACGAGTTCGGTTCGCATACGTCGACATATCCCGTAAGGAGTACTGCGTTTCAGGCCACGTTTCAGCAATGAGTTTTGCCAATCTATAATGGTTTTATATTTTTATCCTATCTTCTAGACAAAAAATTGTATACTCTCTTAATATATCATGCATAGATTTTTACAAGAGAAAAAAAAATGGTTGCTCAATTATTATAGCTACATCGAAAAAAACAATTTTTTTTCTTCTTCCACATCTCCCTCTCTCTTACAAGGTCTGATTAATTTAAATCCCAATCCAGAATTAATATCTTGTTATTTATTTATTTTCTATTAAATAATAAATATCCTATGTTCTACATAAATCTTACACTGCTTATTTTAACCTAAAACTGTACGTATCACAAAATTTTAATATTTATTGTGTTCCAAACGGTCCAGAAAGCTTGCAAGGGTCCGTTTCCCTATCAGAAAAAAAAAATATTATTGTGATATACCACCGCTGCTCACCAATGTTATGAACCCAACTGGATTTATTAGGCTTAAAGGACCTTCGGGACTTGGAAAATCTGGTAGCGTTTATCTAGCCGAGCGTTAGTATGAGGATGTACAGTATACATGTTTTTAAATAAACAAAGGAAATCTTATTTTAAACTATTTTATTACTGAAGTATAAATAATTAGAAATCCTAAATATCTCTAGCCCTAAATCTATTCTAAGCCTATATTAAAAACTACAGTACTTTCTTGTGGGGTTGAGAAGAGGGAGTTGTGGAATTTTTAAATCTAACCAAATCTACATGATTAAAAATGTTATATCCCTTTTCTACAATATAGTTTCAAAAATGTTAATGGTACTTCATACAAATATAAAAGAAATGGACTACATTAGTAAGAAAAATGGTCGGTGACTTACCCTTCAGCCGGTTACACACACAGACAGACACGAGACCCTCACTTCTCAAGTGTTATATACTAAAAATGACCTCAATTCACCCTAACTGTACAAACTAACATTCCAATGAACTAAAAGTAGGGATGTTTACAGTTAGCTTAAACAAGACTTTGTTCTGAACTATACTCTATCTCAACAGACTTTGAATGTCTAAACTCTATTTCAAGAGACATTGCTTAAATAATTAAAATAATCTATAAAACAATAAAAAACTATATAAAAGACTATGTATTCATAATAGTATTTATTATTATTATATGTTATAATTAAATGTTTGACATTGACCTATAGCAAGCTTAATAGGACATAAGAAAAATAAATGCCGGACGGGACTTGAACCGAGACCTCTGGATTAATGTCCCACTACTTACATATCTAGTAATAATGAGAATTTATATATATATATTATATATATATACATATATATATATACATATATATATATATATATATATATAATTGCGTAATCGGTTGCGCGCTGGGATAAATCCAGAGGTTCGGTTTCAAGTCCCGTCAGAGCATGTATTTATTTTTCTTATCATGTCTCAAATATATGTAAACAAAAAAAGAAGGAATTATATAAGTTTTATATAAAAGTTGCGGGTTTTTTAATTTAAAATGTAAGATATATATAGAAAGAGAAACATATATGTTATATGTGTAAAGCAGTTAGTTAGCTTTCAAATGTAATATATTTTGAGACATGGTAATAAATATGGTATTTAGTGTTTACCTGATAAAGGATTCTTCTACATTCCACAAAGGTTCGGGTTTCAAACTAGATTAAACCTGTAAATTATGTGCATTTCATTAGATTCAATTAAAACTGACTTTTTCAATTATCACATACATTGGCGTTGCTCCCCAACGGCAGTTGTTTTATTACGTCAACATTTTTGTTATTTTCTATGCTAAAAAAACCCGCATTTCATACGAAATTAATAATGTTTTTAATAAATCTTGGGTAGCGGAAATTATTATATATATATATATATATATATATATATATATAATAATCAACGTAATTACATTTTTAACGTTGAGCAATGCATGGTAAGAAAAATACACACAAATAAATGTGAGTTTTTCCCTCTGGCATGCAAGTAAGTATTTTTCAATTCCCCCATACATGCAACATGTCCTGCCCATCGCAGTCTACGAGACTTAACTGTTAATATATCTGGCTTCCTATACATATCATATAGTTCACTATTGTGTAGTATTCTCCATTCACGTGTCTGTTCATTTTCCTAAGAACTTTATTCTGAAATGCTCGTAATCTTCTTTCCTCCCTTAAAGTAAGAGCCATGTTTTGCATCCAATAATAACTAACTCACTGGTACTATAAAAACAATAGGTTCATGGCCCCGCAGATATTCCCATACTTAGCTAATGTTTTCCAATCATCTCCTGTATAATCTACATCCTTCAAATCATGACTAATTTTATTCTCTCACCTCATACTTGGCCTACCTAATGGCAGCTTTTCCTCTGGTTTTTTTTCTACAAGGAGTTTTCATGGCCTTCTTCTATTTGCCATCAATACCAAATGTCCTGCCAATAGAGGTCTGTTAGATTTTAGTGTTCTTATTCATAGAAATCCAACGCCGTGGTCTCGAGGTAGCGTGCTGACTTTTCACGCAGCGGGCCCGGGTTCGATCCCAGGTCGGGACAGTTTTTCTGGGTGAGGCTTTATCGGGGTTTTTCCTCACCTCTAAGACAAATGTCAGGGAAACTTTAAGGCCAAAACGGTCCCCGAAACCATATGGCCAACGCAACCATCACAATTCATATTCATCTTAGGTTAAGCTTAGGATTAGGGACTCTCCTGGCGCACCATTATCATCATTATCACCCATTATATCATGGGGGCAACGTAACTTCGCCTTGCAGGCGCTCCTACCTCAGAAGTGGGTTACAAGCACGCCATGTGAAGAGAGATACCAGGAATGTAGAAAGACAACCTGTGTCAATTGGAAAAAAAATGCAATACAGATAGTATACATTATTCAACTGTGTGTGTGGTGAACCAAACAAAAGACAGTCAATAATCTAACTATTCAACTGTTTGCCTGGTAAACACCTTCATCGCCTCGGTCTTCTACCAACTCAACAATGTATCCTCTGCAACATTATGGAAGATATGGATGCTCATCACATCCGAACTTGCCCAACCCTAACAACCAGCAGTTTCGTACTCAGATACTGAAAAGATTTTGAACCTTCTATAATCTTTATTGTTATTGCTTGTTTTCCCTAGTCATTATTGGCTAATGAGATTTCAAACGCCACTGCTTTTAAATAAATAAACTATGCAACTGTTTGTGTGAGAAACAAAAACAAAAGGTAGTCATAAATCTAACTTCTCTACGGGTTTTAGATCTTTGCCGCTGGTCCCAACGATCGCGACTACAAAACCCGGACGCAGTCGATGATTTTTTAGGTCTCCCATGGTGTAGAAACTGTGTTATGCATCAAATGGCTAAGCGCAATTATTAAAAATTATATTTTGATGTCATCTGTTGCACTGCCTCATGAAGTAAGTGTACGCACACTTTTACCACCAAATCTTTAAATATAACCTTATTATTAAAGAAAATGAAAAAAAAATAATAATAATAATAATAATACTTTATTTATTCTGGCAGACTTAAGGCCATAAGGCCCTCTCTTCCACTCAACCAGCACAAATACAAATAAATATTTGACAAATATAGATATACACTATACTAATTATAAACAGTTAAAGATACAATAATGTAGCAATGTAAATGTCATGTACAAACAACACTTTATAGGATAATAACAATAATGATACGATAATAATAATAATAATAATAATAATAATAATAATAATAATAATAATAATAATAATATAAATATGATACATTATACGGGAAACACCAATTAATATATATATCTTACACTGGTTAATAATGAATTCGAGTTTAGAGCAAATATAAATTTAGATTTCTTTTAAAAGATGCCAATGTCCGGCAGCCCCTTATTTCTTGTGATAGGGAATTCCAGTAGCGAGAAGTGGTGATGGTATATGAAATGGAGTGATGTGATATCCTATGTTGCGGTATATTAAGTAAGAGACTATGTTGTGATCTTGTGTTTAAGTTATGGTTTGAGGATAGATACTGGAAACGGGATGATAAATAATTGGGAATCGAGGTATGTAGGATCTTAAATATTAGAATTAGACAGTGCGAGTTTCTTCTCTCTTTTAGGTGTAGCCATGACAGTTCGTGGAATAATGGAGAAATGTGATCGTATTTTCGAACATTAAATATGAATCTGATACACATATTATGGACACGCTGCAGTTTGTCCGTCACTTATGTCAGTTAGTAGAACGTCACATTATTCAAAATGCGGCATCACTAATGTTTGGATTAAAATTCTTTTAAGAGTCGTAGGAAGAAAATGTTTAAGTCGCTTTAGGGAATGCATTATGGAGAAGATCCTTTTAGATATTTGTGAAGGTGTAAAGCGACCCTATTGCAGGTCTCAGAGAGCTATTGAAAAAAATAGGAGATTATGGCTGTGGCCTCTTTAGACCATTTGAAACTATTTTATATCCCGAGTTTTCAGTACTGTGTGTTGGACATTTTTAGTTGAGAAAATATATTTTGCACTCATAGATTTTAGTGGCTGAGTAGAATCCAGTGACATGATCCTTCCACAATCTGGTTCAAGTGGTAAACACTCTGAGCTCATCTGGAACCGAACTCGCGACCTTCCGGCAGGTAATATATTGTCTTCAAAAATTATGCAACGTGTTTCCGACAATTTTTTTTCAGAACATTTTCATGTTCTTTTCCTATTCTAGTTGATGTTGAAAATCTTACTAAAAACACTAATTCCTCCTCCTTTTTGTTTATTTCACCCTACACTTTTTTTTGTGCACCACAATTGGACTTCCATATTCTTGCACTGGGGGATGATATGAAATCTGAACAGAAAATAAGCATTGAATAGGTACATGCTGACTTGCCTAGCTGTAGTCTTTAGTTATGCCTCCGGTACATCAATGCAGATAGCAAAGAACAACTCAAAATAACAAACGCATAACATACCACAAAGTTAAGTTAGAAAGAGGAATTGTTTAATTAATAACAATCCTTAAAAAAATATCTACTGCCAAACAGGGATTCCATGACCTTGACGATAGTGGGAGTGTTTCGAGCTAAATCAGAAGTACCATTGTATTGCTACCTTATTGGACTAACCTTGAGCGAGAAATAAAATAATTAATTAATCTCGAAGAACGTGCTATCCTGCAATAATGCTGGAGGAGAAAATTTTATTTTCCAACGAAACGTGGCAGAAGATATATCAATGGGCAGGAGAAAATGTTAGTCGTAGAGAACATAATCTTCTAGGGATATAACCTTAAGTAATTCGTAGTCTTCCAAGTTGCAGTTTGGCTGTCAGAACCCACTCCTAAATTATTCCAACATAAGAAGGCAGGCTACGTATAGTCGGGTAAAACTTACTTTAGATGGCTAAAATCTTCATTAAGTGTTACGATATTATTTCAATTTAACGACGTTCTTTAACATCTAAGATCATTAGAGCACATTTCAAATCTGAACGAGAAAGGACCAACATATTTTGCTCCGAGTTACAGTTCTTTAAATGAGAGGTTCTTTTACGTTCCGTAAATATATTCACGGTACCGAAGTATTTGGTGACTTTTCGAAGGAACCGGTACTCAGTAATTTCACTTTCTGCAAATCCACACATCTCGGAGTGTTTGAACTCGTGACCCTGGAAGCCACATCGAAGCATGGTAACCATTGGTTCACCAAGATTGTCCTCAACGTTCAATAAGAAGAAGAAGAAGACGAAGATGGTGATTATGAAGGAAACAAAGGACAAAGAGAATATATTTGATACATTTGTTTAATTTGCATGAGAATTATATACTAACTAACTCCCTCACTGGCATTATCGGGCCCGTAGTTTCATGAGCGCACGGACATAAGCTCTCCATACATTTCTATTCTGAGCCAACGTTTTGCAATAATTCCCTGTATAATCTATATAATCTACTTCCCTCAAATCATGGTTAATGTTATTCTCCCACCTCCTCCTTGGTCTACCAACTGGACGTTTTCCCACAGGTTTTCATATAAAGAAGCTTCCACTCATGTCTTTCATTCCCCATTCTTGACACATGTACTGCCCATCGCCTACTTTGAGACTTAACTGTTCTTATTAAATCTGGCTTCCTATAAAGATCATGTAGTTCACTGTTATGCAGTATTCTCCATTCACATTTCTGTTCATCTCTCTTTGTTCCAAACAAACTGCTACGAACTTCTACCCAATGTCAAATTAACAAAATGTTAACTTAGTGTCACATTTTTTTATGAAGATAAAGCTGTGATTTGAGAATTTATAAACAAGGGATTCCACGAGAAAACTAAATGTAATTTGTTGTTATATTCTATATGTGACTTTTCCGCTACGTATATTTAACATATGTATTTAGCGTGGTTTAAACTCACACTTTGTAGGTACGGTACGTTTACATAACACACCTTACAGTCGCACCACTTGTCCGGAGAGCGATTTTAACACACACTTTTTTTAACCACACAGGACATGGTGGGCCTCCTCGAATGAGTGATCAGCCCGATGTCAGGGCCTCCTCCAAGACAACACAACATTAAGACGAACACTCCATTTATACACCAGTTCAAACTAAACATGGCGAACATGATCATGACTGCCAGATGATGTTCGGGGACCATTTTGGCCCTAACAATTTACAAAGAAGATAATTTCCATAAATCACTAGTTGAATAACAAAAATCATGCAATAACGTACGAGTACGTTACATAGCAACACCACTAAATATGAAATTGAAAAATATTTTAATTTAATAACATATTACTATTTCACAAATTGAATTCAAAACTGTTTTATCTATACGTCTAGTCTGCTAAGAATATTAGATACATCAAAGTCTAACGCTTTTTTTCCATCAGGTGAATATTAATACATTTTCAGATACCGTAGTTATGATCGTTTGAATTACTCATTCAATAAAGTAAAAAAATTAACTCCAAACTCAGAAATATTCTGTTTTATATTATTTTAGATAACATTTTGTTATTATGCTTTAAAATTAAGCCAATCCATTGTTTAAACTAGATTAGACTCATAGAGCGATAAGTGTGCAAGGGACGTCATCAATACGTTCCCAGTCTGTAACTTACTTTTTGTATTTATTCTTCATAAGTATAAGTTGTGCTCTTTGATGCTTTTTACCCCACTATAATAATATGTGTAAGATCCTTTATTTTCTATTCCGGTTCCTTTCTTTTTAGTTTCTGTAAGGATCATGATGTCTTGATTTTTCTCTTTCTATTTATTTGTATACTTCATGAAATTTATTTCTTATTCCTTGAGTGTTCCATGTACCAATTATCATTGTCCTCTTCCGTAACTTGTGTCGTATATGTTTAAGCCTGTGAGGCTGTGCTTCATTGAGTTTTTTAACATTGATTTTTTTTCGGTGAATGGGGAGTTAGCCCGTTGCATCAATCCCCAACTTGGAGGACCAGGAGTTTAATTTTGGAGTCCTCTACTCCTAGATGGGCTGTCAACCAAAACTACACAAAATAAAAATAACTTACGTAATAACTGCGTGGTGTTGAATTTTTAATTAAAATGTATAACAGTTCTTTGTTACGTATCGTTTTGTTTATATTGCACAATCTTTACAATAGTCCATATACACTTTGGGAAACAGAAAAGGAACTTTAATTGCTATGCAAAATTTTGCGTGAAGTCGACCTTATTCCATCAATGTTCGGGAGATTTTCCTTCCACTTTTTGAGACAAATGTGGGCAATCTTTAGTACCAAAACACTTTCTGGCCATAATAATTCATTGTCTTATTGTCCTTGTTCAGTATAGATGTGTGACTGAAAGGCGTGTCATGCAGGTGGCCCCGGATTTAGTATGTATATGTTCCTAGGTTTAAACATGCTCTACAGACAAGTCGTTTGCGGGTAACATAGGATACCTAAAAGCAGTGCATATAAAGGGACAGGTTAACTCCTTAATTTGGTGAAATTAAATTTTTTATGCCAGCTTATTTAAAATCGTCTGACTGGAGTGAAAAGAAATCATGCATAAGCATGCATTTCTTGTGTAGATTGTTGTATAATTCGATACAAATTTTAATATTTTTTACTGATTAGTTTTTCCACGATTTAGTAAGAATACTAAATAAATCGCTGTATCTTATACGGTATAGTGCCAAATTAGGGATAAGAAATAAAGGAAGAACCCTAACAACACACAGGTTATTTTGAACATAAACGAATTATATACGAATAGTAAACTATTCCCATATCAATTGTTGTTGATATCATGTTTGTGGGAGACGACGTTCTCATTCCATTTCTCAAAACATGAAAAGAATCAAATTTTAAACTACTCGTATGAAACGTTCAAAATGTGTGATATATACTTACTTACTCACTGGCACTATCGAATCCATAGGTTCATGGCCGCGCGGACATCCCTATCCTGATCTAATGCTCTCCAATCATTACGCGTATAATTTACTTCCCTCAAATCATAGTTAATGTTATTCTCCCACCTCATTCTTGGTCTACCAACTGGGCGTTTTCCTTCAAGAAGCTTCCATACACATCATTCTTTCCCCATACGTGCCTCATCTCCTGCCCATAGCAGTCTACGAGACTTAACTGTTCTTATTATATCTGGCTCCTTATAAAGACCACGTAGTTCACTGTTATGTAGTCTTCTGCATTCGCCTGCTGTTCACCTGTCTTTGGTCCAAAAATTGTTCTAAGAACTTTATTCTCAAATACTCGTAATCTCCTTTCCTCCCTTAAAGTAAGAGTCCATGTTTCGCACCCATATAATATAACTGGTAGAATAACAGTTTTATATATTTTGAGTTTAACGTTTTTTCAAAGGATTTGGGACATCAAAGGTCTCTGCAATGCATAATAGCACGCATTTCCAGAATTGAGCCTATGTTTAATTACTTCATGTGTCTAATTCCTATTTGTGATTATTGTCCCTAGGTATTTGAATTCAGCCACTTACTCAAAATTCCGTCATTTGTCATTAGCTTTCCATTTCCATTATATAATGTATTTCTACGTGTGACCATATATTTAGTTTCATTGATATTTAATTTCAGTCCTAATTTCTTAGTGTTACTCAATAGTGTGTGTGTGTGTGTGTGTGTGTGTGTGTTGCCCTTTAATATCTCCTCGTTAACGGCCAAAAATACTACATCATCAGCATAAACTAACAGCTTATTAATACCATTAGTTGTAGGCCTTCTTCATCCTCTAAAGATTTGATGGCATGCTGTAGTACAAAAATAAATAGTAGAGGAAATAGTGCATCTCCTTGCTTCAACCCATTCTGGATTTCAAAAGTGGCCGAAACCTGTTTGCCTACACGCACCCTACTTTTTGTACCATTTAGACACATTCGTATAAGTCTAACTAACTTTTTAGGAATTCCGAACTCCAGCAGGATACTATATAACTTCTCTCACTTAATTGTATGTTTTTTTACGTCTACATATAGTTGATGTACAGTACCATTATATTCCCATTTATTTTCTAAAATCTGTCTTATACTAAAAGCATCATCTGTTGTAGACCTGTTTCTTCTAAATCCACATTGATGATCTCCTAGAAAATGCCAAATATATAGCAAACATAATTTAAATTTCAATGAGAAAAGTGTAAATTAATTTTATCAAAGAATTTAATAACTGATACCACAAATGTTACTTTTTTGTTCGAGACCGTGGGTACCGTTCCTCAAATTCGATACGTAATAAGTAAAGGGAAGCTAATCAAGCAAATCCTAAAGATAAAATATTCATCAAGTTTCTTCTACATGTCCAGAGAATGTCAAATTCGCGTTTACCAAAGATGATTTACCACCTTAACCCTAAAGGCAAACGAGACCTCGGAAGACCCTTCAACCGATGGAAAGATCAGTTTTTGTAGTCGCAGAACGGGCATCATCACCCAATACTGCATACACCAAATCATCATCATAAAAGTGATCTTATGTAAGAATGTTTTTGTAAAGTTAGTATTTGACCTCCACATGAGCAAGTGGAAATATCTAACAAAATGACATATTTACTTGACATTGCACGTTCTGGACACAGATGGAATGTTTACTGCTTTAGCGGTGCTCTTATTCAGGTACAGTTTCCCAATTCTGATCACAGTGATTAATATTTGGACTACATAATTTAAAAACGTAAAATACATATCTTTCACTAAAATGTACCATCTTTCTCTTAAAATACAACTAATTAAGTGAGAGGGCACATTTAGACTTAATTGAATTGCAAAAATAATTTTCGCCGCCTAAATCGGCCAAATAACCCACTGTGTGCGTATATTGATATGTTTACTTATAAACTCCAGGTTTTGTGATTATTTGTCATATCCATATATTAATATAATTATTTTCATTAGTGATTATATCTTTGTAGGTTCTACCGTTTTTCCCTGCCACAAATTTCAATTCAGGATTTATCCATACTCACTCATACATTTCGTTCATTCGTCCCTGTGACGGAGCGTCAAACATGATCCACCGGCACAATTGTCGTTTACAGACTTCTATAAATATAGGGACTTCATCTCACCTCATCCCAACACTAAGTTGGACACGAGTTGAGGATATTATATAATAATAATTATTTATCTTTATCAAGTTAAACTACTGCTTTAGTCCTGAGACTTTAAAATTACACATTGTTAAGTTACGTGTAAATACTTATTTTTCAGATATATTTATGGACGTTGTGTAATTTTCATAATTTATTGTTGGCCTTGGCTAAGTTTAATTTTCGTCTTCTTGCAAGGATTGAACCTTTTTCGTTCTTTCCGGGTTCAAGTATTATAGCTGCTGTCTCCATTTTTTTTCGTGGGTGTCCCGGATCTCTTCTTCCTCTTCTTGGTTGATAGTTCAGACATTTCCTAGGCAATCTGTTGGTATCCATTCTGCAGACATGTTTATACCATTTACTCCTATACTCTTATATTTTAACTGTCAAACTGCATATGTGGGTAGTTCTTTACGGTAACTTCACTTGGTTGTTTATGCATTAAAGTGTATCCTGCGAAAAATCGTAAATATTTCATTTCTGCTGCTAAGTTTTATTTTAAAAGCAAAATTATCTCGAAATTCGGATATAAACTTCTTTGCACCGTAACGCAGTTCTAGATATATTTAGTGTTTTATCAAAATATATTCCTTAATTTACTTTGAATTGTGAGATATTAAATATAGTCTTATTGTAAAATACAATAAACAGATCAGTTATGGACGGAAGTATAAACCAGGCAGAATTCTTATTCAAATTTGAGTAATTACAAATGGGAAAGTTTGACGTTTGTTAAAAAATAATGCTTTAATATTTGAACGGACATGACCTACATTTTGGAAAGTATTGGCCTACTATGATGGGTTAGAGACCCCTAGCACCCATAGCTATATGACATGTAAATACAATGTAACACGACCGATGCTACTGTCGAAACCGATTGAATTTAAGCCCAGCTTTTTACGTAAAGTGTCTTTAAGAGGGAGCGAGATGGGAAGAAAAATAAAAGATATAAAAACGGGCCGAGATTAGTGTCTAATCTATGGTGTTTGTAGTGGATAAGTTGATTATTGACATCGCGATGCCATTTAATCCGAACTTTTGACATCTAGTCTTCCTTGAAGGGTGAGGGTGACAAGGGGTATACAAAATAGAAAACAAAAATGACCGAGATTAGTATCAAGTCTATAAGAGTCGTAGTCGGTAGACAGATTGGTTACATCCAGATGACATTTAAATCCTAGCTCCCCAGGGATTTAAAAATAATCGAAAATATTGGCCATGGATAACTATCGATGACGCCATTTTATCACAGATGATAAAATAGTGTTGTAGGCCTATAAACCTTGTACACTATGCAACAGATAATTTAAGTGCAAGATAACTGTAACTACTGTATTTTGAGAGTTGTTCAGAAATAATTTAAACATATAAAAATAGTCCACGGCTGTGGTCTCGAGGTAGCGTGCTGCCTTGTCACGAAGCGGGCCCGGGTTCGATCCCCGGTCGGGACTGTTTTTCTGGGTGCGGTTTTATCGGGGTTTTTCCTCGGCTGTAAGACAAATGTCAGGAAAGCTTTAAGGCCCAAACGGTTCCCGAAATCATATGGCAATCATCAGCAACCTTAACCGGTGTGGAAAGCTACGGGAAGCTACCATACCTACAATTCCCTAGAAAAGCTACAACGCATAGCATGAAATTGCTATGATTGCAGTGAAAGACGAGCCCTCGGTCAGTTTTACTATGGATGGATGGATGGAAGGATGCATGGATATAAAAAATAAGTAAACTTATGTGAAATTAACTGTAAAGTTATATATTCCACTATGTTATAATACATATACATTTTTTTTTGTAATATTAGGGACTATATATATCTCCCTCTATGGTATCTTTACCTTGTCGTGGTGGAGTGGCTTGCGTGCTTAAATGATCCTGAGAGCTATGCCGGCGGTAGCATTGCTGCCGATAGGGTTACCCATGCCGGACTGATCGAAGGTGATAAGCCAGACGAAATAAGTACCTTGGTCGAAAGAGTGACGATCTTCCACCGTAAAAATACAACCGTCAAGAAATGCGGACATGGGTTCAACTGGGGTAAAATTTTCCGGAGGTCAAATAGTCCCTCATTCGGTTCTCCGGGCGGGGACTACTTCAGGGAACCCATGCCAAAGGCTCAAACACAGGGACATGTTCCTAGGAACATGGAATGTTAGGACTTTATACAATAGCGGGGCACTAGAGATATTAACGCGGGAACTAGACAAATCGCCCTTGGATATAGTCGCTTTAAAGGAAGTTAGGTGGCCAGGAGAAGGTACTCAAGAATCAGGAAGCTTTGCATTATACTACGGGGGTGCAAAAAGACCTGCATTTGGAACGGGTTTTTTAGTCAGAAGGAGGATCCTATCCGCTATCCGAGATATTAAGTTGGTTAGTGATAGGATATCATACATAATTCTAAAGGGTAAACAACATGATTTTATAATTGTAAATGTACATGCCCCCACAGAAGATAAAGAATGATGAGTTCTATGAAGAATTAGAATGCTTATTTGATAGCCTTTCACTATATCATATGAAAATTGTCTTAGGAGATTTTAATGCAAAAGTGGGGCGGGAAGATATATTCAAACCAACAATAGGCAAATTCAGTCTTCATGAAGATAGTAATGACAACGGGGTTAGATTAGTCACATTTGCCACATAAAAGAATCTCATTGTTAAGAGCACAACATTTCAGCATAAGGATATACATAAATACACTTGGACGTCACCAGATCGAGAAACTCGTAACCAGATAGATCATGTATTAGTGGATAAACGCTGGCACAGTAGCATCATTGATGTTAAATCAGTTAGAGGGACAGACTGCAATTCGGATCATCATCTGGTCAGAGTGAAAATCAGACAACGGCTATCGCTTATGAGAGGAACAAACGCTAAAGATGATTCTGTGAAATTTGAATTAAAAAACTTGAAAAATGATTAAATGCGGCAAGAATACCAAATCAAAATTGCTAATAGATTTGAAGTACTGGGATCTTCCGATGACAATGTGGCAAACGAAGAAGAAACTGATATAAATAAAGAATGGGAGGCTATAAGAGATACTATTAAATTGTCAGCATCAGAAAGCATTGGTTGTTTAAAAAGGAGGCAAAACAAGAAACGGTTTGATGAGGAATGTGCCGACATTGTAAAGGAAAGAAAGCTAGCAAAAGTGAAATGGTTACATGAGCCAAATGAGGTAAATTTAGAGCAATTGGGTAGTATTAGACGGGAAACCACCAAGCTACTAAAGAGTAAAAAGAGGGAATATTTGAGAGAGAAGATTAATGATCTTGAAATTAATGCAAAAAATAGGAACATTTGAGAATTATATCAGGGAATTAGTATAGAGAAGAAAGGGTTTCAGGCCAGATCAAACATAATTAGGAATGAATATGGGGATATGATTGCAGATTCCAGGAGTATATTAAATAGATGGAAAAGTTACTTTAATCAGCTATTAAATGTACATACAGAACATGACATTGAGGAGGATAATTTACAGACAGCAGAAATGCTAGTCGCAGAGCCAAGTGCATTAGAGGTTGAAATGGCGATTGAAAAATTGAAGATGTATAAAGCATCAGGTTCAAATGAGATCCCAGCAGAACTGATAAAATCAGGGGGAGAAAAATTGATGGACAAGATTTAGAAAAGAAATGGGAATATAATGGTACTGTACATCAACTGTATGTAGACTTCAAAAAGCATATGATTCAGTTAAGAGGGAGAAGTTATATAGTATCCTGCTGGAGTTCGGAATTCCTAAAAAGTTAGTTAGACTTATACGAATGTGTCTAAATGGTTCGAAGAGTAGGGTGCGTGTAAGCAAACAGTTTTCGGACACTTTTGAAATCCAGAATGGGTTGAAGCAAGGAGATGCACTATCTCCTCTACTATTTAATTTTGTACTAGAGCATGCCATTAACTCTTTAGAGAATGAGGAAGGATTACAACTCAATGGTATTAATAAGTGTTAGTTTATGCTGATGATTGTAGTATTGTTGGCCGATAGCTAGGAGATACTAAAGAACAACACGCACACACTATTGAGTAACACTAAGAAATTAGGACTGGAAGTAAAATATCAATAAAACTAAATATATGGTCACACGTAGAAATTCATTACATAATGGAAATGGACAGCTAATGACAAATGAGGGAAGTTTTGAGGAATTGGCTGAATTCAAATACCTAGGAACAATGATCACAAATAGGAATGAGATGCACAAAGAAATTAAACATAGGCTCAATTCTGGAAATGCACACTATTATGCATTGCAGAGACTCTTGATGTCCCAACTCCTTTCAAAAAACGTTAAACCTGAAAATATATAAAACTATTATTCTACCAGTTATATTATCTGGGTGCGAAACATGGACTCTTACTTATAAGAGAGGAAAGGAGATTACAAGTATTTGAGAATAAAGTACTTAGGAAAATTTTTGGACCAAAGATAGACGAACAGACAGGTGAATGGAGAAGACTTCATAACAATGAACTTCATGGTCTTCATAGGAAGCCGCGATATAATAAAACAGTTAAGTCTCGTAGACTGCGATGGGCAGGACATGTTGCACGTATGGGGAATGAAAGACTTGCATGGAAGCTTCTTGTAGGAAAGCCAGAGGGAAAACGCCCAAATGGTAGACCAAGAATGAGATGGGAGAATAACATTAACTATGATTTGAGGGAAGTAGATTATACAGGGAATGATTGGAAAGCATTAGCTCAGGATAGGGATGTATGGAGAGCTTATGTCCGTGCGGCCATGAACCTACGGGTTCGATAGTGCCAGTTAGTAAGTAAGTAAGTATATATATCGTAATTTATGTTCAAGACCTATGTCAAAATTACATTCTTTATATCCTTTTACACGAAGATTTTTTTGGATTGTTCGTTATTTATCATCGGTAGTGTAAATATATTAACCTAGGTTTTTATAAAATTGGTGAATTTTATGAGAAAAAATATAAACAAAACAAGGCTTGGACAAAGATATAACACAATATTTTATTAAAGCATAAATTTTGATTCTTTATAACAACAAATGTAATATTAAATATTTTGAATATTTTCATTAGATATTTATTGATTAATATTACATAAAAATCCGGATTCTACTTATAATCAGAAATTTTGTTTTCTAAAGTTAAATATGTATTTTTTCTAAGATGCCTTCATATTTTTATGATCTAGTTGTGTGTATCCAGCAGTCTTTTGAAGACAAAACGGAAATTTATTATATCGTAAGTTAAAATACACATTACATTATTAGACATGTTAAATAAGATAAATTACATAAAGTAACATTTCAAAATTCTTCTAACTCTGTGATCTACGTAAGTGTAAATAACATATTTACTGTGTACTCTTATGTTCTAGTGTTTATTGGATCTTTATAGAAGATAATTATACGTTCAAGACATTTTGGTAACACTAGCAGGACTCCCGAGAAATAATTAGTATCTGTTTTCTTCGCCAATTTAGAGAGCATCACAATCAATGTGCACGAAGAAAACTTGGTGAAATGATTCATTCTCACCTGTTGAAATATCGTCAATTTACAGCATTTAAATCTCTTTAAAATCTCTAAACCTTAAAATGCTTATAGCAAAATCCCTAAAATAATGACTGATAAACGTAGTTTCTTACAATTTTACTCCAGTTAAGAATAGTGTATACATTATAGGAGAACAATATTTAGAAGACAGTAAAATATGTCGGTCTTAATATTACAGATTTTATCTTTAACATTAATCGAGATTACATTTGTAAAATAAATCGTTACAACTTTTATTGCACAACACACTGAGTTCAGTGTCACAGTAACGTTATAAATTTATATAATTTAACGTCCTGACATTAGGAACAAAGTCACTTATCAGTAAACTTCGAATAATAATTCGCCATCAGATTAAATTGGAGGTTTTCAAATCAGTACATTGTTCATTAAGGTCCTAGTTCATGACACTGTCGCTATCACAACACAAAATACAAATATGGGATGGAAAGATGTTAAGTCCGTGTAGATGTTCCGCTAGGAGGTCATGGCCAGGTAAGATCTCACATTCTGCTACTGATTTTTTAATTGGCATTTTTGCTACAAAGAACCGTGTTCCGTTTTTCTTTTCTCCCAAACAATTGTGTTG
The DNA here is from genome assembly GCA_030220185.1 of Diploptera punctata. Taxonomy (NCBI): domain Eukaryota; kingdom Metazoa; phylum Arthropoda; class Insecta; order Blattodea; family Blaberidae; genus Diploptera; species Diploptera punctata. The sequence continues at coordinate 80,459 of JASPKZ010004917.1, forward strand.
GTACATTTTTTATTTACATTTCTATTGACAGCAGCTTCCACGAGTTGATGTAGTTGTATGATAAATTGGTGCCTTCCTTGGCTAAAGTGTATGTTATTATTTCATAACCTTGTATTCACCATGGGAAGGGATTTATCGAAGTTTATTTATTTTCTGGATGCTTTGAAAGTCTCTGAATAAGGCTTGAATGTTTGATACATGAGAACATGAGGGTTGTTTGTTTCAAACCCTTTCTTTTTTTAAGCACAGCAAAAGACAACATTTTTAATTTTTTTTGCCTGACTTACAGTTGTTGAAGGGCAGCATTTATGACTTTTAGTTTTCCATCCGGGTTGATGCAGTAATTTTCAATGGTATAGAAGGAGAATTCTGTGCCTTATACATCGACTCCAACATCAACTCCAACCACTAGGTCAGATATATTTATTTATATCTTCTTCTTCTTCTTCTTACGAACAAGTTAAAGGCCTAATGCCTGTAAAGGTTTGAGTGAAGCATTCTCGGTCTATCTTTCCTAGGACATCCCAAAGATCTCTTCCCTTGAGGGCGGTATTAATGCATGACATAACCTATATACGTCCATTCATCTTAAGGAAACAATCTGTAAACAGTTCTCAGTAAAGTTTCATGTTCCATAACATCTTCTGCCTGTGACAAGCATAGTGCGCGTTAACTTAGAGTCATGTCCTGAGTGATGTATTTTGTTTCTTTCCGACACCTAAAAAAGCAACAAACACGCCAATCCACAGATAAATGTCAACAATATATTAGAGTTAATGGCTGTACTAATAGCAGTTAAAATATATTTCAACAATTAAAATAATAAACATCTAATATTTACACATTAATAATTTGTTAAAACAAACAAATGCTTTTATTTCCTCATTTTAATTTTCAATAAACATATAATGAAAGTGATATCACACATCAAATAAGGATTTACTCTCTGAACTGAAAGAACTCAGTTATTTAAAAAAAATATATTTGAAGTTAAACATACTATCTGTAAGACTTACGAATTTACAAATAACATTACTGTATGTAGGCTTACATTATTTCCTCTCATCACAAAAGTCTGTAAATTTTACACAACATATAAGGTCACTGTTTATAAAACAAACACATTGTCACCTCTATGTTCACTTAGCAAAGGAAAAATAAAACATAAAAGAATGAGCGGACTCTTGATCTCCAACATTTCAAGTTTTAACGCGCGATTCACACGAGTAAACTAATTACACAGTAGAGCTAAAACACGTTCCCCTTCCTCCACTGGAGAGCATTGTATAAAGTACAGCAAGCCATCGAACGCTTAGCTCAGTGCCTTATGGTTTGCTTCGTGCAAGAGGTCATAGGTTCGGTTACCGATTAGGTTATTATTTTTGATTGTCACAATGCTTTCTATTATATTCTATCTGTCCATTCTTAAAAAAATACGAACTAACTATTAGGAAGTATTACTATTTATTATTATTACTATTATCATTATTATTATTATCATCACTATCATTATTATTATTATTATCATTATCACTAACATTATTATTTTTATTAATATTATTATTATTGTTATTATTATTATTATTATTATTATTATTATTACTATTATTAATATTATTATCATTATCACTATCATTATTAACATTATCATCATTATCATAATTATAATAATAATAATAATTATTATTATTATTATTGTCTATGGGCTGTTATTAGGCTGGATCTGAGCTGTATGAACGAAATATTCAAATTGAACGGTGAATATTTTTTGTCACTAATACGTAATAAATAAGCACACAAATATATGAAGTTATATTAACTTTCATTACATACATTTATAACATTATTATTGAAACATGCTACTGCATACCGGTAGCTAAATAGTGTTATAGAGTTTACCTAATATAGTGTAAAGTGGATGTAAATTACGTGGCAATTAAATGTTATAGGAAGATTTTTGCACAAATACCAATAAAAAACAAAAATTCATTGTCGACGGGATTTGAAGCCTGGCCCTCATATATATTTAATTTTCTCGTAATTGGTTTAACGATTTACGATATTCGCATGTCGGATACTAATATTCTAAATCCTGGTTGTCTTCTTTAGTTTTACACAATGCAAAATCTTTATTCGAAATGTCGTCATTTGAGTAATATTGTATACGTCGAACACTCGAAATATCTAGGAATATATCTCCTTCACTGATCTTTAACTATTTTTGTCATTAAAACCAAATACAGTGAATTTGAGACATTTCACAAAGCGTTGTCTCTTGAAACACAGCTCTAAGTTCTTCGAGCATGCGCAGTGGGTCATAACAGCAGGGATTCTGCGTTTTGAAGCCGCTCTTTTTTTTTCCTATGTGTACATGTTTTTTATTTGCTGGATATTACGTAAACACACATTTTTTTAGTAAAGAATTTTGTAAGATTTTTGGTGACAGCAAAAATGAAAGGTGTTACGTTGTTATGCATGGTATTCTTCAACACCTGATATATTTAAACAAAAAAACTATCAAGATTTTTTTCTTATCCTAGGGATGGCGGAGGAAACGAAGATCACTGCACAATGATCCACAATGCGAAAAATAAATCTAGAAGACACAATTTTCCTAACAAATTTATCCACTTGCGTCAGATAACAAATTATAAGTGTGTACGAATATCTGACTCTTCATAATTGATTTGAGTAATTTTAATTAGTTGTTAGGTGCTAAATAGTAGTAACGGATTTTAACAAACAGCTTATTTGCGAGACACGTCGGTAATATATTAATCTATAATCATAGATAGACGCATTGGTTTAGAAAATATTAACAATTATTATTATTTTTTATTTATTCACATATTTTTAATGTTTACACATCTTCCTGTGCTTAAAGTTGTATTTTCCTTGTACATTTCGTTATCCTTCCACCCCTGTTGCAATTTGGGTTCGTTCTTTGGGGGTTTTATATATTTGCTTACAGCGACACTAGGTGGAATTCTTTTACTATTATGGTAGCGAGGCCTAGGTTAATACTTAGGGCGTTTAATTATAAATCGGACTAAATAAAGATGAACTCTATTTTTCGGGAGCGGTCGTAAATAAGAGGACAGGAGTACTGTTAATGTCGCTACTGATTTTTAACATTTTATTAGTATAACCACTGAAGTATCAAGTTTACATACGATACAACATGCATTTTTGACAAAGGCACGTTTTTTGAGCTAAGTTAATCCCAAGGAAGTAAGCAGCATTTACAAACTATTTTAAATACATAACATATTCCGGAAATTAACTCTTAATTTGAGAGAGTGAGTAACAATGTTAAGAATTAACTACACTTTTTCAAATTGTCAATTTGTTCTTTCCCTTAAATATCATACTTGGAAATATTTTAATAATTTATAAGTTCAGACGTTTAAAAGTTCACATTTAGGCCTAATAAAAAAAACTTCTATTTGGAAGTTACGTGCAAGAATATTGATATATAATTTAGGTATTCGTCATAGTTTTGAAACTAAAACATTATGGAAGTATTAAAAAAGACATATGTTTATAGAGATCTACTTACATGATGATTCTACCTGCTTCCATCATACACCCACACACACACACACACACACACACACACCATCATGTCCATCGTCCACCACATATATATATATATATTCAATCTGTTTACTTCAATAATATTCCCAATGTTTTAAAAGGAGAGTGCAAGTAGTGTTCCGGAATTTACCATATTAGTTAATTTGGCTTTCACTTTTCAAAATATCATCTAAATGTGTCCATTATTATTTCAAATAAATGTATATCTTTCTCAAATGTAAAAGATTTTCTTTTAAAACCCAAATATTTGCTTTATGATAATTATTAGTTGCAGTAACTAATTAATTACATTGATTTCTTTTTAAATATTAAAGCGTTTTTATAACAACCCCATAACCTCCAGTCTTCTTGTTCTCAGTATCACTTGTACCCATGGTGTTGACGAGTCTCGATCACTCTAAGTCTGAAAGTCTGGCGGATGTCGGGTGGATGTTAAAGTCTTTGGCAGATTGTTCCCATCTAGTTTTGTTGTTACCTGTTCACATTTTTTCCCCTCTAACGAAAAAAAAAATTTTTTTTTTGCCGGCTCTTTGGATCACTGTGCACTGGGCGCCCGAGTTTGCGGAACCATATGCTATAAGAGTCACGTCGGCGGCAGGTGAGCATTTCCACTTATAGATATTTGACAATTTCGGTAAATGTTTAGAGCAAATCCCGTGCTATTTAACACATTGGTGACGGGCCACGGAGATCTCCGTGTATAAATGGCCAGCGCTAGACGACGGGTCACGGAGATTTCCGTGTTTACGTTTTGTATGGTTTTCCAGCCTCTTCGCTTTTGAAGAAGCATGCATTTTTTCTCATTGTGAAATAAACTTTAGTTGTTTTTGTACCCCTCTCTTCTCTTTTATGAAATTGCCAACTTTACAGAAAGAGTTGATTACAATTTTAAGACAGACGGCTGGTGAAATATGGAATTTTAGTGCCGAGAGTTAGGCGATTACGGGATATATATGTAACCTGTAAATATATGTTGCAGAGGGGAAAAATTATAAGAAACATTATTTTGCGTTCTGGAGCCGAATTTATATCTGTGGCATCATGTCTACCAGGATAATTATTATAACAGTGTGGCTATAGCTGAAAATTTGCTGGAAAGAAAGACGATGGTTTGTGGAACAATAAGGATTAACAGAGGGCTTCCAAAATCATTTGTGGAAGCAGGAAATAAACTCAAACCAGGAGAATGTGTATTTTGTAGTAAGGGGGACCTTTTGCTACAAACATCGAAAGATAAAAGAGACGTAAGAATGGTTAGCACATTGCATCAGGCAACACGAGAGTGGGAGGGGTAAAGTTGTAAAAATTCCCTATTGAATACTTCAATATAACAAGTATGTGAAGGGTGTAACAGGGCTGACCAGTACCTATCATATTACTCCATCCTTAGAAAAACAGTGAAATGAAGCAAGAAAGTCATATTGTGGCTTCTGAATTGAGCACTCTTTAATGCTTTTTAGGTCTATAAATATCAAAATCCTAACAACAATATGTCAAACAGAAGTTTTTTGCTTGAAACAGCCTCTTGTTTGGCAGTCTTGAAATTAGGAACAGATGACAGCGAAGAGGAGGGAAGACAGAGTGAAAAGGACACCACGTCAAGACCCACCAAGAAGGCTGATATGAAGAAACATAAATTAAACCTTGCCGCGTTTTCAATGAACACAAGAAAAGAAACTCACTACATATGCTCTTTTGCCCTGTGCCTTTACATAAATGGAAATGTTTCCTACGCTATCAAACCTTCAGTTTCTACTAGAAGGTCTGGTGAGAACACTAATAAAGATTTATTTATGCATTATTGTTATTGACTGTAAATATATTGATATAAAAATCACACTGTGCTAGCGCGGTTTAAAATTTAAATGTCCACGCTACTGACAGAAATGTCCGGTGTAGCAGCGGTGGGTGGAACGCAGAGCTGTCGGTCACCAATGTGTTAATATATAATTTGATTGAGCTGTGAATTAGGATTTATTATCTGAGTTAAAAGAAGCAGGAGATTAAGACGATAATGAAAAAACTCATAACGAAATTTTACATTAGATATTTGCTATTAAAACGGTGACTATCTGACATTATTATAATCACTGTTTACAACTTACATGTTATTTTACCTAGTTATTACAAAAGTGTATTCCTAAAACAATTTTAAAAAATCAGTTTGAAGAAGACACTTCAAGTATAAATTTGATTATTTGAAAACAACTAAGTATAACATTAAATGTGTTAGGTGCAAAACGTAGTCCGTAAATACCTGACATTATCTGGACTGTACAAATTATATGCTACCAGAGTAGGCCTACTGGATATATGTGCTTTTTTTAATTTCTTTATTCAACTGCATTAGATTCTCTTATTTAAAGCTAGATGGTTAACTACATACAATACTATTGTTCTACGTTTTGCTTAATCTAAAGTTTATAAAATTTAATTGAATTTATTAATATGAAATAATTGTTTTGTTCCCATAACTATTCGACAAATTGCCCCATTAATATTAATTTCATATACAACCAATTTTAATGGATGTATTGTGCAAAATATTGAAAATGCTTTATTATGAGTGTTAATGAGTTCATTGTTCTTGATAGGCCAATTCTGTTTTATTAAAACTAATGATTTAAGTTTATCTCTCGCTCTCTCTTTGTCTAATAATGGACATTCTAGTAATAGGTGTTCTATATGTTGCAATTTCTCACTGTCTCCCTGCTTTATGTGTCTCTGTGTGCGTATGTATCTGTGTGTGTGTCTGTGTGCGTGCCTCTGTGTGTGCTCTGTGTGTCTGTGTCTCCCTTAGTGTGTGTGTGTCCTTGTATGTGTCTCTGTGCTAGTGTCTCCTGTTTGTATGTGTCTCTGTGTGCGTATGTATCTGTGTGTATGTCTGTAAGTGTCTCTCTATGTGTGTTCTGTGTGTGTCTCCCTTTATGTGCGTGTGGCCTTGTATGTATCTGTGCATGTGTCTCCCTGTTTGTCTGTGTCGGTCTGTGTGTATCTGTCTGTGTGTGTGTGTGTGTGTCCGAGTCTCTGTGTGAGTCTGTCTCTCTCTTATATGTGTCTGTCTCTCTCTCAGTTTGTGTGTCTGTCTGTCTCTCTCTCTCTCTCTCCTCTCTCTCTCGCTCTGTGTGTGTGTCAGTGTATCTCTATCTCTCTGTGTGTGAGCGAATGTGTCTCTCTGTCTGTGCTTCTGTGTGTGTCTATGTCTCTGTGTGTGTCTCTGATTTTTGTGGGTGTGTCTCACTCTGTGCGTGTCTCTGTGTGTGTCTCTATTTGTGTGTGTGAGTTTGTAGACCTCTGCGTGTGTGTCTGTGTGTGTCTCTACATGTGTGTGTCTGTGTGTGTCTCTGCATATGTGTGTCTCTGTGTATGTGTGTCTCTGTGAGTGTGTCTTTGTGTTTGTGTCCTTGTATCTATCTCTGTGTGTCTCTGTGCAAGTGACTCCCTGTTTGTATTGGTATCTGTGTGCGTGTCCCTATGTGTGTTCTGAGTGTGTGTATGTCTGTGTGTGTGTCCTTGTATGTGTCTCTGTACATGTGTCTCCCTGTTTGTATGTGTCTCCCAGTTTGTATGTGTCTCTGTGTGAGTATGTATCTGTGTTTGTGTGTCTGTGCGCGTGTCTCTATGTGCATTCTGTGTGTGTGTCTGTGTGCGTGACTCTATGTGTGTTCTGTGTGTGAGTGTCTCCCTTTGTGTGTGTGTGTGTGTGTGTGCGTGTCCGTGTATGTGTTTCTGTGCATGTGTCATTCTGTTTGTATGTGTCTCTCTGTGCGTATGTATCTGTGTGTCTGTGTGCGTGTCCGTGTGCGTGTCTCTATGTGTGTTCTCTGAGTGTCTCCCTTTGTGTGTGTGTCCTTGTATGTGTTTCTATGCATATGTATCCCTGTTTGTATGTGTCTCTGTGTGCGTATATATCTGTGTGTGTCTGTGTGATGTCTGTGTGCGTGTCTCTATTTGTGATCTGTGTGTGTGTCTCCCTTTGTATGTGTGTGTATTTGTATGTGTCATTGTGCATGTGTCTCCCAGTTTGTATGTGTCTCTGTGTGCGTATATATCTGTGTGTGTGTCTGTATGCATGTCTCTATATGTGTTATGTGTGTGTGTCTCTTTGTGTGTGCGTGTGTCGTTGTATGTGTCTCTTTCCACGTGTCTCCCTGTTTGTATGTGCCTCTGTGTGCGTATGTATCTGTGTGTGTGTCTCTGTGTGCGTGTCTCTATGTGTGTTCTAGGTGTGTGTCACCCTTCGTGTGTGTGTGCGTGTGTTCGTCCTTGTATGTGTTTCGGTGCATGTGTCTCGCTGTTGTATGTGTCTCTGTGTGAGTATATGTCTGTGTGTGTTCTTTGTGTGTGTCTGTGTGTGTGTCTCTATGTGTGTTATGTGTGTGTCTCCCATTATGTGTGTGTGTCCTTGTCTCTGTGTCCATGTGTGTCTCCCTTTGTCTGTCTGTGTGCGTGTCTCTGTGTGTGTTCAGTGAATGTGTCCCTGTGTGTGTGTGGCCTTGTATGTTGTCTCTGAGCATGTGTCTCCCTGTTTGTATGTGTCTCTTTGTGAGTATATATCTGTGTGTGTTCTATGTGTGTGACTGTGTATGTGTCTCTATGTGTGTTCTGTGTGTGTCTCATTTTGTGTGTGTGTCCTTGTATGTGTCTCTGTGCATGTGTCTCCCTGTTTGTAAATGTCTCTGTGTGCATTTCTGTATGCGTGTCTCTATGTGAGTTCTGTGTGTGTGTCTACCTTTGTGTGTGTGTGTGTTTGCGTTCCTTGTATGTGCCTCTGAGCATGTGTCTCCCTGTTTGTATGTGTCTCTGTGTGCGTATATATCTGTGTGTCTGTGCCTCCCTTTTGTGTGTGTCCTTGTATGTGTCTCTGTGCATGTGTCTCCCTGTTTGTATGTGTCTCTGTGTGCGTATATCTGTGTATGTGTCTGTGTGCGTGCCTCTGTGTGTGCTCTGTGTGTCTGTGTCTCCATTTGTGTGTGTGTCCTTGTATGTGTCTCCCTGTTTGTATGTGTCTCTGTGTGCGTATGTATCTGTGTGTGTTTCTGTGTGCGTGTCTCTATGTGTGTTCTCTGTGTGTGTCTCCCTTTCTTTGTGTGTGTGTGTGGTCCTTGTATGTGCCTCTGAACATGTGTCTCCCTGTTTGTATGTGTCTCTGTGTGCGTATGTATCTGTGTGTATGTCTGTGTGTGTATCTCTATGTGTGTTCTGTGTGTGTCTCCCTTTATGTGTGTGTTCCTGTATGTATCTGTGCATGTGTCTCCCTGTTTGTATGTGTCTCTGTGTGAGTAGGTATCTGTGTGTGTGTATCTGTGTGCGTGTCTCTATGTGTGTGTCTCCTTTTGTGTGTATTTGTATGTGTGTCTCTGTGGATGAATCTCCCTGTTTGTATGTGTCTCTGTGTGCGTATGTATCTGTGTGTGTGTCTGAGTGCGTGTCTCTATCTGTGTGTCTCCTTTAGTGTGTGTTTGTGTGTGTGTGTCCTTGTGTGTGTATGTGTGTCTCTGTGCAGGTGTATCCCTATTTGTATGTGTCTGTGTGTGAATATGTATCTGTGTGTGTGTCTGTGTGCGTGTATCTATGCGAGTGTCTCATTTTGTGTGTTTTTTGTTTGTGTGTCCTTGTGTGTGTGTCTCTGTGCATGAATCCCCCTGTTTTTTATGTGTCTCTGTGTGCGTATGTATCTGTGTGTGTCTGTGTGCGTGTCTCTATGTGAGTGTCTACTTTTGTGTGTGTTTGTGTGTGTGTGGGTTTGTGTTGTGTATGCCTCTGTGCATGTGTCTCCACGTTTGTATGTGTGTCCGTGTGAGTATGTATCTATTTGTGTGTCTGTGTGCGTGTCTCTATGTGTGATCTGCGTGTGTGTTTCCCTTTGTGTGTGTGGTGTGTTTTTGCGTGTATGTGTGTGTGTGTGTGTACGCGCGCGTTTGTACGCGCGCGTGTGCGAGAGTGTGTGTGTGTGTGTAAAGACAATATTCATTAGTTATACTCTTCTCCCTTTAAATCAGTTACAGTGATAATTATTAAAAATATAAAATTTAAAATATATTACTTGGTATGATGTTTCCATTGAATTCCTCAGGAACAGGGACAGTCGGGGCGGAGCGATACCAATGAATTGATGGAGAAAGTAGTTTTCCGATTTTGGTGAGAGGATGTGTATGGCGAGGGTGATGACATAATAATACATGTATAGGTAAAATTTATATTTTAATTCTTACTTTTTTATAATTTAGCTATATTTACTCATAAGTCAATTATTGTTTTAATATAATTACTTACTTATTAAAAATATGCGTAACAACATAGTTGAAATCTTTCTGTTTTGTCCTCTTTTAAGTAAAGTTCTGTGCGTCAAATACAAAATGGAACAAATCACTGTAACCTACTCTAATGTCAACAATTTTTCACAACTTTGTTTGAAACTTAAAATCCAGCAAATCTTGTCGAGAACTCTTGGAGTTATAACTGAAAGTGCATGTGAAATTTTTCCTACGAAATATATATATTTTGCTATAACATTTACACACCTCAGACAATGTGATGTTTTGTTTGATTTCTCGAATAAGGCAAAGAGTACTTGAAATATTAAAATATTAATTTTAAATCTAACTGATATTTGTAAAAACAGGGAATACTGAATAAAAAATACTGCATAATTTTGATTAGATCTACAAACATATGTATGTAAATTGTAAACCTGTAAATAAATAATTATTGTTATTCAATTTAATATTTACTATTATTGCATGATTACTGTTCTTTTCATCCGAAGAGAACCAAATCTAGCAACTGCTGCCTTATAGCTCAGTGTTGATTATCTAAAGGCCAGAAGAAGACAAACCAGATAAAAAATTACCTGGTCCACCAGGTTGTATATTTTAGGAATGGGTCAGCTACCTGTTCTACAGATATAAAATGTATACTCCTATAAGATCCAAGTAGGACTGAATCAATCCGAGCAAAGTTTCAGTTGTTGGCCTACAAGTATGTAAACAAACCTGATGTATGGATTGCGGTTTCTTTGATAGAGTAACTGATTGTCTTTTAACGTGTAAGAAAAAGTGTTTCGCTTTCTAACACTCGAAATGAATAAAAAAATAAATATATATATATATTTGGTCTACACAAGTTATGTGGAAGAATCTTAAGATATAGACCTATAATTATTTGAATAGTTTTAAAAAGTATTGACCGCGGTGGACTACTGGTTATTATGCTACTTGCCTCTGGTCCCGTGGACCGCGGGTTCAAAGCTGAACGGGGTCAATGGACTCTTTTAAGATGATAAATCCGAGGAGCAATTTCTCCGGGAGGGGGACGTTAAGCCGCGGGATCAGAGTCTGAAGATTTTCAGGCTTATAAAATTTACTTTAGCCTGAATAAATTACTTCTAAGCAGAATTTACCGAATTCTTCCATCCGAGTACTACCGGTACTAGACGTTACTATGAGGCCGAACGCTGATCACGGGCCAAACTGACATCTATCCGAAAACAAGTGCAACTAAATTAGTATGGTTGAATTTCTCCCCTGTAGGAGGAGAATTTACAGGTAGGAAAGCATTGAGCATATATCTGCTTGCGGATCTAATGAAATTGTAAATATAGGATATCTGCCGACAACATGGATAAAGTGTAAACGTCTGGTTTATGGAAGTTACTAATTATTGGTACCATCTTGTCTTGTATTCAGGATTATTTCCCCGAGTTATACGACATAACCTAAGAAAAATGTTTCTATCATCTAAACTTCCAAACACAATTCAGTCATGTGGTGGGTAAAAGTAACACCATGGTTCCGCCAATAGACGTGGTCGTCGGAGTAATATCTTATGCAAGTTTTTTTACAGTACAACTTGAACTTAGCTCGGATACAGTACAACAGTTAATGAACATTGGATGTTGGGACAATCACGGGATTTCTGAAAAGATTAATGTAATTCCGAAAATGAATGTGGAATGAATGCTGAAACCTGAAGAGGAAAAGGAGAAAACCAACACGAATAATCGATGGGCGGCGTCAGAAGTACGAAGAGAATTGAATTAGCAGAAGAAAATGCGAAAGTAATAAAATATAATCGTAATACGAATGAGAAACTAATTACCATTATCGAATCTTTGCTTCATATCCGCGCAGACATAAGCTGTCCTGGGCTAATATTTTCCAATTAATCCACTTCCTTCACATCATGGTTAATGTTATTCTCCTACCTCATTCTTGGTCTACCAACTGAAAGTTTTCACTCTGGTTTTCCTATAAACAAGCTTCCAATCACGTATTTCATTCCCCATCTTTGATACTTGTCCTGCCCATTGCAGTCTTCGAGATTTAACTGTTTTATATCTGACTTACTATAAAGATCATGTAGTTCACTGTTATGTAGTCTTCTCCATTCACCTTTCTGTTCCTCTCTCTTTGGTAAAAAGAAAATTCCTATGAACTTCCACCCAATGTCAAGTTAACAAAATTTTAACTTAGTGTCTCTCCCACGTCATTGCTGACTTACTTACTGGTCATTTTCTCTCTGTTTTTCCTATAATGAATTTGTATGACCTGCAATGCTTTCTACATGCTCTGTCCATCGCAGTCAACGAGACTGTATTTTCTTGTTATATCTGGCTCCCCATAAAGATAAAGCAGCTCAACTGTAACTCAGATTTCTACATTCCCCTCAGTGATCCTTTATCTTTTTTGTCCAAAAATCTTCATAAGAACTCTATTATCAAATACCGGTACTGGTAATATTATCTCCTCCCTTAAACTTACAATTCATAATCCAGGTTTGGCATCCACATAGTATAACTAGGATAATAATACTTTATATATATTCAGTTTATATTTTTTTAAGAACTTGAGGGGGACGAAATTCTCTATAATACATAATAGCAAACACTTTCAGAATTGAGCCTACGTTTAATTCTTTGAGCATCTCATTCGTTTTTCCAATTGATTATTAGAAGTATTTGAACTCAGGCACTTTATTTTCTGCATTTGTCACTAACTATCCATTTCAATTATACAACATACATCAAATATCATAACATTGGTGTAACGTAACTCCGCCTACAAAGCGCCCTAACCTAAGAAGTGGGTTGCAATTCCGCCATTTCCGGAGAAGAAACCAGGAATGTCTTAGACAACTTGGTGGCATTGGTTATATATTGCAATGTGTGACTAATACTAGTAATAATAATAATAATAATAATGATAATAATAATAATAATAATAATAATAATAATAATAATAATAATAATAATAGTTTAATAACTTAGTGGGACTATCGAACCTGTGGGATCATGGCCGCACGGAGATATGTTCTCCTTACATCCCTAACCTTAGCTAATGTTTTACTATCATCCCCTGACCTCATTCTTGGCCAACTAACTAGACGTGTCCCTCTGCTTACTCTACAAGAACCATCCACGCCTCTCTTTCATTCCCAACTCGTGCCACATATCCTGCTCATCGCAATCTATGGGACTTACATTTTCTTAATGTATCTGCTTTTCTATTAAGATCATCACTGTTAAAAAATTTTCTCCTTTCACCTGTCTGTTCATCTCTCTTTGATCCAAAAATCTTACTTAAAACTGTATCCTCAAATACCGATACTCATATTTTCTCCTCCCTTAAAATTTGAGTCCACGTATCGCATCCATGTAATAGAACTGGCAGAATAACATTTTATATATTTTCAGTTTAAACCTTTTTTAGGGAATCTGCAACAACCTGAGCCCCTGTAACATATAATAGCATACATTTCCTGAATTAACCCTCGTTTAATTTATTCGTGCATCTCATTCCTATTTGTAATTATAGTTCCAAGGTAATTATTTGAATTCAACCACTTTCTCAAAATTTCCTCATTTCTTACTAACTGTCTATTACTGTTTATTATACCATTATACAGGGTTATTCAGAAAAATGAAACAGACTTCAAACATTTATTTCTTTCAAACTACAAAAAATAGAAACACAATTCCAACGCTCCTGAAAAGATAAAACGTTTGTTGCTAGTCAAGTTGATTGTATTAAAATGGCGACACAACAGAAAGTTGGATTGGAAGAGGAGCAGAATATCAACTTTATTACCGGTGGCCTCCAAGGTCACCCGACCTAACCCCGTGTGATTTTTATCTGTGGGGTTAAGTAAAAGACAGTGCTTTTATCCCTCCTATGCCTGACACTCCTGAAAATCTGAGACATCGATTTGTTGAAGCTATGAATTCGATAACTAGAGACCAACTGATTCGCGTGTTGCAACAAATAAGCCACTGTGTTGATATTTTTCATGTAACACATGGTGCTCATATTGAATGCATAAAATCTGAAATTTGAATGTTTCTCTTTCCAGGAACGTTGGAATTGTGTTTATATTTTCGTAGTTTAGAAGAAAAAATGTTTGAAGTCTGTTCCTTATTTCTGAATATCCCTGTATAATATATTCATATGTGTGACCGTATATTTAGTTTTATTGATATTATTATTAATAATATAATATTATTAATAATAATAATAATAATAATAATAATAATAAAGAAATTAATAATAATAAAATTAATAATGTAGAAAATAACATTATTATTACCAGGTAATTTTAAAACTTCTTCACACACGGATCTTAAAATGTTATTGTTTTCTTTATAAAGAAAGTGTACTCTTTTTTATAAAACATGTAACATTCTGAGCAATTTCTGATTTGTGTTAAGAAGAGTACAATTTCCAGCACAACTAATAATTTGATAACATACTTTTAGTTATAATATTTTATACGAACTCTTAATGTCGATTTATACTTCATTAGTAACATCAATTATTTGAAAAATTGAATTAAAACAGAATCCAGACGGGACATGAGAGTGAATGCTACAGCTATTTCTTCAGAGACGCAAGACCCTGTTTCTGCAAGTTCTGTACACGCGGGAAAATAACGTGTCAAGAAATAATCTCCTTCTTATAATATTCAACGCAGATAAATTAATATTGAACGAAGTTATATACCTCATTTTTTTCACAAACATCTCTATAAATTATTAATCATTTAGTGCTCTTTTCTTTACAAATGCCAGCAGCTTGTTTGTACGACATTTTTCTAATTCTCTCCTGGCATGGTAGATCTAAGATTTTTAAGGTAAATGGCAGAACCGTAGCCCACTGATATTAACCAGTTCGTCACGAAAAACGAGTTTTAAATGTACCTGTTATGGCCGAACATGTCCTTACCAAAGGAAAAGTCGATTTTTTAAATCTACAATATTTTGTATACACCTTGAAAAGGCGTTCTCTAGTTTAACAGATCGGTTCTGATTGACTAGTGATTATCATAAGTAATGCCACGAGTGATTTCAAAATTATCGATAAATTCACGACTCACGAAGTGAGGAGTGAATTTATGTAGAGAATTTGTAAATCAAGAGTGGCATTTGTTAGGACTATTTAACGAATAAAATTAAGCTGTTTACTCACAAATCATTATTTAACTATAATTATTTTTAAATATTTATATATTTAATGTAAACGGCGATGTTTGAAAACAAATGAGAAACGATAGGTACGCTTCATCTGCTTCTTTTTTTTATCGCTGCAACCAGATCATACTATTTGTTGCCAAAGGAACGCAATATTGTAAGAATACTCTCTAGTGGAGAAAACATTATACACACCAAACTGTATATTAATTTATTTCTGATGTCGTATGATGTAAATATGACAATTATATTTTTCTAGATTATTAGCTGGGAAAAAATATATTTAAGAAAGTGCAAAGAGTGGTTTCCTTTATTGGTGGTATAATAAATTGCTACAAATGTTTTATATTAACTCCTGCAAGCGCTTTGGGTTGACATCTATGCACTATATATACAATCTGGTAGCCGTGTTTCTTGCGGGCAGAGATAACCTACTATGTTATAGGCTCAGTCACTGCAAAATAATGGTCAGACCTGTTCAGAATATTAAAAAGTAGGAGCTTTCTTTAATATGGTAATTATAACACTGATAAATATTTCGTAAAACACTACTCTGATTGGTTGTAAAACAGAAATCATTCAAACGTGATTGGTCATTGACTCCCATCTGGGACATGAGTTAAATAGTCATAGGAAGATCGCAGGTGCAATTCTGGCTTAGGTGAATATATTTTAAGGGACATAAAATTCCTGAATACATCATTCTTGGAAAAAGAAATGATCCATGGATCCCGTATCATAGATTTACAGCTCGTAAAACATCCTAAAACCCACCAAAAAAATAAACCCAATATATAAAAATCAATGTCTATTGTTTGTTTGTTGGTTTGTTCGTATTTCATGTGTGGCTATACCGTTCATCCGATTATTGTTTTTTTTTGCACAATGTTCAGGAGATTCCCGGGATGTACATAGGCTGTAACAGAGTTGTGATATTAAACCCCCTCGCCCCTAAATATCACCCTTTGTAGTGAAAAACGTGAAATACATTCCCTATTTTGACGCTCAAATGGCTTAAGCTGCGTACACCATAACAACTACAAACAATTAATGTAGACCTACACAGAATTGAATATCTCACAAAACCCTACAAAAAAGATCGCGACAGCATATGTTTATATTTTACGTATATCTCACAATAATCATTTTTGTCTTTCATTGAAGCCAAGATGATCGGGATGTGTAGATTCCCGGGCAAACGTGCAGCCATACCGTCCATCCGATTGAGATGGGGCTTTTTCAGAAATGTTCAGGAGATTCCGGGAATGAACATAGGTTATAAGAGAGTTGTAATACACAACCCCTAAAAATCACTCTTTGTAGTGAAAAGCGTGAAATAAAGTCCCTATTTTGACGCTTAAATGGCTTACGCTGCCTAAACCATAACAAATAGAACAAATTAATGTACACAGAATTGAACATCTCAAAAAAACTTTACAAAAAAGTCCCCGACAGCATATATTTACCTCACAATAACCATTTTTGTCTTTCATTGATGACAAGAAGATCATGATAAGCAGATTCCCGGGCAAGTATAACAGCGCCCGGCTGGTGGTAAAAACACATTAACATTTATTTAGGAGCGGCCGGGTATTAGCTAGTAAATAATGGGTGACTTGATAGCCGTCGAGAAGAGCGGACGTGTTTTTGTTAGAGTGGTTGAAGTGTGCAGGGGACAAAGCATTATGGAAGAAGTTAGAAGGCTGATTGAAACATTGTCAACTGAAGTGAAAGAGGGGTTTGAAAAGTGCAACGTGGGTGAAAAAATTCGTGATATTGAGACGAACATGCATCGGATGGAGGACAGATTGAAATGGCTGGAATCTAAATTAGACTATCTCGAAAACCAGAGTCGCCGTAATAATATTGTGATATATGGTGTGCATGAAGAAGACAGAGAAAGCTGGGAGGAAACTGAACATATAGTTAAAAGAGTAGTGGCGCAAATCGGGATTGATTTGGTGGGCAGTGATATTGAAAGAGCGCACAGAGTAGGTCGTTGGAATAGTGGAAAGAGACCGATTGTATGCAAATTATCACAGTACAAAATAAAATGTTGGATCCTTAGAGACAGTAAATATCTTAAAGGGACCGGTATCAATAGTGCCGAAGACTTTAGTGAGAAGGTGCGCCGCGAAAGAGACTTTCTTAAGCGACACATGCTCGAGGCGAGGAGGCAGGGCTGCCATGCAATCATGCAATTTAATAAATTGATTATAAATGGACGAATCTGGAGCAGGGAAAAACTATAAAATATGGACAACTCTGAAAATGAATTTGAAGAGGTCATTGACAGCGAGTCCCCAAAACATACAAGGGATGCTTCAACAGCAGGTGGTCTCCTTACAGCAGAGGAGGGAGAAAATTCTACACGAGAGAAAGAGAGAGGGACCAGTACCTTAATAACTCCCAGGAATCCAATAAACATACAGCAAAAAACGGCCGAACGCAAACAGCATACCCCACCTCTAAGGGGTGAACGACCGGCGGACGCAAGAACTCCAACAAGAAAATCACTAAGACTTCAGAATCTACCCGCAGAAAAGGAACTATTGAGAGGGGGAAGTTCGAAAAATACAGGTAAGACTAATGACAAGGGAACACAATAGGGTTTGTTGACAGTCGGTTCATGGAATATCGAAGGGTTAAAGCAAAAACTTTCAATGGACAGATGTGTAGAGTTTATTGAGACTTTTGATATATTAGCCCTAGGAGAAACATGGTTAAAAGCTAATGAATGCGTAAATCTATGTAATATGAAAGGTTATTTTAAGGGTAATCAAAAGAGAGGAAAGAGAGGTAGATATCCAGGCGGTGTTGCCATTTTATATAAAGCTAACTTAGACCCATATATTAAAAAGGTAAATATTACTTTAAAAGAGGCAATTTGTATATATTACCATACAGAAAGAGCAGAAATGTGTCTGTTGTCTATTTATCGCCAACCACTAAATTCCAGGTATGCCAATCCAAATTTTTTCGTTGAATTGTCTGACTCGTTGGCAGAAATAAAAGATAGGTTTCCGGAAGCGGGAATAATAATTTTAGGGGACTTTAACTGTAGGATTGGGGAGGAAAATATCACTATAAAATCGGATGATAATGAAACACGAGGTGAGGGTAGGAGAAGCAAAGATAAGATTTTAAATTCAGAAGGAAACCAATTGTTAGCTTTTTGCGATGCATTTGAACTTGAAATTCTGAATGGTAAATATGGGGAAGATAAAAATGGAGAACTGACATTTATTAATAAAAATGGAAGTAGCGTAATCGATTATTCAATATGCACACAAGACATGATTCCAGTCCTAAGTAATTTCTGTATAGTTTCCAGAATCGAATCACACCACTTCCCAAACAAACTTATTTTAAATATGAAAGGTATTAGTGAGACAGTTAATGATGAGGTGGCAACAATATTGCGGCCAATTATCCGTTTCAGGTGGATCGAGGATCTGAGAGAAGAATTTAACAGGAGTTTGGAAACGCTAATACAGGATCTGCAATTAAATGATCTTAGCGGGGAGGAAATTATTAAAACTTTGACAGAATGTTTTCAAAAAGCAGGGGAAAAATTCAAGGTTAAATACGCAATGAACCAGAAGGACAAAGGGTGGTACAATAATGCATGTAGAAAGAAGAAGAAATTTGTCGAAAGTAGTCTTT
This sequence comes from Diploptera punctata, assembly GCA_030220185.1. NCBI lineage: Eukaryota > Metazoa > Arthropoda > Insecta > Blattodea > Blaberidae > Diploptera > Diploptera punctata. Next base: position 99,186 of record JASPKZ010004917.1, read on the forward strand.
TAAAGTTTAGAAAAGAAAGCACAGATGAAAGCAGAAAAAATTATGCGCAAGAGAGAAAGGAATATAAAGACTTATTGGCAGAAACACAAACTAGCATGGCAAAATAAGAAATCCGAAGAAATGAGAGTCGCGACTGAAAGTGGGAACATTGCGGACATATGGAAAGCGATAAGGGAACTCAAAGTAAAGTCCATAAATCGGACAAGAATAACGCCCGGGGAATGGAGAAGTTACTTTGATAGGGTGCTGGGAAATGAGAGGTTAAGATATAATCAAGGAAATATAGTTGAGATCCCTGACCCAATTCATATTCAATTACTGGATCAGGATATTTCGAAAAATGAATTGGTTTCTTCCATTAAATGTTTAAAGAATGGTAAAGCACCTGGAATTGATGGAATACCAGGGGAATTCTTGAAAAATATGATATCATCCAATAAATTATTAGACGTTTTGAAAACTGCGTTCAACAAACTTTTTAATGGAGGAGATTATCCGGAAGCCTGGGCGACAGGTGTCATCCAACCGCTATACAAAGGGAAAGGTGGGGCACAGATACCAGAAAGTTATAGGGGAATTTGTCTCTTGTCAGTGTTCGGAAAAATATATTGTAAAGTACTTTACGAACGAATCAGACAATGGGCTAAAGAGAAAAATAGGCTCTCATAATATCAGGCAGGTTTTAGAGAAGGGTACTCCACGGTGGACAACCTATTTGTTCTGAGAACATTAATTGATGACAATCTGAAAATGAAGGGGGGTAAATTATTTTGTGCATTCATTGATTTTAAGATGACATTTAATACTGTGGACCGAAGCGCACTTTGGGAAAAATTAAATCGGAAAGGATTGTCTCGTAAAATGATACATGCTTTAATGTCAATTTATAAATATGTTAAATTTTGTATAAAAGTAGACCAAGGGCACATTACAGAGAGCAGTGAAGCCAATCGGGGAGTGAGACAAGGTTGCATTTTATCACCAATGCTATTTAATCTATTCGTTGATGATATTGTAGACGTAATGCTAGAAGGAGAAATTGAGGCTCCGGAGATAGGAAATGTTAGAATCCCAGTCCTGTTGTATGCAGATGATTTAATTATCTGTTCCAAGACAATCAAGGGATTGCAAAGAGGTCTTGACCTACTGGAAATATACTGTAGGAATTGGGGATTGACTGTAAATGTTAGTAAGACAAAAACAATGACCTTTAAAAATGGGACGGTTTATGGTAGAACAGAGGAATGGAAATACAGAGATCAAGTTCTTCAAAACGTGAAACATTTCGAATATCTTGGTACGACGTTGAAAATGAACGGAAAGTGGAAAAAAACACATTGATATAGCATTATTTAAAGGGAGGGGACAACTTAACAGTGTACTCGGTATTCTGGGTCGAGTGCCTGATATTCCAGTCAGCACATTAGAAAAAATGTATGGAGCTATGGTCAGGCCAGTAATGCACTATAGTAGTGAGATTTGGGGTTTCCAAAGAACGGAAATACTAAAATAAGGTATATACGCATTTTCTAAAGTATATTACAGGACTTAGTAAGGCCGTTTCTAACTGTGGAATTTTATATGAATTCGGGTCATTCCAGGACGATATTAACTGTAAAATTCGTGTACTCAAATACTGGTTGCGAGTAATCCAAGGTGAACAAACAATGCTTAGAGCAATTTGTTACGACCACCAAATTAAAAACATAGATGTTAAATTTTGGGCAGACGAGGTTAGGAGAGAACTCCAAAAGATTGGGATGGGCTGGATATGGGAAAAAGGGACTGAAAATCGCAAGAACGTGTGGAGAAAAATAAGGAGGAGGTACTTAGATGTAAACCAACAAGATACCTTCGCCGAATGTACAGGAAAACGCTCACTGTGTTTACAAAGAGACCTAAAACACGTCTGGGGAAAAGAATCGTATATACTCAACCTAGGATTTAAGGAGAGATCAGGGCTTGCTTGGTTTAGGCTAGGGGCATGGAAATTTCTAAAAATTAGCGACGATCACGATATGCGAATATGTCCAATGTGCGGGAACTTTGAAGATGAGATACATATATTAGGAAAATGTAATGATTTAGAATATTGGAGACGTCAGTTATTACCGGAAAGATTTCTAAATTCAAATCGGGAAAGATTGGCATGCTACGAGTTATTGGTAAATCCAGAAAATTGGATAAACCTCGGTAAATTTCTGGACAAAACGCGAAAAATAAGGACAACACTCATTCATGAATAAATATATGTTATCAAAATGCAATACCATTAATTATTAACAATTATATATAAATTAATTAGTGTATAATGCTGTTGTGTTATTATTTAATTGTAATATTAATGTGTTTTCTTTATGTAATTGTAATGTTAATGTTTTTTTAGTATATAATGCTATTGTGTTATTACCTAATTGTAATATTATTGTGTTTTCTTTATGTAATTGTAATGTTAATGTTTTTAGTGTATAATGCTATTGTGTTATTATTTAATTGTAATATTATTATTGTGTTTTCTTTATGTAATTGTAATGTTATTGCTATTGTGTTATTACTTAATTGTAATATTATTGTGTTTTCTTTATGTAATTGTAATGTTAATGTTTTTAGTGTATAATGCTATTGTGTTATTACCTAATTGTAATATTATTGTGTTTTCTTTATGTAATTGAAATGTTAATGTTTTTAGTGTATAATGCTATTGTGTTATTATTTAATTGTAATATTTTTATTGTGTTTTCTTTATATAATTGTAATGTTATTGCTGTTTTTGTTTATTTTTCTTTTCACTAGTACCAATTATTACTTTATTGTAACGGACTGTCAACAGCACGTACGGCTTACTGCCCGTGCGACCCATATTTGTAAATAATATTGCAAATATCTTACTTTTTTGTCTAATAAAGTCCTACTACTACTACTACTACTACTACTACTACAACTCTAGGCCTATTTACATCACCCTGTTTTTGTACACTGAATACCATTCTGTGCTTTTTTATTTGCAGTGAATCTATTTCCATAAAACTGGCGTTTGCCAAACTTTTTTATCCGTAGCCATGTTGAATAATATTACTAAACAAACATGTGCTCAAATAACGTGCGAAAATAAACAAAGAAAGCGGATGTTACACTTGACAGTTTTACCAATAGAACGAGCGGAGTTTGTCCTGTAATTTGAGGGTGCATTTATAAATATAGCTCTTACAGTATGGTTCATAGAAACTTTGTTTAAAAATGTTAAAAATGGGCGTGTCAACAAAGAACAAGAATTTTTAAATTTCAGAATAAGAGGTGATAAAAAAAAAGGGCATTCGACACTTTTAAATGAACATATCTGTATTCCCAAGCGTTCATAGTACTGAAAAATGTAAAAAAACAAATAAATCAAAATTTTGTCAAAAATAGGCAAAAGTGCTCCCTTTAATATGATACTGAAAATGCAATATACATACGATTAGAGCATTTTTCCCCTTCTTCTTAGACGTGAAATCGACCTTGCTAGACTAGAGCTTATCATGCTCGCTTCTGGTTTTAAAGTTCACAGGGACAAACCCTGCCGGCGTTTATGGATTTTTAGGACGTAAAAATCGTAAGTATATGTTCCTTTGGAAAGGACTAAAATCAGTGTCACATGTCTGGATTTAGGTCACGTAACATAACACGAAGCTAGATTATAATTGCAACACTAATTAGTTTACCTTTTAAAGGCTGTCGTTGATTATTAATTATGACATAACACTGATTGAACGTATTCATTTGTTTAAACTTTTCTCCCGTGAGAGAGTCGACTTTTCTACGCCTAAAGTGTTCCTCCTACCCGTTGATCTCTCTTCCACCATTTCTAAAGCTGAAAAGTCAACATTTCTCTTCCTACATTGATGCTATTTGATATTCTGTTCTGAATTCCTTCTTTGTGTGGTTTCTCGCCAAGACTTTCCAATCAAGGGTGAGCCAACAATAACTATGAAACTATTCAATTGCTAGGTTAGTTTTTGGGGACTTGAAAAACACAAACACCCCACCAGCATCGTCATGGAATTCCTATTGGGTGCAAATATTTCTTATGAACTAACTAACTTACTACAGATCAGTGTTTCGCATAAATATAACTCGGAGATTAATTATTTTAGGGCCCATATGTGTTTAGCTTAAGATATGTTTTTGTGAAGTTAGAGATGGAAAGAATCTCTGTGATGATAATAGGATGCATGTACAGAATTTAGCCTGTGTTAATTTCTTTCTTCGCATCATTCCTCTTTTTAATTATTGTTCCTATATATTTGAATTCTGCCACTTCTTCGAAATTTCAAACATGTTTATTAACTGTCCATTTTATAATGTATTTCTAGTACTATCATATATTTTAGGCCTACTTGTTACACTGAGGCAATTCTGTAACTGTAGTTTGTTTTTAATGTGTTTCTTCTGTTTCTATTTCTGATTTCATCTCTTTATAATCGTTGGTTTCTGAATGCACATTATAGCTCCATTAAGACTGGTGAATGTGAGGTTATGTAATTTACTTCACAAGTGGATATAGGGCGAGGTGGCTCAAGCGGTAAGTTTTGGGATTCATATTTGATAGGTCCCGAATTCAAAACGCAGTACCGATAAACTTGAATTAGGTTTTTTACCAATCCTCAAGGCAAATTCAGGTTTGTAATGCCATTAGAAGTGCCTGTTTTATTGTATCCACTATTTCGTAGTATAATTAGGTCTACATTATATAAACAAACATACAACTAAATAAATATATACATTTGACCGATACTACTTTCGAGTTAATTTCCAGTAGTACTATAAACAACTTGTGTAAGTTATTACTCCGCCTACTCGGTCTGTTGAGGGAACTGTGATGCTATTTGTACTGACCATATGAACAAATTGTGGACTGAACTGTTAACGACAGAAACGTTGCTCCTAGGCAACATCGTACTTTATAGGAAATAAGATTTATAGAATAATTATGAACTTCAATTTATTATTTATTTATGACAAAACAATTATATATGAGCATATAAAATCAGACGTTTAGGCCTACGATTTTTCCATTATGTCGATTGATAGACTTTATGTATAATTCCATTATGAGCAGAATATATGCTCCGTGCTAACTCACCTGTAAGTTCTGTTATTTTCACAACCTCAAAGGCTAATGTGGGATATTCCTCACTAAACTCTTTTCTAGAGCTTTCGTTTCCAATATTTTAGGAATTCTTGAGAAGTTGCCATTTTGAAACAATTTAACTTCCAACGCATTCTGAATTGCGGATGCGTCGTAATTAAACAATAGGTATATATATTTAACCTATTAAAATTGTAATTATATATTTTAAGAGGCTCCTAAAAAACTTACCTAGTGACATGCTAGATATTATATCATATTTGAAGAGAAAATTTATACGCTCAGACCGGGACTTGAACTCGGATCCCTTGGTTCTCTAGACTAAGTGCTCTACCACCTGAGCTACCTGAGGCAGTCCAAGTCCCGGTCTGAGCGTATAATTTTTCTCTTCAAATATGATTTATCCATCATTGAGATGTATAAAATTAATAATAAAATCATAGATATTATATATTTTAATTTTATATATTTAGTGTTATAGAGGGAACTACATTTACTTGCTCGCACAAAAGTAAAATCGTCATTCCACCAATTAAATGCAGTCATGTATCTGCTTTCTTTACATCACAACTGGAACCATCATGGATCCCATGACCTTGACGATAGTGTGAGTGTTTCGAGCTAAATCAGAAGTACCATGGTAGGGCTACCTTTACTGGACAAACCTTGAGCGAGAAACAAAATAATTAATTAATCTCCAAGAACGTGTCAAACTGCATCAACGCCGGAGCAGAAAATTTAACTTTCCAACGAAAGATGGCAGAAGAGAGATCAATGGGCAGGAGGAAAATATTAGCCATAGAGAAGATAATCTTCTAACGGATATAACCTTAAATAAATCCTAGCGTTCCAAGTTGGAGTTTGGAACTTAGAACCCACTCCACAAATATTCCAACAAAAGAAGCCAGACTATATATTGTCGCGTAAAATATAGTTTAGAAACTTACAATATTTATTCAGCGTTATGTTATATCTATTAACAACGCTATTTAACATCTAAGATCATTATTGCATAATTCAAATCTGCGCGAGAAAGGATCAACATATTTTGCTCCGAGTTATATTTCTTCAAACGTGAGGTTCTTTTACGTGCCGCAAATATATTCACAGTACCGAAGTGTTAGGTGACTTTCCGAAGGAACCAGTACTCAGTATTTTTACGCCCTGTAAATCCACAGATCTCGGTGAGTTTGAACTCGTGACCCTGGAAACCAGATGGACGCATGTGAACGCATAGTCAACCAAGATTGTCTATGACGTTGAAGAACAAAAAGGAAACAAAGAACAAAGAGAATATATTTGTTCTATTTGCATGTATATTACAAACTAACTAACTAACTCACTGGCATTATCGAACCCGTAGTCTCATGGTCTCATGAACATAAGCTCTCAATACATCCCTATCCTGAGCTAATGCTTTCTTATCATTCCCTATATAATCTACTTACCTTAAGTCATTATTAATGTTATTCTCCCACCTCATTCTTGGTCTACCAACTGGGCGTATTCCCTCTGGTTTTCTTATAAAGAAGCTTCAATGCACGTCTTTCATTCCCCATTCTTGACAAATGTCCTGACCGTCGCAGTCTACGAGACTTAACTAACTCTTCTTATTATATCTGGCTTCCTATAAAGACCATGCAGTTCACTGTTATGTAGCCTTCTCCATTCACATTTTTGTTCATCTCTCTTTGGTCCAAAATGTTTATCTAAGAACTTCCACCCAGTGTCAAATTAACAAACTTTTAACTTAGTGTCACATTTCTTCAACATAAAGCTGTGATTTGGGAATTTATAAACAAGGGATTCCACAAGAAAACTAAATATAATTTGTTGTTTTATTCGATATGGGGCTTTCCGCTTCGTACAGTTAATATATATATCCATTCTATTAGCGTAGTTTAACCTCACACTTTTTAGGTACTATTACGTAACACAGACCACCCAGGGCCTTACAGTTGCACCACTTGTCCGGAAATGGATTTTAACTGTGGATCATATACATACTTGTTTAACCACACAAGGACATGGTTGGCCTCAGCCTAATGTCAGGGCCTCCTCCAAGACAACACAACATTAAGACGAAACACACATTCATACTAAACATGACGAATATGATAATGATGGCCAGATATTGTTCGCGAAAAAAATTTGCCCGTAATAATCTGCAAAGAAGATAACGTTCATAAAAAAATTATATAAAGTGCGCCTTGTTGAATAACAAATAATTATGCAATAACTTACGACTGCGTTACGAAGCAACGACGCTAAATGTGAGATTGAAAAATATTTTAAATTAATAAAATATTAATATTTGACAAATTGAATTCAAAACAGTTTTGTGTATAAGTTTATACTGCTAAGAATTTTAGACAGATCAATGACAAATGCTTTTTTTTTTCAATCAGGTAAATATAAATACATTTTCACACAACATATTTATGATCGTTTAAATGGCGCATTCAATAATGTAACAAATTTAACTCTAAACTTACAAATATTCTACTTTACCTAATATCAGATAACATTTTGTTTGTATGCTTTAAAATTAAGTCATTCCTTTCTTTAAACTAAATTAAACTCATGGAGCGATAAGGTGTGCAAGGCACTTGGTATAACAGAGAGGTAGACGTTATAGCAATGTGTGATAAGTGGTCAACCGTCGGATTCCCAAAATGTTATAGACGATACAAACTACAACTAAAATTCCTCACAATTCTAGGTGGACACCGCTCCACACTAGCCGACATTCAGTGAGTAAATTTCTTCCACATAGGGACTCGAACTAGGGCATGTTCGGTAGCTCTGTGACAAGGCGTAATGTCTCTCACGCTGTATTTATCACTTTCAACATTATCACTATATGAACATTTCCGCACCAACAACTCTCTTCTATCGATTGCTTATTTTTTTTATAAACTCTAGGTTATATATAGTTTGAAATTACATTTAATCAATATTTTTCACAATTGTCTACTTTTTTAAATTTATTGCAGGGTGTTTATTTGTTGTCTTCAGGCTTCAAAATTATGCATTCTTCAGTTGTATATTTCCCTTGATCATTATCATCGATGGAATTAATTTAATGTAAAAGTAAAGAAAACGATGGAAAGTATACAATACACAATAAATTCTCATGAAATAAATGAGTACTATGTAAGGGCATACACGTCTTTCACGAGGTTTATTAGGTAAAATACACACAATCTCAATTTATATCACGGCTAGTTGCTATAAGAGGTATAATTGCAGCCCTTAGGAAGCCCTTGGGATATTGACTAGTTAAGATTCACATCTTTCTAGACATTTGGTGCAAGATATCAGCCGGATTGTCAGCCCTTCCCAACGGCTTTACACTTAGAATGTATGTATGGTACTCAATTGGTTGAGACGCATATTCGAACTTAGATCAATGGGTAGTGAGAAGGTTTACGCTAGTTAAAAATATATATATAACTAATTGTCTTTTACATTATTTAAATCCAACAATTTTCATAACGTTAGGATTTATGATTCATTGTAATGATTATATGACATCTTCAGGCGAAGAAGAACCTACGTGAATAACAATACCTCTTCGGGAATCGAATCCGCAATCTTCCGGCTTGTAGCATATTGCCTTAGCAATTACGTAACGTCCCTGGGCTAATATTTCAGAATATTTTAATACATTTTCACATTGTGGCCGATGACGGTACTTTTATTTAAATCGCATATTTATCCATTTCGTTTCAGGCTCTGGCACTAACCTATTTTTTATATGTACCCCACAAAGAAATTAATGTCTTGGGCGGATTACAAGAACTGTGAAACACATTAAATTAGTATTATAGTGACTGGCCTCGCTGGTTCCTAGTTGTCAGGATTCCAGTTCCATCAGCACAGGATAATACAAGATAACAAACACACAGGTCTATCTAGACGTAAGTTAGAGAGAGGACATTACCACAAGTAATGCCACGAGTTGTTTTCCAAATTATCGATAAATTCACGACTCACGAAGTGAGGAGTGAATTCATCTAGAGAATTTGGAAATCAAGAGTGGCATTTGTTAGGACTATTTAACGAATAAAATTAAGCTGTGTACTCACAAATCATTATTTAACTATAGTTATTTTAAAATATTTACATATTTAATGTAAACGACGATGTTTGAAAACAAATGTGAAACGATTGGTACGCTTCATCTGCTTCTTTTGTTCGATCACTGCAACCAGATCATAATATTATTTATTGCCAGAAGATCGCAATGTGGTAAGAATGCACCCTAGTGGAGAAATTTATAATCAACGTTATACATATTAATTAATTTCTGATGTCCTATGATGTAAATGTGTCAATTATATTTTTCTGCGTAATTTCCTGAAAAATAATTCGTTTAAGAAAGTGCAAATAGTGGTTTATATTTATTTTGTGGTATAATCAATTGTTACAAATGTTTTTGTATTATCTCTCGTATGCGCTACATGTGGACATTCATGCACTATATATATATATATATATATATATATATATATAATCTGGTACCCGTACTTTTCGGTGAATCAGTCACTGCAAAATGATGCTACGACCTATTCAGAATGTTAAAAAGGAGGTGCTTTCTTTATTATGATAAACGTTAGTTGGTAAATTCTAGGCGAAACACGACTGTGATTGGTTGTAAATAAAAAATCATTGTAAAGTGATTGGTCATTGACTCCCATTTGGGACATGAGTTAAATAGTCAATTAATAACAAGCCATTTAGATATAATAAGAAAGCATTACTAAAATATGAAGACACTTTTTATGAACCATGAAATAGTAAAAGAAAGATAAATGAACTACTACCGTTTCCCGTTCACTTGAACATAGGCTAATTTAGAAAAAAAAGTCCACTTTTGGCTACTAGCTGTCTCTCTATTTATTATTCTCTTCTCCCATTAACCTATTTTGTATTTCATTTATATCTCTACTCAACTTATCCATAAAATTCTATACAATTCACACTATATCCTACGTATTTTAAATACAACTCTACCCCTGTTTTCAGCGAGACTCGAACCTTGGCCTTCTGATATAGAACCACTCCTGAAAGCTTTATATGTTATGGTTCTGTTTGGGGAAAATTGAAAATATATTAGAATTTTTTTCCACGAAATATAAAGTATTCCTCGTATTGAAAAATGACTAAATATAAAGTAGCAAATAAAGACCAGAAATGTACATAAATTCGTGACGTAACTATTACGGCTTTGCCATTGTTTGTCCTCGATATTCATATATATGTATTTATAAAGGAGAAAAAACAATTTTTAAAATGTATTTAGTAAATGAAGAAATATAAAAATCTAACTGATTTGTGACCTAATAACCAATGTTATACAGAAAGAATTAATGTGATGTTAGTGTGAGTTATAAAAGTTTTTTTGACCAATGTTTGTTAATGTGAAGAAATCCTCATACTATTTCAATGATTTGTGGAATATTAAAAACGTTCCAGAAATCTGGGTATTACTGAAAAACGAACGCTACACAAAAATAACTAAGGTTAATGTGAATTTATCTTTGTTAGCTTTTTTTTAATTCAAGACAGACGTGTGTAAATGTGATATGTAAGTTAAATGTTACTATTGTACATAGGAAGTGAGTCGATGTGTGTTAACTTATATCTAATAAAGGTCTATTATGAAGTATTGTATTGTATTGTATTGTAAGCCTATGTTTTCCCTTCACAGAGATTTAGCCGCTCTCCCCCTACAGGGAAGAATTTGAACATACTACTTTAGTTACACTTGTTTTCGTATAGATGTCATACATAGTTCAAAATTAGGATAGTTTTAGTATTTTGAAAATCTGTATGAAAGGGTTCTTCGCCCGCCTTAACTCCCAAATTCCTCAGCAAATCGCAAGGATACATGTAAATATTAAGTAAAATCAAAATATACTAAACCTCATCGTGTCATGTTCAAAATGACTAAAACAACAAAAACAGCGACAATCGTTTGTTACAACGAATGTTAAACATCGTTCACTAGGGGTCAATTTCACCAACATAGGTAACTGTATTACGCCAGTTTTCCCCATGTATAATGCATAGCTTAAACTGGCGTAATACAGTTACCTCTGTTGGTGAAACCGACCTTGGGTAGTTCAAATAAACGGATTCTTATGTCGTCCATGCAACATTTATTCATAATTACCAAGTATTTGCCTCCCGTGAGACTTAATGACCTTGATAGAGGTGGGAAATTTCTGTTTTTCAAGACCAGACGTAACATAGCTATTAACAGCCCCCCCTCGCTTGCTGGACAAACAAACTTTGGACGAGAACCATACAATGAAGGAATAATTATTCACGGCGGAGGTTAAGTTTGTCTTTCCAATATCAGAAATTGTGGGAAAGAGATCAACTGGTAGGAGAAACTTGTTAGCCATAAAGAAGATGCCATTTCTCCAGAACAAAATATTAAACAAGTACTTACTGATCCTCCAAATTGGGGGTTGGTTGTTAGGTCAGTCTCCGTAAACATTTCCTACAAAAGAAAGACAAATATTATGTATAGTCGCGGAAAACAGTTGAGAAGGCCAAATCATAAAATCAGTGTTATGATATTATTTCCATTTTACGATAAACTTATTCTTAAAAGCCAAGATCATTAGCATCTCAATTCAAATCTGAGCGATAAAGGAACAAAAATGGTCTAAAATTTCGTTTTTCAAATCTGAGGTTCTTTTACGTGCCTTAAATCTAGAGAAGGAACCAAATTATTTAGTTCGCTTCCTAAGGAACAAAGTCTAAGGATTTTTCCTTGATAATTCACACTAGGCTGCCCGTGCTTAAGACGTGCATTTCAAATCGAGGAGCAAGTATGTTAACCACTATTCCACCAGTATCGATTACAGAACCTATGATATGTGTGATATATATATATTGTGGAAAGCAACGAGAAGCTAACACACCTACACAATTCCCTAGTAAACCTGCAAGCATAAAATGAAAATGCTATAATTGCAGTGAAGGACCTGCCTTCGGGCAGAATTACTATGGATATATATATATATATATATATATAGATATATATATATATAGAGAGAGAGAGAGAGAGAGAGAGAGATAGAGAGATAGATAGAGAGAGAGATAGAACAGAGAGAGACAGAGACAGACAGAGATATAGAGAGATATAGAGAGATAAAGAGAGATAGAGCGATAGAGAGAGATAGCGACATAGAGAGTTAGAGAGATAGAGAGATAGAGTGATTGAGAAATACAGAGATAGAGGGAGAGAGAGATAGATAGAGAGAGTGAGAAGAATATGATAGTGCTCTAATTGTATGCGTATTACATGTATTTTTTGCAAATTATTATCTAATATTACAACAATGCCACTTTTTTAAAGTCTCGCAGTAAATCCGAAACTGTAGCAGTAAGTAAGCCCGAAATTCTCGCAGTAAGCAAGTCCCGAAAGTCTCGCAGTAAGTAAGTCCGAAAGTCAAAGAATATGTATGTCCGAAAGTCTAGCTGTAAAAATGTCCGAACGACTCGCAGTATGTAGGTCCGAAAGTCTCGCAGTAATTAAGTCCGAATGAATCGCAGTAAGTAATTCCGAAAGTCTCGAGGTAAATAAGTCCGAAAACCTCGCAGTAAGTAAGTCCGAGAGCCACGCAGGAAGAAAATCCGAAAGACTAGCAGTAAGTAAGGCCGAAAGCCTCGCAGTAAGTAAGTCCGAAAGCCTCGCAGTAAGTAAGTCCAAAAGTCGCAGTAAGTAAGTCCGAAAGTCTCGCAGTAAGTAAATCCGAAAATCTCGCTGTAAGTAAGTCCGAAAGCCACGCAGTAAGTAAGTCCAAAAGCCCCGCAGGAAGTAAGTCCGAAAGCCTCGCAGTAATTAAGTCCTAAATCAACGCAGTAAGTAAGTCCGAAAGCCTCGCGGTAAATAAGTAAGAAAGCATCGCAGTAAGTAAATCCGAAAGCCTCGCAGTTAGTATGTCCGAAAGCCTCGCAGTAAGTCCGAAAGTCTCGTAGTAAGTAAGTCCGAAAGCCTCGCAGTAATTAAGTCCGAAAGCCTCGCAGTAAGTAAGTCCGAAAGCCTCGCAGTAAGTATGTACGAGAGCCTAGCAGTAAGTAAGTCCGAAAGCCTCGCAGTAAGAGAGTCCGCAAGCCTCGCAATAAGTAATTGCAAAAGCCTCGCACTAAGGAAGTCCGATAAAGTCGCAGTAAGTAAGTCCGAAAGCCTCGCAGTTAGCAAGTCCGAAAGCCTCGCAGTAAGCAAATCCGAAAGCCTCAAAGTAAGCAAGTCCCGAAAGTCTCGCATTAAGTAAGTCCGAAAGTCTCGCAGTAAGTAAGTCCGAAAATCTCGCAGTAAGTAAGTCTAAAATTCTCGCCGTAAGTAAGTCCGAAAGTCTCGCAGTAAGTAAGATCTAAAAACTCGAAGTAAGTAGGACCAATTTCCTCACAGTAAGTCCGGAAATCTCGCAGTAAGTATGTCCTAAAGTCGCAGTAAGTAAGTCCGAAAGTCTCGTTGTAAGTAAGTCCGAAAATCCCGCTGTTAGTAAGTCCGAAAGCTTCGCAGTAAGTAAGTGCGAAAGCCTTGCATGTACTAAGTCCGAAAGCCTCGCAGTAATTATGTACGAAAGCCTGGCAGTAAGTAAGTCCGAAAACCTCGCAGTAAGTACGTCCTAGAGTCTCGCAGTAAGTAAGTCCGGAAGCATCGCAGTAAGAAAGTCCGAAAGCCTCGCATTAAGTAAGTCATAATTCTCGCAGTAAGTTAGTTCGAAAGTCTAGCAGTAAGTAAGTGCGATAGTCTCGCAGTAAGACCGAAACTGCAGCAGTAAGTAAGTCAGAAAATCTTGCAGTAAGTAAGTCCGAAAGTCTAGCAATAAGTAAGTCCGAAAATCTCGCAGTAGGTAAGTCCGAAAGGCTCGTAGTAAGTAAGAACGAAAGACTCGCAGTAAGTAAGACGGAAAGTCTCGCAGTAAGCACGACAGTAAGCAAGTAAGAAAGCCTCGCAGTAAGCAAGTCCCGAAAGTCTCGAAGTAAGTAAGTCCGAAAGTCTAACAGTAAGTACGTCCGAACGTCACGCAGTAAGAAAGTCCGAAAGTCTCGCTGTATGTAGGTCCGAAAGTCTCGCAGTAAATAAGTCCGAAAATATCGCAGAGAGTAAGCCCGAAAGCCTTGCAGTAAGTAAGACCGAAAATCTCGAAGTAAGTAGGACCGACATCCACGCAGCAAGTCCGAAAATCTCGCAGTAAGTAAGACCGAAATTCTCGCTGGAAGTAAGACCGAAAGCCTTGCAATAAGTCCGAAAGCCTCGCAGGAAGTAAGTCCGAAAGTTTCGAGGTAAGTAAGTAAGAAAGTGTCGCAGTAAGTAAATTCGAAAGCCTCGCAATTAGTATGTCCGAAAGCCTCGCACTAAGAAAGTCCGAAAACCTGGCAGTAATAATTATTCCGAAAGCCTTGCAGGAAGAAAGACCGAAATTCCGGCAGTAAGTATGTCCGAAAGTCGCAGTAAGTAAGTCCGAAAGTCTCGCAGTAAGTAAGTCCGAAAATCTCGCTGTAAGTAAGTCCGAAAGCCTCGCAGTAAGGAAGTCCGAAAGCCTTGAAGGAAGTAAACCCAAAGGCCACGCAGTAATTAAGTCCGAAAGCCTCGAAGTAAGTAAGACCGAAAGCCTCGCAGTAAGTATATCCGAGAGCCTCGCAGTAAGTAAGTCCGGAAGCCTCACAGTAAGAAAGTCCGAAAGCCTCGCAGTAAGTAAGTCTTAAATTCTCGCAGTAAGTAAGTTCGGAAGTCTAGCTGTAAGTAAGACCGATAGTCTCGCAGTAAGTCCGCAACTGTAGCAGTAAGTGAGTCCGAATGTCTCGCAGTAAGCAAGTCCCGAAAGTCTCGCAGTAAGTAAGTCCGAAAGTCTAACAGTAAGTATGTCCGAAAGTCTCGCAGAAATTAAGTCCGAATGCCTCGCAGTAAGTAATTCCGAAAGTCTCGCAGAAATTAAGTCCGAATGCCTCGCAGTAAGTAATTCCGAAAGCCTCGCAGGTAAGTAAGTCCGAAAGACCCGCAGTAAGTAAATCCGAGAGCCACGCAGGAAGAAAATACGATAGACTAGCAGTAAGTAAGTCCGAAAGTCTCGCAGTATGTAAGTCAAAAACCTCGCAGTAAATACGTCCGAAAGCCCCGCACTAAGTAAGTCCGAAAGCCTCGCAGTAAGTAAGCCCTAAAATCTCGCAACAAGTAAGTCCGAAAGCCTCGCAGTAAGTAAGTCGAAAGCCCCGCAATAAGTATTTTCAAAAGCCTCGCAGTAAGGAAGTCCGAAATATTCGCAGTAAGTAAGTCCGAAAGCCTCGCAGTTAGCAAGTCCGAAAGCCTAGCAGTAAGCATGTCCGGAATCCTCGTAGAAAGCAAACACGAAAGCCTCGCAGTAAGTTAGTCCGAACGTCTCGCAGTAAGTAAGTCCGAAAGTATCGCAGTAAGTAAGAACGAAAATCTCGAAGTAATTAAGACCGATATCCTCGCAGTAAGTGCGAAAATCTCGCAGTAAGTAATACCGAAATTCTCACCGTAAGTATGTCCTAAAAGTCGCAGTAAGTGTGTCCCAAAGTCTCGCTGTAAGTAATTCCGAAAATCTCGCTGTAAGTAAGACCGAAAGCCTCACAGTAAGCAAGTCCGAAAGCCTTGCAGGAAGTAAGTCTGAAAGCCACGCAGTAATTAAGTGTAAAGGTCGCAGTAAGTAAGTCCGATAATCTCGCAGTAAGTATGCCCGAGAGCCTCGCAGTAAGTCTGGAAGCCTTGCAGTAAGAAAATACGAAAGCCTCGCAGTAAGTAAGTCTTAAATTCTCGCAGTAAGTAAGTTCGAAAGTCTAGCAGTAAATCAGTCCGATTTTCTCGCAGTAAGTCGGAAACTGTAGCACTAAGTAAGTCCGAAAGTCTCGCAATAAGCAAGTCCCGAAAGTCTCGCAGTAAGTAAGTCTGAAAGTCTAACAGTAAGTATGTCCGAAAGCCTCGCAGTAAAATAATCCGAAAGTCTCGCAGTATGTAGGTCCGAACGTCTTGCAGTAATCAAGTCAGAATACCTGGCAGTAAGTAATTCTGAAAGTCTCGAGGTAAATAAATACGAAAGTCCGAGAGCCACGCAGGAAGAAAAACCTGACTACTAACAGTAAGTAGTTCCGAAAGCCTCGCAGTAAGTAAGTCGGGAAGCCTCGCAGTAAGTACGTCCGAACCCCGCACTAAGTAAGTCCGAAAGCCTCGCAGTAAGTAAGTCCTAAAGCCTCGCAGTAAGTAAGGC
Source organism: Diploptera punctata (assembly GCA_030220185.1). Taxonomy (NCBI): domain Eukaryota; kingdom Metazoa; phylum Arthropoda; class Insecta; order Blattodea; family Blaberidae; genus Diploptera; species Diploptera punctata. Next base: position 115,572 of record JASPKZ010004917.1, read on the forward strand.
CGAAAGCCTCGCAGTAAGGAAGTCCGAAAGCCTCGCAATAAGTAATTCCAAAAGCCTCGCAGTAAGGAATTCCGAAAGCCTTGCAGGTCTTCAAGAGGTCCAAATGCCACACGCAGGATTTAAGGTCCGAAAGCCTCGCAGCAATTAAGGACAAAAGCCCCGCAATAAGTATTTCCAAAAGCCTCGCAGTAAGAAAGTCGGAAAGAGTCGCAGTAAGTAAGTTCGAAAGCCTCGCAGTTAGCAAGTCCGAAAGCCTCGCAGTAAGCATGTCCGAAAGCCTCGCAGTAAGCAATCCCGAAAGCCTAGCAGTAAGGAAGTCCGAAAGTCTCGCAGTAAGTAAGTCTAAAAATCTCGCAGTAAGTAAGATCGAAAGTCTCGCAGTAAGTAAGATCGAAAGTCTCGCAGTAGTAATGAAACGAAGTCTCTCGCAGTAAGTAGACCGAAAATCTCGAAGTAATTGAAACCGATATCCTCGCAGTAAGTCCGAAAATCTCGCAGTAAGTAATACCGAAATTCTCGCAGTAAGTATGTCCGAAAGTCGCAGTAAGTACGTCCGAAAGTCTCGCAGTAAGTAAGCCCGAAAATCTCGCTGTAAATAAGTCCGAAAGCCTCGCAGTAAGCAAGTCCGAAAGCCTTGCAGGAAGTAAGTCTGAAAGCCACGCAGTAATTAATTCCGAAAGGTCGCAGTAAGTAAGTCCGAAAGCCTAGCAGTAAGTATGTCTGAAAGCCTCGCAGTAAGTAAGCCTGGAAGCCTCGCAGTAAGAAAGTCCGAAAGCCTCGCAGTAAGTAAGACTTAAATTCTCGCAGTAAGTAAGTTCGAAAATCTAGCAGTAAATCAGTCCGATAGTCTCTCAGTAAGTCGGAAACTGTAGCAATAAGTAAGTCCGAAAGTCTCGCAGTAAGCAAGTCCCGAATGTCTCGCAGTAAGTATGTCCGAAAGTCTAACAGTAAGTATGTCCGAAAGCCTCGCAGTAAAAAAGTCCGAAAGTCTCGCAGTATGTAGGTCCGAAAGTCTTGCAGTAATGAAGTCCGAATGCCTGGCAGTAAGTAATTCCGAAAGTCTCGAGGTAAATAATTCCGGAAACCTCGTAGTAAGAATGTCCGAGAGCCACGCAGGAAGAAAAACCGAAAGACTAGCAGTAAGTAGTTCCGAAAGCCTCGCAGTAAGTAAGTCCGAAGGCCTCGCAGTAACTACGTCCAAAAGCCTCGCAGTAAGGAAGTCCGAAAGAGTCGAAGTAAGTAAGTCCGAAAGCCTCGCAGTAAGCTATTCCGAAAGCCTCGAAGTAAGCAAGTCCCGAAATTCTCGCAATAAGTAAGTCCGAAAGTCTGTCGGTAAGTAAGTCCGGAAATCTCGCAGTAAGTAAGTTAGAAAGTCTCGCAGTAAGTAAGTCTATAAATCTCGCAGTAAGTAAGACCGATAGTCTCGCAGTAAGTGAGACCGCAAATCTCGAAGTAAGTAGGACCGATATCCTCGCAGTAAGTCCGAAAATCTCGCACTAAGTAATATCGAAATTCTCGCAGTAATTATATCCGAAAGTCGCAGTAAATAAGTCCGAAAGTCTCGCAGTAAGTAAGTCCGAAAATCTCGCAATAAGTAAGTCCGAAAGTCTGTCGGTAAGTAAGTCCGGAAATCTCGCAGTAAGTAAGTTAGAAAGTCTCGCAGTAAGTAAGTCTAAAAATCTCGCAGTAAGTAAGACCGATAGTCTCGCAGTAAGTAAGACCGAAAATCTCGAAGTAAGTAGGACCGATATCCTCGCAGTAAGTCCGAAAATCTCGCACTAAGTAATATCGAAATTCTCGCAGTAATTATGTCCGAAAGTCGCAGTAAATAAGTCCGAAAGTCTCGCAGTAAGTAAGTCCGAAAATCTCGCTGTAAGTAAGTCCGAAAGCTTCGCAGTAAGTAAGTGCGAAAGCCTCGCAGTAATTAAGACCGAAAGCCTCGCACTAAGTAGGACAGAAAGCCTCGCAGTAAGTAAGTCCTAAAGCCTCGCAGTAATTAAGTCCGAAAGCCTCGCAGTTAGTACGTCCGAAAGCCCCGCATTAAGTAGGACAGAAAGTCTCGCAGTAAGTAAGACAGAAAGTTTCGCAGTAAGAAAGCCGAAAGCCTCGCAATAAGGAAATCTTAATTCTCGCAGTAAGTAGTTTCGAAAGTCTAGCAGTAAGTAAGTACGAAAATCTCGCTGTAAGTAAGTCCGAAAGTTTCGCTGTAAGTAAGTGCGAAACCCTTGCAGGAAGTGAGTCTGAAAGCCTCGCAGTAAGTAAGTCCGAAAACCTCGCAATAAGTATGTCCAAGAGCCTCGCAGTAAGTAAGTCCGAAAGCTTTGCAGTAAGTAAATTCGAAAGACCCGCAGTAAGTAAGAAGGAAAGTCTCGCAGTAAGTAAGACCGAAATCCTTGCAGTAAGTAAGAGCGAAAATCTCGAAGAAAGTAGGACCGACATCCTCGCAGTAAGTCCGAAATTCTCGCAGTAAGTAAGACCGAAATTTTCGCAGTAAGTAATTCCGAAAGTCGCAGTAAATAAGTCCGAATGTCTCGCAGTAAGTAAGTCCGAAAATCACGCTGTATGTAAGTCCGAAAGCCTCGCAGTAAGTAAGTCCGAAAACCTCGCAGTAAGTAAGTCCGAAAGCCTCGCAGTAATTAAGTCCGAAAGCAACGCAGTAAATAAGTCCGGAAACCTAGCGGTAAGTAAGTAAGAAATCCCGCAGTAAGAAAATCGAAAGCCTCACAGTTAGTAAGTACGAAAGCCTCGCTGTAAGAAAGTCCCAAAACCTTGCAGTAAGTAAGTAAGAAAGCCTTGCAGGACGTGAGTCCGAAAGCCTCGCAATAATAAAGTCCGAAAGCCTCGCAGTAAGTAAGTCCGAAAGCCTCGCAGTAAGAATGCACGAGAGCCTTGCAGTAAGTATTTCCGGAAGCCTCGTAGTAAGAAAGTCCGTAAGCCTCGCAGTAAGTAAGCCTTAAATTATCGCAGTAAGTACGTTCGAAATTCTAGCAGTAAGTAAGTCCGATAGTCTCGCAGTAAGTCAGAAACTGTAGCAGTAAGTAAGTAAGTCGAAAAGTCTCGCAGTAAGCAAGTCCCGAAAGTGTGGCTGTAAGTAAGTCCGAAAGTCTAACAGTAAGTATATCCGAAAATCTCACAGTAAGAAAGTCCGACAGTCTCGCAGTATGTAGGTCCGAATGTCTCGCAGTAAGTAAGTCCGAAAATCTCGGAGTATGTATGTCCGAACGACTTGCAGTAAGTAAGTCCGAAAATCTGGCAGTATGTAAGAACAAAATTCTCGCAGTATGTAAATCCGAAAGTCGCAGTAAATAAGTACGAAAGTCTCGTCGTAAGTAAGTCCGAAAATCTCGCCGTAAGTAAGTGCGAAAGCCTTGCAGGTAGTAAGTCCGAAAAGCCTTGCAGTAATTAAGTCCGAAAGCCTTGCAGTAAGTAAGTCCGAAAACCTCGCAGTAAGTATGTCCGAAAGCCTTGCAGTAGGAAAGTCCGAAAGCCTCGCAAAAAGGAATTCTTAATTGTCGCACTAAGTAAGTTCGAAAGTCTAGCAGTAAGTCCGATAGTCACGCAGTAAATCCGAAACTGTAGCAGTAAGTAAGCCAGAAGTCTCGCAGTAAGTAAATCCGAAAGTCAAGCAGTAAGTAGGTCCGAAAGTCTCGCAGTATGTAAATCCGAGAGGCTCCCGGTAAGTAAGACGGAAAGACTCGCAGTAAGTAAGACGGAAATTCTCGCAGTAAGCAGGACAGTAAGCAAGTCCGAAAGCCTCGCATTAACTAAGTCCCGAAAGTCTCGCAATAAGTAAGTCCGAAAATCTAACAGTAAGTATGTCCGAAAGACTCGCAATAAGAATTTCCGAATGTCTCGCAGTATGTAGGTCCGAAAGTCTCGCAGTAAATATGTCCGAAGGTCTCGCAGTAAGTTAGACCAAAAAGCCTTGCAGTAAGTAAGACGAAAATCTCGCAGTAAGTAAGACCGAAATTCTTGTAGTAAGTAAGTCCGAAAGTCGCAGTAAGTAAGTCCCAAAATCTCGCAGTAAGTCCGAAAATCACGCTGTAAGTAAGTCCGAAAGCCTCGCAGTAAGTAAGTCCGAAAGCCTTGCAGTAAGTAAGTCCGAAAGCCTCGCAGTAATTAAGTCCGAAAGCAACGCAGTAAGTAACTCCACAAACCTCGCGGTAAGTAAGTAAGAAAGCCTCGCAGTAAGTAAATCCGAAATACTCGCAGTTAGTATATCCGAAAGCCTCGCAGTACAAAAGTCCCAAAATCTCCCAGTAAGTAAGTCCGAAAGCCTTGCAGGAAGAAATACCGAAATTCTCGCAGAAAGTATGTCCGAAAGTTGCAGTACGTAAGTCCGAAATCTCGCAGTATGTAAGTCAGAAAATCTCGCTGTAAGTAAGTCCGAAAACCTCGCAGTAAGAAAGCCCGAAAGCCTTAGAAGTAGTAAGTCCGAAAGCCTCGGAGTAATTAAGTCCGTAAGCCTCGTAGTAAGTCCGTAAACCTCGCAGTAAGTATCTACGAGAGCCTCGCAGTAAGTATTTCCGGAAGCCTCGCAATAAGAAAAACCCAAAGCCTCGCAGTATGTAAGTTTAAATTCTCGCAGTAAGTATGTTCTAAAGTCTAGCAGTAAGTAAGTCCGATAGTCTAGTACTAAGTCCGAAACTGTAGCAGTAAGTAAGTCCAAAAGTCTCGCAATTAGCAAGTCCCGAAAGTCTCGCTGTAAGTAAGTCCGAAAGTCTAACAGTAAGTATGTCCGAAAATCTCGCATTAAGAAAGTCCTAAAGTCTCGCAGTATGAAGGTCAGAAAGTCTCACAGTACGTATGTCCAAACGTCTTGAAGTAAGTAAGTCCGAAAAACCGGCAGTAAGTAAGACCAAAATTCTCGCAGTATGTAAATCCGAAAGTTGCAGAAAATAAGTCCGAAAGTCTCGCCGTAAGTAAGTCCGAAAATCTCGCCGTAAGTAAGTCCGAAAGATTTGCAGGTAGTAAGTCCGAAAGCCTCGCAGTAATTAAGTCCGAAAGACTCGCAGTAAGTAAGTCCGAAACCCTCGCAGTAAGTATGTCCGAGAGCCTCGCAGTAAGAAAGTCCGAAACCCTCGCAGTGTGTAAATTCGAAACCTCGCAATTAGAATGTCCGAAAGCCTCGCAGTATGAAAGACCGAAATCCTCGCAGGAAGTAAGTCCGAAAGCCTTGCAGAAAGAAAGACCGAAATTCTCGCAGTAAGTATGTCCGAAAGTCGAAGTAAGTAAGTCCGAAAGTCCTGCTGTAAGTAAATCCGAAAATATCGCAATAACTAAGTCCGAAAGCTTCGCAGTACGTACGTCCGAAAGCCCCGCACTAATTAGGTCCGAAAGCTTCGCAGTTAGCAAGTCCGAAAGCCTCGCAGTAAGCAAATCCGAAAGCCACGCAGTAAGCAAATCCGAAAGCTTCGAAGTAAGCAATTGCCGAAAGTCTCGCAGGAAGAAAGTCCGAAAGTCTCGCAGTAAGTAAGTCCGATAGTCTCGCAGTAACTAAGTCTAAAAATCTCGCAGTAAGTAAGACCGAAAATCTCGCTGTAAGTAAGACCGAAATTCTCGCAGTAAGTAAGTCCGAGTGTCGCAGTAAGTACCGAAAATCTCGCAGGGAGTAAGTCCGAAAATCTCGCTGTAAGTAAGTCCGAAAGCCTCGCAGTAAGTAAGTCCGAAACTCTCGCAGGAATGAGGTCCAAAAGCCTCGCAGTAATTAAGTCCGAAAGCAACGCAATAAGTAAGTCCGAAAGCCTCGCGGTAAGTAAGTAAGAAAGCCTCGCAGAAAGTAAATCCGACAGCCTCACAGTTAGTATGTCCGAAAGCCTCGCAGTAAGAAAGTCCGAAAGCATCGCAGTAAGTAAGTCCGAAAACCTTGCAGGAAGTAAAACCGAAATGCTGGCAGTAAGTATGTCAGAAAGTCGTAGTAAGTAAATCCGAAAGTCTCGCAGTAAGTATGTCCGAAAATCTCGCTGTAAGTAAGTCCGAAAGCAGCGCAGTAAGCAAGTCCGAAATCCTTGCAGGAAGTAAGTCCGAAAGCCTCGCAGTAATTAAGTCCGAAATCGTCGCAGTAAGTAAGTCCGTAAGCCTCGCAATAAATATGTACGTGAGCCCCGCAGTAATTTATTCCGGAAGCCTCGCAGTAGGAAAGTCCGAAAGCCTCGCAGTAAGTAAGACTTCAATTCTCGCAGTAAGTAAGTTCGAAATTCTAGCAGTAATTCCGAAAATATCGCTGTAAGTAAATCCGTAAGCCTCGCAGTAAGCAAGTCCGAAAACCCTGCAGGAAGGAGGTCCGTAAGCCTCGCAGTAAGCAAGTTCGAAAACTTTGCAGTAAGTAAGTCCGAAAAACTCGCAGTAAGTAAGGCCGAAAACCTCGCAGTAAGTAAGTCCGAGAGCCACGCAGGAAGAAAATCCGAAAGACAAGGAGTAAGTAAGTCCGAAAGCCTCGCAGTAAGTAATTCCGAAAGCCTCGCAGTATGTAGGTCCGAAAGTGTCGCAGTAATTAAGTCCGAATGCCTCGCAGTAAGTAAGCCCGAAAGCCTTGCAGTAAGTAAGGCCGAAAATCTCGAAGTAAGTAGGACCGACATCCACGCAGAAAGACCGAAAATCTCGCAGTAAGTAAGACCGAAATTCTCGTTGTAAGTAAGTCCGAAAGTCTTGCAGTAAGTATGTCCGAATTACGCAGTAAGTAAGTCCGAAAGTCTCGCAGTAATTAATTCCGAAAATCTCGCTGTAAGTAGGACCGAAAGCCTCGCACTAAGCAAGTCCGAAAGCCTTGCAGGAAGTAAGTCCAAAAGCCACGCAGTAATTAAGTCCGAAAGCCTCGCAGTAAGTAAGACAGAAAGTCTCGCTGTAAGTATGTCCGAGAGCCTCGCAGTAAGTAAGTCCAGAAGGCTCACAGTAAGAAAGTCCGAAAGCTCGCAGTAAGTAGGTCTTAAATTTTCGCAGTAAGTAAGTTCGGAAGCCTAGTTGTAAGTAAGAGTGATAGTCTCGCAGTAAGTCCGCAAATGTAGCAGTAAGTGAGTCCGAATATCTCGCAGAAAGCAAGTCCCGAAAGTCTCGGAGTAAGTACGTCCGAAAGACTAACAGTAGGTATGTCCGAAAGTCTCGCAGTAAAATAGTCCGAAAGTCTCGCAGTATGTAGTTCCGAAAGTCTCGCAGAAATTAAGTCCGAATGCCTGGCAGTAAATAATTCCGAAAGCCTCGAGGTAAGTAAGTCCGAAAACGCCGCAGTAAGTAAATCCGAGAGCCACGCAGGAAGAAAATTCGAAAGACTAGCAGTAAGTATTCCGAAAGTCTCGCAGTATGTAAGTCGAAAACCTCGCAGTAATTACGTCCGAAAGCCCCGCACTAAGTAAGTCCGAAAGCCTCGCAGTAAGTAAGCCCTAAAATCTCGCAACAAGTAAGTCCGAAAACCTCGCAGTAAGTAAGCCCGAAAGCCCCGCAATAAGTATTTTCAAAAGCCTCGCAGTAAAGAAGTCCGAAAGAGTCGCAGTAAGTAAGTCCGAAAGCCTCGCAGTTAGCAAGTCCGAAAGCCTGGCAGTATGTATGTCCGGAAGCCTCGCAGAAAGCAAACACGAAAGCCTCGCGGTAAGTAAGTCCGAAAGTCTCGCAGTAAGTAAGTCCGAAAGTCTCGCAGTAAGTAAGACCGAAAATCTCGAACTAATTAGGACCGATATCCTCGCAGTAAGACCGAAAATCTAGCAGTAAGTAATACCGAAATTCTCGCAGTAAGTATGTCCGAAAGTCGCAGTAAGTAAGTCCGTAAGTCTCGCTGTAAGTAAGTCCGAAAGCCTCGCAGTAGGCAAGTCCGAAAGCCTTGCAGGAAGTAAGTCCGAAAGCCACGCAGTAATTAAGTCCGAAAGGTCGCAGTAAGTAAGGATGAAAGCCTGGCAGTAAGTATATCTGAGAGCCTCGCAGTAAGTAAGTCTGGAAGCCTCGAAATAAGAATGTCCCGAGGCCTCGCAGTAAGTAAGTCTTAAATTCTCGCACTAAGTAAGTCTGAAAGTCTCGCAGTAAGTAAGACCGAAAATCTCGAAGTAATTAGGACCGATATCCTCGCAGTAAGTCCGAAAATCTAGCAGTAAGTAATACCGAAATTCTCGCAGTAATTATGTCCGAAAGTCGCAGTAAGTAAGTCCGAAAGTCTCGCTGTAAGTAAGTCCGAAAGCCTCGCAGTAAGCAAGTCCGAAAGCCTTGCAGGAAGTAAGTCGGAAAGCCTCGCAGTAAAAAAGTCCGAAGGTCTCGCAGTATGTAGGTCCGAAAATCTTGCAGTAATCAATTCCGAATGACTGGCAGTAAGTAATTCCGAAAGTCTCGAGGTTTATAAGTCCTAAAACCTCGCAGTAAGAAAGTCCGAGAGCCACGCAGGAAGAAAAACCGAATGACTAGCAGTAAGTAGTTCCGAAAGCCTCGCAGTAAGTAAGTCCGAAAGCCTCGCAGTAAGTACGTCCGAAAGCCCCGCAGTAAGTAAGTCCGAAAGCCTCGTAGTAAGAAAGTCCTAAAGCCTCGCAGTAAGTAAGGCCGAAAGCCTCGCAGTAAGTAAGTCCAAAAACCTTGCAGGAAGTAAGTCAGAAAGCCTCTCAGTAATTAAGTCCTGATTCCTCGCAGTAATTAAGTCCGAAAGCCTTGCAGTAAATACGTCGGAAAGCCTCGCACTAAGTAGGTCCGAAATCCTCGCAGTAAGTAAGTCCTAAAGCCACGCAGTAAGTAAGTCCGAAAGCCTCGCAGTAAGAGAGTCCGAAAGCCTCGCAATAAGTAATTCCAAAAGCCTCGCAGTAAGGAAGTCCGAAAGAGTCGCAGTAAGTAAGTCCGAAAGCCTCGCAGTTAGCAAGTACGAAAGCCTCGCAGTAAGCAAATCCGAAAGGCTCGAAGTAAGCAAGTCCCGAAAGTTTCGCAGTAAGTAAGTCCGAAAGTCTCGCAGTATGTAAGTGCGAAAGTCTCGCAGTAAGTAAGTCTAAAAATCTCGCAGTATGTAAGTCCGAAAGTCTCGCAGTAAGTAAGATCGAAAAACTCGAAGTAAGTAAGACCGATATCCTGGCAGTAAGTCCGAAAATCTCGCTGTAAGTAATACCGAAATTCTCACAGTAAGTTTGTCCTAAAGTCGCAGTAAGTAAGTCCGACAGTCTCGTAGTAAGTTATTCGGAAAATCTCGCTGTAAGTAAGTCCGATAGCCTCGCAGTAAGTAAGTGCGAAAGCCTTGCATGAACTAAGTCCGAAAGCCTCGCAGTAATTATGTACGAAAGCCTGGCAGTAAGTAAGTCCGAAAACCTCGCAGTATGTATGTCCGAGAGCCTCGCAGTAAGTAAGTCCGAAAGCATCGCAGTAAGAAAGTCTGAAAGCCTCGCATTAAGTAAGTCATAATTCTCGCAGTAAGTAAGTTCGAAAGTCTAGCAGTAAGTAAGTCCGATAGTCTGGCAGTAAGTCCGAAACTGTAGCAGTAAGTAAGTCAGAAAATCTCGCAGTAAGTAAGTCAGAAAGTCTAGCAGTAAATAAGTCCGAAAATCTCACAGTAAATAAATCCGAAAGGCTCGGAGTAAGTAAGAACGAAAGACTCGCAGTAAGTAAGACAGAAAGTCTCGCAGTAAGCACGACTGTAAGTAAGTCCGAAAGCCTCGCAGCAAGCAAGTCCCGAAAGTCTCGAAATAAGTATGTCCGAAAGTCTAACAGTAAGTATGTCCGAAAGTCTCGCAGAAAGGACATGAAAAATCCGAAAGTCTCGCTGTATGTAGGTCCGAAAATCTCGCAGTAAATAAGTCCGAAAGTCTCGCAGTAGGTAAGCCCAAAGCCTTGCAGTAAGTAGGTCCGAAAATTTCGAAGTAAGTAAGACCGACATCCACGCAGAAAAAATTCGAAAATCTCGGAGTAAGTAAGACCGAAATTCTCGCTGTAAGTCCGAAAGCTCGCGGTAAGTAAGTAAGAAAGTGTCGCAGTAAGTAAATCCGAAAGCCTCGCAATTAGTATGTCCGAAAGCCTCGCAGTAAGAATGTCCGAAAGCCTAGCAGTAAGTAATTTCGAAAGCCTTGCAGTAAGTAAGACCGAAATTCTCGCAGTAAGTATGTCCGAAAGTCGCAATAAGTAAGTCCGAAAGTCTCGCAGTAAGTAAGTCCGAAAATCTGGCTGTAAGTAAGTCCGAAACCCTCGCAGTAAGTATATCCGAGAGCCTCGCAGTAAGTAAGTCTGAATCCCTCGCAGGAAGTAAATTCGAAAGCCTCGCAGTTAGAATATCCGAAAGCCTCGCCAAATAAAAGACCGAAAGCCTCTCGGAAAGTAAGTCCGAAAGCCTTGCAGGAAGAAAGACATAAATTCTCGCAGTAAGTATGTCCGAAAGTCGGAGTAAGTAAGTCCAAAATTCCTGCAGTAAGTAAATCCGAAAATATCGCAGTAAGTAAGTCCGAAAGCCTCGCAGTACTTACGTCCGGAAGCCCCGCAGTAAGTAGGTCCGAAAGCCTCGCAGTAAGTAAGTCCTAAAGCTTCGCACTAAGTAAGTCCGACAGCCTCGAAATAAGTAATTCCAAAATCCTCGCAGTAAGGAAGTCCGAAAGAGTCGCAGTAAGTAAGTCCGAAAGCCTCGCAGTTAGCAAGTCCGAAAGCCTCGCTGTAAGCAAATCCGAAAGCTTTGCAGTAAGCAAATCGGAAAGCCTCGAAGTAAGCTAGTCCCAAAAGATTCGCAGTAAGTAAGTCCGAAAGTCTCGCAGGAAGTAAGACCGATAGTCTCGCAGTAAGTAAGTCTAAAAATCTCGCAGTATGTAAGAACGAAAGTCTCGCAGTTATAGGACCGAAAATCTCAAAGTAAGTAGGACCGATATCCTCGCAGTAAGTCCGAAAATCTCGCAGTAAGTAATGCAGATATTCTCGCAGTAAGTACGTCCGAAAGTCGCAGTAAGTAATTCCGAAAGTCTCGCTTCGAGTAAGTCCGAAAGCTTCGCAGTAATTAAGTCCGAAAGCCTCGCAGTAAGTAAGTCCGAAAATCTCGCAGTAAGAATGTCCGAGAGCCTCGCAGTAAGTAAGTCAGAAAGACTCGCAGTAAGAATCTCTGAAATCCTTGCAGTAAGTAAGTCTTAATTCTGGCTGTAAGTAAGATCGAATATCTAACAGTAAGAAAGTCTGATAGTCTCGCAGTAAGTCCGAAATTGTAGCAGTATGTAAGTCAGAAAGTCTCGCAGTAAGTAAGTGCGAAAATCTCGCAGTAAGCAAGTAACGTAAGTCTCGCTGTAAGTAAGTCCGAAAGCTTCGCAGTAAGTAAATATGAAAGACTTGCAGGAAGAAAGTCCTAAAAACTCGAAGTAATTAAGTCCGAAATCCTCGCAGTAATTAAGTCCGAAAACCTCGCAGTAAGTATGTCCGAGAACCTCGCAGTAATAAAGTCCGAAAGCCTCGCAGTAAGAAAGTCCGAAAGCCTAGCAGTAAGGAAGTCTTAATTCTCGCAGTAAGTATGTTCGAAAGTCTAGCTGTAAGTAAGTGCGATAGTCTCGCAGTAAAACCGAAACTGTAGCAGTAAGTAAGCCAGAAGTCTAGCAGTATGTAAGTCCGAAAGTCAATCAGTAAGTAAGACCGAAAGTCTCGCAGTATGTCAGTCCGAGAGGCTCCCGGTAAGTAAGACGGAAAGACCCGCAGTAAGTATGACGGAAAGTCTCGCAGTAAGCAAGTCCCGAAAGTGGCGCAGGAAGTAAACCCGAAAATCTAACAGTAAGTTTGTCCGAAAGTCTCGCAGTAAGAAAGTCCGAAAGTCTCGCAGTATGTAGGTCAGAAAGTCTCGCAGTAAATATGTCCGAAGGTCTCGCAGTAATTAAGTCCGAAACAACGCAGTAAGTAAGTTCGAAAACCTCGCGGTATGTAAGTCAGAAAGCCTCGCAGTAACTAAATCCGAAAGCCTCGCAGATAGTATATCCGAAAGCCTCGCAGTAAGAAATTCCCAAAACCTCGCAGTAAGTAAGTCCGAATGCCTTGCAGGAAGTAATACCGAAATTCTCGCAGTAAGTATGTCCGAAAGTCGCAGTAAGTAAGTCCGAAAGTCTCGCAGAAATTAAGTTAGAAAATCTCGCTGTAAGTAAGTCCGAAAACCTCGCAGTAAGCAAGTCCGAAAACCCGGCAGGACGTAAGTCCGAAAGCCTCGCAGTAAGTATGTACGAGAGCCTCGCAGTAAGTATTTCCGGATCCTCGCAGTAAGAAAGTCCGATAGCCTCGCAGTAAGTCTTAAATTTTCGCAGTAAGTACGTTCGAAAGCCTAGCAGTAAATAAGTCCGATAGGTCCCGCGACCGTAAGTAAGTCCGAAACTGTAGCAGTAAGTAAGTCCGAAAGTCTCGCAAATAGCAAGTCCCGAAAGTCTCGCTGTTAGTAAATCCGACAGTCTAACAGTAAGTATGTCCGAAAATCTCGCATTAAGAAAGTCCGATAGTCTCGCAGTATGATGGACCAAAGGCTCGCGGTATGTATCTCCGAACGTCTTGCAGTAAGTAAGTCCGAAAATCTGGCAGTAAGTAAGACCAAAATTCTCGCAGTATATAAATCCGAAAGTCGCAGTAAGTAAGTCGGAAAGTCTAACAGTAAGTATGTCCGAAAATCTCGCATTAAGAAAGTATGAAAGTCTCGCAGTATGAAGGTCCGAAAGTCTCGCTGTATGTATGTCCGAACGTCTTGCAGTAAGTAAGTCCGAAAATTCTGGCAGTAAGTAAGACCAAAACTCTCTCAGTATATATATCCGAAAGTCGCAGTAATTAAGTCCGAAAGTCTCGAAGTAGGTAAGTCCGAAAATCTCGCCGTAAGTAAGTCCGAAAGCCTTGCAGTAAGTAAGTCCAAAACCCTCGCAGTAAGTATGTCCGAAATTCCAAGTAAGTCCGAAAGTCCTGCTGTAAATAAATCCAAAATATCGCAGTAACTAAGTCCGAAAGCATCGCAGTACGTACGTCCGAAAGCCCCGCACTAAGTAGGTCAGAAAGCCTCGCAGTAAGTAAGTCCTAAAGCCTCGCAGTAAGTAAGTCCGAAAACCTGGCAGTAAGTAAGTCGGAAATTCTCGCAATAATTACTTCCAAAATCCTCGCAGTAAGGAAGTCCGAAAGAGTCGCAGTAAGTAAGTCCGAAATCCTCGCAGTTAGCAAGTCCGAAAGCCTCGCTGTAAGCAAATCCGAAAGCCACGCAGTAAGCAAATCCGAAAGCCTCGAAGTAAGCAATTCCCGAAAGTCTCGCAGTAAGTAAGTCCGAATGTCTCGCAGTAATAAGACCGAAAATCTCGAAGTAAGTAGGACCGACATCCTTGCAGTAAGTCCGAAAATCTCGCAGTATGTAACACTGAAATTCTCGAAGGAAGTAAGGCCGAAAGCTTCGCAGTAAGTAAGTCCAAGAGCCACGCAGAAAGAAAATCCGAAAGACTAGGAGTAAGTAAGTCCGAAAGCCTCGCAGTAAGTAATTCCGAAAGCCTCGCAATATGTAGGTCCGAAAGTGTCGCAGTAATTAAGTCGAATGCCTCGAAGGAAGTAAGACCGAAATTCTCACAGTAAGCATGTCCGAAAGTCGCAGTAAGTAAGTCCGAAAGTCTCGCAGTAAGTAAGTCTGAAAGCCTCGCAGTAAGCAAATCCGAAATTCTTGCAGGAAGTATGTCCGAAAGTCTCGCAGTAATTAAGTCCGAAACCTCGCAGTAAGTAAGTCCGTAAGCCTCGCAGTAAGTATGTACGAGAGCCTCCCAGTAAGTTATTCCGGAAGCCTCGCAGTAGGAAATTCCGAAAGCCTCGCAGTAAGTAATACTTAAATTCTCGCAGAAAGTTCAAAAGTCTAGAAGTAAGTAAGTCCGATATTCTCGAAGTAAGTCCGAAACTGTAGCAGTAAGTCCGAAAGTCTTGCAGTAATTCCGAAAATTTCGCTCTAAGTAAGTCCGAAAACTTTGCACGAAGTAAGTCCGAAATCCTCGCAGTAATTAAGTCCGAGAGCCGTGCAGTAAGTAAGCCCGAAAGTCTCGCAGTAAGTAAGGCCGAAAACCTTACACTAGGTAAGTCCGAGAGCCACGCAGGAAGAAAATCCGAAAGACTAGGAGTAAGTAAGACCAAAAGCCTCGCAGTAAGAAATTCCGAAAGTCTCGCAGTATGTAGGTCCGAAAGAGACGCAGTAATTAAGTCCGAATGCTTCGCAGTAAGTAATTGCGAAAGTCTAACAGTAAGTAAGTCCGAAAGTGTCACAGTAAAAAAGTCCGAAAATCTCCCAGTAAATAAGTCTAAAAATCTCGCAGTAAGTAAGATCGAAAGTCTCGCAGTAAGTAAGACCGAAAATCTCGAAGTAATTAGGACCGATATCCTCGCAGTAAGTCCGAAAATCTAGCAGTAAATAATACCGAAATTCTCGCAGTACGTATGTCCGAAAGTCGCAGTAAGTAAGTCCGAAAGTCTTGCAGTAAGTAAGTCCGAAAATCTCGCTGTAAGTAAGTCCGAAAGCCTCGCAGCATGCAAGTCCGAAAGCCTTGCACGAAGTAAGTCCGAAAGCCACGCAGTAATTAAGTTCGAAAGGTCGCAGTAAATAAGTGTGCAAGCCTCGCAGTAAGTATGTCTGAGAGCCTCGCAGTAAGTAAGTCTGGAAGCCCGAAGTAAGAAAGTCCGAAAGCCTCGCAGTAAGTAACTCTTAAATTCTCGCAGTACGTAAGTTCGAAAGTCTAGCAGTAAATCAGTCCGATAGTCTGTGAGTAAGTTTGAAACTGTAACAGTAAGTAAGTCCGAAAATCTCGCAGTAAGCAAGTCCCGAAAGTCTCGCAGTAAGTAAGTCCGAAAATCTAACAGTAAGTATATCCGAAAGCCTCGCAGTAAGTAAGTCCGGAAGCCTCACAATAAGATAGTCCGAAAGCATCACTGTAAGTAAGTCTTAAATTCTCGCAGTAAGTACGTCCGAAAGCCCCGCACTAAGTAAGTCCGAAAGCCTCGTAGTAAGTAAGTCCTAAAGCCTCGCAGTAAGTAAGGCAGAAATCCTCGCAGTAAGTAAGTCCGAAAGCCTCGGAATAAGTAATTCCAAAAGCCAGGCAGTAAGTAAGTCCGAAAGCCTTGCAGTAAGTAAGTCCGAAACCCTTGCAGTAAGCTACTCCGAAAGCCTCGCAGTAAGCAAGTCCCGAAATACTCGCAGTAAGTAAGTCCGAAAGTCTCGCGGTAAGTAAGTCCGAAAGTCTTGCAGTAAGTAAGTTAGAAAGTCTCGCAGTAAGTAAGTGTAAAAATCTCGCAGTAAGGAAGACCGATAATCTCGCAGTAAGTAGAACCGAAAAAATCTCGAAGTAAAAGTATGACGCGATATCCTCGGCAGTAAGTCAGAAAATCTCGTAGTAAGTAATATCGAAATTCCTCGCAGTAGTATATATTAATCCGAAAAGTCGCAAGTAAGTAAGGAGTCCCGATGGTCTCGCAGTAAGTAAGTCCGAAAATCTTGCTGTAAGTAAGTCCGAAAGCTTCGCAATATGTAAGTGCGAAAGCCTTGCAGGAAGTAAGTCCGAAAGCCTCGCAGTAATTAAGTCCGAAAGCCTCGCAGTAAGTAAGTCCGAAATCCTCGCAGGTAGTATGTCCGAGAGCCTCCCAGTAAGTAAGTCCTAATGCCTCCCAGTAAGTTAAGCCGAAAGCCTGGCAGTAAGTACGTCCTTATGCCTCGCAGTAAGTAATTCCAAAAGCCTCGCAGTAAGGATGTCCGAAAGGGTCGCATTAAGTAAGTCCGAAAGCATCGCAGTAAGTAAATCCGAAAGCCTCGCAGTAAGCAAGTCCCAAAAGTCTCGCTGTAAGTAAATCCGAAAGTCTCCCAGTAAGTAAATCCGAGAGTCTCGCAGTAACGAAGTCTAAAAATCTCGCAGTAAGTAAGACCGAAAATCTCGAAGTAAGTAGGTCCGATATCCTCGAAGTAAATTCGAAAATCTTGCAGTAAGGAATACCGAAATTCTCGCAGTAAGTATGTCCGAAATTCGCAGTATGTATGTCCAAAAGACTCGCAGAAAATAAGTCCGAAAGCCTCGCAGTAAGTAAGTCCGAAAACCTCGCAGTATGTCCGAGATCCTGGCTGTAAGTAAGTCCGAAAGCCTCGCAGTAAGAAAGTCCGAAAGCCTCGCAATAAGTAAGTATTAATTCTCGCATTAACTTCGAAAGTCTAGCAGTAAGTAAGTCCGATAGTCTCGCAGTAATTCCGAAACTGTGGCAGTATGTAAGCCAGAAGTCTCGCAGTAAGTATGTCCGAAAGTCAAGCAGTAAGTAAGTCCGAAAATCTCGCAGTAAGTAAGTCCAGAAAGTTCGCAGTAAGTAAGACCGAAAGACTCGCAGTAAGTAAGACGAGAAGTTTCGCAGTAAGCAGAAGAGTAAGCAAGTCCGAAAGCCTCGCAGTAAGCAAGTCCCGAAAATCTCGCAGTATGTAGGTCCGAATGTCTAGCAGTAATTAAGTCTGAAAGCAACGCAGTAAGTAAGTCCGAGAGCCTCGCGGTATGTAAGTAAAAAAGACTCGCAGTAAGTAATTCCGAAAGCCTCGCAATTAGTATATCCGAAAGCCTCGCAATTAGTATATCCGAAAGCCTCGCAGAAAAAGACCGAAAGCCTCGCAGTAAGTCCGAAACCCTTGCAGGAAGTAAGACCGAAATTCTCGCAGTAAGTATGTCCGAAAGTCGCAGTAAGTAAGTCCGAAAGTCTCGCAGTAGGTAAGTCCAAAAACGTCGCTGTAAGTAAGTCCGAAAGCCTCGCAGTAAGCAAGTCCGAAAGCTTTGCAAGAAGTAAGTCCGAAACCCTCGCAGTAATTAATTTCGAAAGCCGCGCAGTAAGTAAATCCGAAATTCTCGCAGTAAATAATTCCAAAAGCCTCGCAGTAAGGAACTCTGAAAGAGTCGCAGTAAGAAAGTCCGAAAGCCTCGCAGTTAGCAAGTCCGAAAGCCTCGAAGTAAGCAATACGACAGCCTCGCAGTAAGCAAGTCCCGAAAATCTACCAGTAAGTAAGTCCGAAAGTCTCACAGAAAGTAAATTCGAAACCTCGCAGTAAATAAGTCCGAAAGTCTCTCAGTAAGTAAGTCCGAAAATCTCGCTGTAAGTAAGTACGTAATCCTCGCCGTAAGTAAGTCCGAAAGACTCGCAGTAAGTAAGTACGAAAGCCTCGCGGTAAGTAAGTATAAGAGCCGGTAAGTAAATCCGAAAATCTTGCAGGAAGTAAGACCGAAATTGTCGCAGTAAGTATGTCCGAAACGCAGTAAGTAAGTCCGAAAGTCTCGCAGTAAGTAAGTCCGAAAATCTCGGTGTAAGTAAGTCCGAAAGCCTCGCAGTAAGCAAGTCCGAAAGCATTTCAGGAAGTAAGTCAGAAAGCCACGCAGTAATTAAGTCCTGATGCCTCGTAGTAAGAAAGTCCGAAAGCCTCGCAGTAAATAAATCTTAAATTCTCGCAGTAAGTAAGTTCGAAAGTCTAGCAGTAAGTAAGTCCGATAGCCTCGCAGTAAGTCCAAAACTGTAGTAGTAAGTAAGTCCGAATGTCTCGCATTAAGCAAGTACCGTAAGTCTCGCAGTAAGTAAGTCCAAAAGTCTAGCAGTAAGTATGTCCGAAAGTCTCGAAATAAAAAGTCCGAAAGTCTCGCAGTATGTAGATACGAAAGTCTCGCAGTAATTAAATCCGAATGCCTCTCAGTAAGTAAATCCTAAAATCTCGAGGTAAATAAGTCCGAAAAACTCGCAGTAAGTAAGTCCGAGAGCCACGCAATAAGAAAATCCGAAAGACTAGCAGTAATAAGGAAAGAAAGCCTCGCAGTATTAAGTCCGGAAGCCTCGCAGTTAGTACGTCCGATTGCCCCGCACTAAATAGGTCCGAAAGCCTCGCAGTAAGTAAGTCCTAAAGCCTCGCAGTAAGTAAGTCCGAAAGCCTCGCAGTAAGTAAGTCCGAAAGCCTCGCAATAAGTAATTCCAAAAGCCTCGCAGTAAAGAAGCCGAAAGAGTCGCAGTAAGTAAGTCCGAAAGCCTCGCAGTTAGCAAGTCTGAAAGCCTCGCAGTAAGCAAGTCCTAAAGCCTCGCAGTAAGCAAATCTTAATTCTCGCAGTAAGAAATTCCGAAAGCCTCGCAATATGTAATTCCAAAAGCCTCGCAATAAAGATGTCCGAAAGAGCCGCAGTAAGTGATTCCGAAAACCTCGCAATAAGTATGTCCAAGAGCCTCGCAGTAAGTAAGTCCGTAAATCTCGCAGTAAGTAAGTCCGAAAGTCTCGCAGTAACTAAGGCTAAAACTCTCGCAGTAAGTAAGACAGAAAGTCTCGCAGTAAGAAATTCAGAAAGCCTCGCAGTAAGGAAATCTTAATTCTCGCAGTAAGTAGGTTCGAAAGTCTAGCAGTAAGTAAGTCCGAAAATCTCGCTGTAAGTAAGTCCGAAAGTTTTGCAGTAAGTAAGTGCGAAAGCCTTGCAGGAGGTAAGTCCGAAAGCCTCGCAGTAATGAAGTCCGAAAGCTTTGCAGTAAGTAATGTTTTAATTCTCGCAGAATTTAAGTTCGAAAGACTAGCAGTAAGTAAGTCCGATAGTCACGCAGTAAGTCCGAAACTGTAGCCGTAAGTGAGTCACAAAGTCTCGCAGTAAGTAAGTCCGAATGTCAAGCAGTAAGAAAGTCCGAAAGTCTCGCTGTAAGTAAGTCCGAAAGGCTCGCAGTAAGTAAGACCGAATGACTCGCAGTAAGGAAGACGGAAATTCTCGCAGTAACCATGACAGTAAGCAAGTCCGAAAGCCTCGCAGTAAGCAAGTCTCGAAAATCTCGCAGTAAGTAAGTCCGAAAGTCTAACAGTAAGTATGCCCGAAAGTATCGCAGTAAGAAAGTCCGAAAGTCTCGCAGTATGTAGGTCTGAAAGTCTCGCAGTAAGTAAGCCCGAAATTCTCGCTAAGTAATACCGAAAGCCTTGCAGTAAGTAAGAGCGAAAATCTCGAAGTAAGTAGGACCGACATCCTCGCAGTAAGTCCGAAAATCTCGCAGTAAGTAAGACCGATATTCTCGCAGTAAGTAAGTCCGAAAGTCGCAGTAAATAAGTATGAAAGTCTCGCAGTAAGTAAGTCCGAAAATCCCGCTGTATGTAAGTCCGAAAGCCTTGCAGTAAGTAATTCCGAAAGCCTTGCAGTAAGTAAGTCCGAAAGCCATGCAGTAATTAAGTCCGAAAGCAACGCAGTAAGTAAGTCCGAAAGTCGCAGTAAGTATGTCCGAATGTCTCGCAGTAAGTAAGTCAGATAATCTCGCTGTAAGTATGTCCGAAAACCTCGCAGTAAGCAAGTCCGAAAGCCATGCAGGTATTAAGTCGGAAAGTCTCGCAGTAAGTATGTCCGAAAGTCGGAGTAGGTAAGTCCAAAAGTCCTGCAGTAAGTAAATCCGAAAATATCGCAGTAAGTAAGTCCGAAAGCCTCGCAGTACGTACGTCGAAAGCCCAGCACTAACTAGGTATGAAAACCTCGCAGTAAGTAAGTTCTAATGCGTCGCAGTAAGTAAGTCCGAAAGTCTCGCAATAAGTAATTCCAGAAGCCTCGCAGTAAGGAAGTCCGAAAGAGTCGCAGTAATTAAGTCCGAAAGCCTCGCTGTTAGCAAGTACGAAAGCCTCTCCGTAGGTCTATCCGAAGGCCTCGCAGTAAGCAAACCCGAAAGCGTCGAAGTAAGCTAGTCCCGAAAGTCTCGCAGTAAGTAAGTCCGAAAGTCTCGCGGTAAGTAAGTCCGAAAGTCTCGCAATAAGTAAGTTAGAAAGTCTCGCAGTAAGTAAGTCTAAAAATCTCGAAGTAAGTAAGACCGATAGTCTCGCAGTACGTAAGACCGAAAATCTCGAAGTAATTAGGAACGATATCCTCGCAGTAAGTCCGAAAATCTCGCAGTAAATAATATCGACATTCTCGCAGTAAGTATGTCCGAAAGTCGCAGTAAGTAAGTCCGAAAGTCTCGCAGTAAGTAAGTCCGAAAATCTCGCTGAAAGTAAGTCCGAAAGCTTCGCAGTAAGTAAGTCCGATAGCCTTGCACAAAGTAAGTCCGAAAGCCTAGCAGTAATTAAGTCCGAATGCCTCTCAGTAAGTAAGTCCGAAAACCTCGCAGTAAATACGACCGACAGCCCCGCAGTAAGTAAGTCCGAAAGACTCGCCGTAAGTCAATACGAAAGCCTCGCAGTAAGCAAATCCGAAAGCCTCGAATTAAGCAAGTCCCGAAAGTCTCGCAGTAAGTAATTCCGATAGTCTCGCAGTAAGTAAGTCTAAAAATCTCGTAGTAAGTATGACCGAAAGTCTCGCAGTTATAAGACCGAAAATCTCGAAGTAAGTAGGACCGATATCCTCGCAGTAAGTCCGAAAATCTCGCAGTAAGTAATACCGAAATTCTCGCAGTAAGTATGTCCGAGAACCTCGCAGTAAGTAAGTCCCAAAGCCTCGCAGTAAGAAAGTCCGAAAGCCTCGCAGTAAGTAAGTCTTAATTCTCGCAGTAAGTAAGTTCGAAAGTCTAGCAGTAAGTAAGTCCAATAGTCTCGCAGTAAATCCGAAACTGTAGCAGTAAGTAAGCCAGAAGTCTCGCAGTAAGTAAGTCCGAAAGTCAAGAAGTAAGTAAGTCCGAAAGCCTCGCAGTATGTAAGTCCGAAAGGCTCCCAGTAAGTAAGTCCGAAAACCTCGCAGTAAGTATGTCCGAGGGCCTCGTAGTAAGTAAGTCCGAAAGCCTCGCAGTAAGAATATCCGAAAGCCTCGCAGTAAGTAAATCTTAATTCTCGCTGTAAGTAAGAACTGAAGTCTAGCAGTAAGGAAGTCCGAGAGTCTCGCAGTAAGCCCGAAACTGCAGCAGTAAGTAAGTCAGAAAATCTCGCAGTAAGTAAGCCCGAAAATCTCGCACTAATAAGTCCGAAAATCTCGCTGTAACTAATTCCGAAAACTTCGCAGTAAGTAAGTGCGAAAGCCTTGCAGGAAGAAAGTACGAAAGACTCGCAGTAATTAAGTACGAAAGCCTCGCAGTTAGTAAGTCCGAAAACCTCGGAGTAAGTATGTCCGAGAACCTCGCAGTAAGTAAGTCCCAAAGCCTCGCAGTAAGAAAGTCCGAAAGCCTCGCAGTAAGTAAGTCTTAATTCTCGCAGTAAGTAAGTTCGAAAGTCTAGCAGTAAGAAAGTCCAATAGTCTCGCAGTAAATCCGAAACGGTAGCAGTAAGTAAGCCAGAAGTCTCGCAGTAAGTAAGTCCGAAAGCCTCGCAGTATGTAAGTCCGAATGGCTCCCAGTAAGTAAGACGGAAAGACTCGCAGAAAGTAAGTCCGAATTTCTCGCAATAAGCAAGTTCCGAAAGTTTCGCTGTAAGTAAGTCCGAAAGTCTAACACTAAAGTATGTCCGAAAATCTCGTAGTAAGAAAGTCCGAAAGTCTCGCAGTATGTAGGACCGAAAGTCACGCAGTATGTATTGCCAAACGTCTTGCAGTAAGTAAGTCCGAAAATCTGGCAGTAAGTAAGACCAAAATTCTCGCAGTATGTAAATCAGAAAGTCGCAATAAGTACGTCCGAATGTCTCGCCGTAGCTAAGTTTGAAAATCTCGCCGTATGTAAATCCGAAAGCCTTGCAGGTAGCAAGTCCGAAAGGCTCGCAGTAATTAAGTCCGAAAGACTCGCAGTAAGTAAGTAAGAAACCCTCGCACTAAGTAAATTCGAAAGCCTCGCTGTTAGGATATCCGAAAGCCTCGCAGTATGAAAGTCCGAAATCTTCGCAGGAAGTAAGTCCGAAAGCCTCGCAGGAAGATAGCCCGAATTCTCGCAGTAATAGTAGGTAGTCCGAAAGTCGAAGTAGTAAGTCCTAAGTTCTGCTTTAAGTAAATCCGAAAATATCGCAGTAAGTAAGTCCGAGAGCATCGCAGTACGTACGTCCGTAAGTCCCGCACTAAGTAGGTCTGAAAGCCTTGCAGTAAGTAAGTCCTAAAGCCTCGCAGTAAGTAAGTCCGAAAACCTCGCAGTAAGAAAGTCCGAAAGTCTCGCAATAAGTAATTCCAAAAGCCTCGCAGTAAGTAAGTCCGAAAGCCTCGCAGTTAGTAAGTCCGAAAGCCTCGCAGTAAGCAAATCCGAAGGCCTCGCAGTAAGCAAATCCGAAAGACTCGAAGTAAGCAAGTCCCGAAAGTCTTGCAGTAAATATGTCCGAAAGTCTCGCAGTAAGTAAATCCGATAGTCTCGCGGTAAGTAAGTTTAAAATCTCGCAGTAAGTAAGACCTAAAATCTCACAGGAATAAGACCGAAAATCTCGAAGTAAGTAGGACCGACATCCTTGCAGTAAGTCCGAAAAATCTCGCAGTAAAGAAGACTGAAATTCTCGCAGTAAGTAAGTCCGAAATTCACAGTAAGAAAGTACCGAAAATCTCGCAGTAAATAAGTCCGAAAATCTCGCTGTAAGTAAGGCCGAAAGCCTCGCAGTAAGTAAGTCCGAAAGCCTCGCAGGAAGTAAGTCCGAAAGCCTCGCAGTAATTAAGTCCGAAAGCAACGTAATAAGTAAGTCCGAAAGCCTCGCGGTAAGTAGTAAGAAGAAAGCCTCGCAATAAGTAAATCCGAAAACCTCGCAGTTAGTATGTCCGAAAGCCTCGCAGTAAAAAAGTCCGAAAATCTAGCTGTAAGTCAGTCCGAAAGTCGCGCAGTAAGCAAGTCCGAAATCCTTGCAGAAAGTAAGTCCTAAAGCCTCGCAGTAATTAAGTCCGAAATACTCGCAGTAAGTAGGTCCGTAAGCATCGCAGTAAATATGTACGAGAGCCTCGCAGTAAGTTATTCCCGAAGCCTCGCAGTAGGAATGTTCAAAAGCCTCGCAGTATGTAAGTCTTAAATTCTCGCAGTAAGTTCGAAAGTCTAGCAGTAAGTAAGTCCGATATTCTCGCAGTAAGTCCGAAACTGTAGCAGTAAATAAATCCGAAAGTCTCGCATTAATTCAGAAAATATCGCTGTAAGTAAGTCCGAAACCCTCGCAGTAAGCAAGTCCGAAAACCTTGCAGGAAGTTAGTCCGAAAGCCTCGCAGTAATTAAGTCCGAGAGCCGTGCAGTAAGTAAGTAAGAAAGTCTCGCAGTAAGTAAGGCCGAAAACCTCGAGGTAAGTAAGTCCGAGAGTCACGCAGGATGAAAATCCGAAAGACTAGGAGTAAGTAAGTCCGAAAGCCTCGCGGTAAGTAAGTAAGAAAGCCTCGCAATAAGTAAATCCGAAAACCTCGCAGTTAGTATGTCCGAAAGCCTCGCAGTAAAAAAGTCCGAAAATCTAGCTGTAAGTCAGTCCGAAAGTCGCGCAGTAAGCAAGTCCGAAATCCTTGCAGAAAGTAAGTCCTAAAGCCTCGCAGTAATTAAGTCCGAAATACTCGCAGTAAGTAGGTCCGTAAGCATCGCAGTAAATATGTACGAGAGCCTCGCAGTAAGTTATTCCCGAAGCCTCGCAGTAGGAATGTTCAAAAGCCTCGCAGTATGTAAGTCTTAAATTCTCGCAGTAAGTTCGAAAGTCTAGCAGTAAGTAAGTCCGATATTCTCGCAGTAAGTCCGAAACTGTAGCAGTAAATAAATCCGAAAGTCTCGCATTAATTCAGAAAATATCGCTGTAAGTAAGTCCGAAACCCTCGCAGTAAGCAAGTCCGAAAACCTTGCAGGAAGTTAGTCCGAAAGCCTCGCAGTAATTAAGTCCGAGAGCCGTGCAGTAAGTAAGTAAGAAAGTCTCGGAGTAAATAAGTCCGAAAATCTCGCAGTAAGTAAGCCCGAAAGCTTTGCAGTAAGTAAGACCGATAATCTCGAAGTAAGTAGGACCGTAATCCACGCTGAAAGTCCGTAAATCTGGCAGTAAGTATGACCGAAATTCTCGCTGTAAGTAAGTCCGAAAGCCTTGCAGTAAGTAAGTCCGAAAGCCTCGTAGGAAGTAATTCCGAAAGCCTCGCGGTAAGTAAGTAAGAAAACGTCGCAGTAAGGAAATCCGAAAGCCTCGCAGTTAGTATGTCCGAAAGCCTCGCAGGAAGTAAGACCGAAATTCTCGCAGTAAGTATGTCCGAAAGTCGCAGTATGTAAATGTAAGGCCGAAAGTCTCGCCAATAAATAATCCGAAAATCTCGCTGTGTAAGTAGGTCCGAAAGCCTCGCAGTAAGCAAGTCCGAAAGCCTTACAGGAAGTAAGTCCAAATGCCACGCACTATTTAAGTCCGAAAGCCTCGCAGTATGTAAGACCGAAAGCCTCGCAGTAAGTATGTCCGAGAGCCTCGCAGTAAGTAAGTCCGGAAGCCTCACAGTAAGAAAGTCCGAAAGCCTCACAGTAAGTAAGTCTTAAATTCTCGCAGTAAGTAATTTCGGAAGTCTATCTGTAAGTAAGACCGAAAGTCTCGCAGTAAGTCCGCAAGTGTAGCAGTAAGTGAGTCCGCATGTCACGCAGTAAGCAAGTCCCGAAAGTCTCGCAGTATGTCCCAAAGTATAACATGAAGTATGTCCGAAAGTCTCGCAGTAAAATAGTCCGAAAGTCTCGCAGTATGTAGTTCCGAAAGTCTCGCAGAAATTAAGTCCGAATGCCTCGCAGTAAGTAATTCCGAAAGTTTAGAGGTAAGTAAGTCCGAAAACCTCGCAGTAAGTAAGTCCGAGAGCCACGCTGAAGAAATCCGAAAGACTAGCAGTAAGAAAGTCCGAAGGCCTCGCAGTATGTAAATCGAAAGCCTCGCAGTAAGTACGTCCGAAAGCCCCGCACTATGTAAGTCCGAAAGCCTCGCAGTAAGTAAGCCCTAAAGCCTCGCAGCAAGTAAGTCCGAAAGCCCCGCACTAAGTAAGTCCGAAAGCCTCGTAGTAAGTAAGTCCTAAAGCCTCGCAGTAAGTAAGGCAGAAATCCTCGCAGTAAGTAAGTCCGAAAGCCTCGGAATAAGTAATTCCAAAAGCCAGGCAGTAAGTAAGTCCGAAAGCCTTGCAGTAAGCTACTCCGAAAGCCTCGCAGTAAGCAAGTCCCGAAATACTCGCAGTAAGTAAGTCCGAAAGTCTCGCGGTAAGTAAGTCCGAAAGTCTTGCAGTAAGTAAGTTAGAAAGTCTCGCAGTAAGTAAGTGTAAAAATCTCGCAGTAAGTAAGACCGATAGTCTCGCAGTAAGTAAGACCGAAAATCTCGAAGTAAGTAGGACCGATATCCTCGCAGTAAGTCAGAAAATCTCGTAGTAAGTAATATCGAAATTCTCGCAGTAAGTATATCCGAAAGTCGCAGTAAGTAAGTCCGAAAGTCTCGCAGTAAGTAAGTCCGAAAATCTTGCTGTAAGTAAGTCCGAAAGCTTCGCAATAAGTAAGTGCGAAAGCCTTGCAGCAAATAAGTCCGAAAGCCTCGCAGTAATTAAGTCCGAAAGCCTCGCAGTAAGTAAGTCCGAAATCCTCGCAGGTAGTATGTCCGAGAGCCTCCCAGTAAGTAAGTCCTAATGCCTCCCAGTAAGTTAAGCCGAAAGCCTGGCAGTAAGTACGTCCTTATGCCTCGCAGTAAGTAATTCCAAAAGCCTCGCAGTAAGGATGTCCGAAAGAGTCGCATTAAGTAAGTCCGAAAGCATCGCAGTAAGTAAATCCGAAAGCCTCGCAGTAAGCAAGGCCCAGAAGGGATCGCTGTAAGTAAATCCGAAAGTCTCCCAGTAAGTAAAATCCGAAGAGTCCTCGTCATGTAACGAAGTCTAAAATTTCCGCAGTGAAGTTAAGACCGAAAAATCTCGAAGTAAGTAGGTCCGATATCCTCGAAGTAAATTCGGAAAATCTTGCAGTAAGGAATACCGGAAATTCTCGCAGTAAGTATGTCCAGAATTTCGCAGTATGTATGTCCAAAAGACTCGCAGGAAAATAAGTCCGAAAGCCTCGCAGTAAGTAAAGTCCGAAAAACCTCGCAGTATGTCCGAGATCCTGGCTTGTAAGTTAGTCCGAAAGCCTCGCAGTAAGAAAAGTCCGAAAGCCTTCGCAATAAGTAAGTATTAATTCTCGCATTAACTTCGAAAGTCTAGCAGGAAGTAAGTCCGATAGTCTCGCCGTAATTCCGAAACTGTGGCCAGTATGTAAGCCAGAAGTCTCGCAAGTAAGTATGTCCGAAAGTCAAGCAGTAGTAAGTAAGTCCGAAAATCTCGGCAGTAGAGTAAGTCCAGAAAGTTCGCAGTAAGTGAAGACCGAAAGACTCGCAGTAAGTAAGACGAGAAGTTTCGCAGTAAGCAGAAGAGTAAGCAAGTCCGAAAGCCTCGCAGTAAGCAAGTCCCGAAAATCTCGCAGTATGTAGGTCCGAATGTCTAGCAGTAATTAAGTCTGAAAGCAACGCAGTAAGTAAGTCCGAGAGCCCTCGCGGTATGTAAGTAAAAAAGACTCGCAGTAAGTAAATCCGAAAGCCTCGCAATTAGTATATCCGAAAGCCTCGCAATTAGTATATCCGAAAGCCTCGCAGAAAAAGACCGAAAGCCTCGCAGTAAGTCCGAAACCCTTGCAGGAAGTAAGACCGAAATTCTCGCAGTAAGTATGTCCGAAAGGTCGCAGTAAGTAAGATCGAAAGCTCGCAGAGCAGTAAGCCAGTCCGAAAGCTTTTTGCAAGAAGTAAGTCCGAAACCCTCGCAGTAATTAATTTCGAAAGCCGCGCAGTAAGTAAATCCGAATTTCTCGCAGTAAATAATTCCAAAAGCCTCGCAGTAAGTAACTCTGAAAGAGTAGCAGTAAGAAAGTCCGAAAGCCACGCAGGAAGAAAATCCGAAAGACTAGCAGTAAGTAAGTCCTAAAGCCTCGCAGTAAGTAAGTCCGAAAACCTCGCAGTAAATACGTCCGAAAGCCCCGCACTAATTAAGTCCGAAAATCTCGCAGTAAGTAAGTCAGAAAGCCTCGCAGTAAGTAAGTCCGAAAGCCTCGCAGTAAGTAATACCGAAAGCCTCGCAATAAATAATTCCAAAAGCCTCGCAGTAAGGAACTCTGAAAGAGTCGCAGTAAGAAAGTCCGAAAGCCTCGCAGTTAGCAAGTCCGAAAGCCTCGAAGTAAGCAATACGACAGCCTCGCAGTAAGCAAGTCCCGAAAATCTAGCAGTAAGTAAGTCCGAAAGTCTCACAGTAAGTAAATTCGAAACCTCGCAGTAAATAAGTCCGAAAGTCTCGCAGTAAGTAAGTCCGGAAATCTCGCTGTAAGTAAGTACGTAATCCTCGCAGTAAGTAAGTCCGAAAGACTCGCAGTAAGTAATTACGAAAAGCCTCGCGGTAAGTTAAGTATAAGAGCCGGTAGGAAGTAAATCCGAAAATCTTGCAGGAAGTAAGACCGAAATTGTCGCAGTAAGTATGTCCGAAAGTCGCAGTAAGTAAGTCCGAAAGTCTCGCAGTAAGTAAGTCCGAAAATCTCGGTGTAAGTAAGTCCGAAAGCCTCGCAGTAAGCAAGTCCGAAAGCATTTCAGGAAGTAAGTCAGAAAGCCACGCAGTAATTAAGTCCTGATGCCTCGTAGTAAGAAAGTCCGAAAGCCTCGCAGTAAATAAATCTTAAATTCTCGCAGTAAGTAAGTTCGAAAGTCTAGCAGTAAGTAAGTCCGATAGCCTCGCAGTAAGTCCAAAAACTGTAGTAGTAAGTAAGGTTCCGAATGTCTCCGCATTAAGCAAGTACCGTAAGTCTCGCAGTAAGTAAGTCCAAAAGTCTAGCAGTAAGTATGTTCCGAAAGTCGTCGAAATTAAAAAGTCGCGAAAGTCTCGCAGTATGTAGATACGAAAGTCTCGCAAGTAATTAAATCCGAATGCCTCTCAGTAAGTAAATCCTAAACATCTCGAGGTAAATAAGTTCCGAAAAAACGCGTAGTAAGTAAGTTCGAGCGCCATTAAGGAAGAAAATCCGAAAGACTAGCAGTAAAGTAAGTAAGAAAGCCTCGCAGTAATTAAGTCCGTGAAGCCTCGCAGTTAGTACGTCCGATTGCCCCGCACTAAATAGGGTCCGAAAGCCTCGCAGTAGTAAGTAAGTCCTAAAGCCTCGCAGTAAGTAAGTCCGAAAGTCCCGCAGTAAGTAAGTCCGAAAGCCTCGCAATAAGTAATTCCAAAAGCCTCGCAGTAAAGAAGCCCGAAAGAGTTGCAGTAAGTGATTCCGAAAACCTCGCAATAAGTATGTCCAAGAGCCTCGCAGTAAGTAAGTCCGTAAATCTCGCAGTAAGTAGGTCCGAAAGCCTCGCAGTTAGCAAGTCTGAAAGCCTCGCAGTAAGCAAGTCCTTAAAGCCTCGCAGTAAGCAAATCTTAATTCTCGCGTAAGAAAGTAAGAAATTCCGAAAAGCCTCGCAATATGTAATTCCAAAAGCCTCGCAATATAGAAGCTGTCCGAAAGAGCCGCGCAGTAAGTGATTCCGAAAAACCTCGCAATAAGTATTGTCCAGAGCCTGCGCAGTAAGTAATGTCCGTAAATCTCGCAGTATAGTAAGTACCTCGAAAGTCTCGCAATAACTAAGGCTTAAAAACTCTCGCAGTAAGTAAGACAGAAAGTCTCGCAGTAGAAGAAATTCAGAAAGCCTCAGCAGTAAGGAAATCTTAATTCTCGCCAGTAAGTAGGTTCGAAAGTCTAGCAGTAAGTAAGTCCGAAAATTCTCGCTGTTAAGTAAGTCCGAAAGTTTTCGCAGTAAGTAAGTGCGAAAGCCTTGCAGGAGGGTAAGTCCGAAAGCCTCGCAGTAATGAAGTCCGCGAAAGCTTTGCAGTAAGTAATGTTTTAATTCTCGCAGAATTTAAGTTCGAAAAGACTAGCAGTAAGTAAGTCCGATAGTAAGACGCAGTAAGTCCGAAAACTGTAGCCGTAAGGTGAGTCACAAAGTCTCGCAGTAGTAAGTAAGTTCCGACTGTGTCAAGCAGTTAAGAAGTAAGACAGTCGCGACCGAAAAGTCTCGCTTGTAAGTCCGTAAAAGGCTCGGCAGCCTAATGTAAGACCCGAATGAGCTCCGCAGTAAGGAAGACGGACAATTCTCGCAGTAACAATGACAGTAAGCAAGTCGTCGAAAGCTGGCGCAGGTAAGCAAGTCTCGAAGAAATCTCGCAGTAAGTAAGTCCGGAAAGTCTAACAGAGTACGTATGCCCGAACGTCTCGCAGTAAGAAAGTCCGAAAGTCTAGCCAGTATGTAGGTCTGAAAGTCTCGCAGTAAAGTAAGCCCGAAATGCTCCGCAGTGTAAGTAATACCCGAAGCATTGCAGTAAGTAAGAGCGAAAATCTTCGAAGTAGAGAGTGAAGAGGACCGGACATCCTCGCAGTAAGTCCCGCAAAATTCCGCAGTACAGTATACCGAACGATATTCTCGCAGTAAGTAGTAAGTCCGAAAGTCGCAGTAGTAATAAGGTATGAAAGATCTCGCAGTAAGTAAGTCCGAAAATCCCGCTGTATGTAAGTCCGGAAAGCCCTTGCAGTAAGTAATTCCGAAAGCCTTGCAGGTAAAGTAAGTCGCACAGCCATGCAGTTAATTAAGGTCCGAACGGCAACGCAAGTAGTAAGTAAGTCCGAATAGTCGCCGACTAAAGTAAGTAGTACGAATGTCTCGCAAGTACGTCAGTCAGATTAACTCGCTTAAGTATGTCGAAAACTTCGCAGTAAGCAAGTCGGAAAGCCAGCGGTATTAAGTCGGAACTCGCGCAGTAAGTATGTGCTGAAACGAGTCGAGTAGTAAGTCCAAAAGTCCCTGCAGAAGTAAATCCGAAATATCGCAGTAAAGTAAGTCCGAAAGGCCTCGCAGTATACGTACGTCGAAGCCCAGCACTAACTAGGTTATGAAAAGCCTCGCGTAAGTAAGTTCTAATGCGTCGCAGTACGTAAGTCCGACAGTTCGCCATAAGTAATTTCGCAGAAGCCTCGGCCAGATAAGGGTCCGAAAGAGTCGCAGTAATTTAAGTCCGAAAGCCTCGCTGTTAGCAAGTACGAAAGCCGCTCCGTAAGTTCTAATCCGAAAGCCCGCAGTAATCAAACCCGAAATCCTCGAAGTAAGCCAAGTCCCGAAATTCTCGCAGTAAGTAAAGTCCGAGAGCCTCGCGGTATATGGTAATGGTCCGAAAAAAACGCTTTGCTGGAAAAGTAAAGTCCGAGAAACACCCGCAGTAATTAATTTTCGAAAGCCGCGCAGTAACGTAAGTAAATCCAAAATGTTCTACGCCCATTAGGAAATCACATTTCCACAAAAGCCTCGCAGTAAGGAACTTGAAAGAGTAGGCAGTAAGAAAAGTCCGAAAGCCACGCTAGGAGAAAATCCGAAAGACTAGCAGTAAGTAAGTCCTAAAAGCCTCGCAGTAAGTAAGTCCGAAAAAACCTCGCAGAAATACTCGTCCGAAAGCCCCGCACTAATTAAGTCCGAAAATCTCGCAATTAACTAGTCAGAAAGCCTCGCAGTAAGTAAGTCCGAAAGGCCTGCAGTAGAGTAATACCGAAAGCCGTCGCAAATAAAGAATTCAAAAGTCCTCGCAGTAGAAGGACTCTGCAAAGAGTCCCGCAGTAAGAAAGTCCGCAAAGCTTCGCGTTAGCAAGTCGAAAGCCTCGAAGTAAGCATACGACAGTCATCGCAGTAAGCAAGTCGCTCGAAATCTAGCAGTAAGTATAGTCCCGAAAGTCTAAACAGTAAGTAAATGTACGAAACCTCGCAGTAACATAAGTCCGAAAGTCTCCGAGTACAGTAACGTCCGGAAATAATCGCTGTAAGTAAGTACTGTCAATCCTCGCCGTAAGTAAGTCCGAAAGACTGCCAGTAAGTAAGTATCGAAAGCCTCGCCCGGTAAGTAAGTATAAGAGCCTGGGTAAGTAAATCCGAAAATCTGAGGAAGGTAAAGACCGAAATTGTCGCAAGTAAGTATGTCCTAAAGTTCGCAAGTAAGTAAGTCCGAAAGTTCGAGTAAGTAAGTCCGAAAACCTCGGTGTGTAAGTAAGTCCGAACCAAGCATCGACAGTAAGCAAGTCCGAAAGCATTTCAGGAGAGTAATC
>JASPKZ010004918.1:600000-917500 GCA_030220185.1 Diploptera punctata
AACTTACTGTTAGGGAAAAGATCTACATTCAAAAGAGCGAAAAGAAGAAATTAATGAACTTTGAATTTCCCGGTGAGAATCACCTGGTTTCGAGATTTTTCAGTCAGTCAATGGAAGGAGAGGAGGACAGCTCTTCAAGACGACAGAACAACGGTCTTGATGATACCGAGGATGGAACAGAAACTATGTTCCGAAACTAGTTTATAATCAAATAAGAAGAACAATATGAGGTGAGTGATAAAAAATATTCTACCTTAATTTTACCTTATTTAAGAGGACTTCATTCATTTGAATTGGGATCCTTCTATCTGTGTTGTAAATAACATGTAAAAAAGTCCTACTTTTATATTGCTTATAATATTGTAAAAAATTTTACTTTTACAGTGCCATTATTTTTAGTAGTGTGCCAAAAAGCAAGTTTTCGGTCAGTGAAGTGTCATATATATATAATTTCTTAGATTCCAGGCCAGTTTGCAGAATCTATTTTCCCAAATGCTTTGATTCCTGAGTAAATTAAAATTTTATTTTTAGTATTATGAATAATTTTACCTTATTTAAGAGGACTTCATTCATTTGAATTGGGATTTTTTTTTTCGGGTTTAAGGCAGCAGCATGATACTGAAGTTTGTTGATGTATGATTATTCCTATATATATTTAGAATAGATTTATTTAGCCTGGTGGAGTTAAGGCCATGTGGCCTTCTCTTCCACTTACCAGGACAAACATATGTTACATATAAATACAAAAAAATACAATAATAGTCATACTAAACAATTAATTATCTAATAAATTAATGAGTCATTTTAACATCTTACCTCATATTTCATGTTTTATCAAACTCGGTAACTATAGTTTTCAAATGATCTTGTCATTCATTTTCAACCGCCATTATGAAATATGAGGTAAGATGTTAAAATGACTCATTAATTTATTAATTAAGAACCTCATAATGTGTTTCCCAATTTTAACTTTGAATTAATTATCTGTCAAATTAAATAATAATGAAAATAATGTCTAATAATACAATAAAATTAATTACAATTAAAATTAAATGAATGATAGAATGAACACAGAAAGGAATAAACTCGAATCTACTATACATAAAAAGAAAAGAAAGAAAGAATACAAAGAAAGTAATAAACTATAATCTGTCGCTTATTATACAAGGCATTAGGTAAATATATTAACAAATCTTAAAACTATTTTTATTAAATAATGAAAAAACAAATTATTAATTTTTAAAAAGTAATATTAGTGAGTTGTTTCTGTTAGTAATTTTATTTTCAATTTGTTTCTGAAAGATGGTAAAGTTTGGCAGTTTCTGACATAGGGTGGAAGGGAATTCCATGTTCTAGCAAGAGAAATTGTAAAATATTTTGAAAATAGGTAGTATGATGAGGAGGGATATAAAGGACACTGTGTTCAAGGGATCGGGTATCTAATTTATGTGTATCAGAGAGTCAATCTATCAAAAAAATAAAATATAATCAAATTAATACCAATCCTACTTCATAAGAAATTGTTTGAGCTACTGCACTCCCAGTCGAGAATAGTTAGAATTAGAAGACCATCCAGCAATCATTACTGTATAAACACCTAAGTTAATAAGCAGTTTTGAAAATCAACATAATCATATTTGAGTTTTGTGTTTTGACTCACCTCATATTTCTTGATTTTTATGCAGACTGGTTTTGTCGCTAACTGCGACTTTTTCGATGCTTCACAACTGAAGCATCGAAAATGTCGCACAGTTAGCAATGAAACTGGTCTGCATAAAAATCAAGAAATATGAGGTGAGTCAAAACACACAACTCAAATATAATTAAAATAAACCTCATAGTCAATTGAGTTGGTGTTTACTTGATTAAAATCCATATCAATTAATTATATAAAAATAAAACATAGTTTTTATTTGATTTTCATATTTATTATATAATTCATTGACAGCTGTTTCGGTACACTGTGCCTTCTTCAGACATGTTAACAAATTATGAATTGTGTTCCAACTGATCTAAGCAACAATACAACAATATTTATTTAAATTTTTTAATTTAACAAAGGAGATTCATTCAAATCAAGTTGAGAATTTAACAGTTTGTTACTACTTTTAAATTTATTTATTTCTACAGCCTCCAAAAGATCTAACTTCTTACTCTTATCACAAACATGTAAAATTTCAAAATTTGTATCGAAACAATGATTAAATTGGAATAGGTGGTTAGCATATTTTGAATATTCTAAATTTCTGTTATATGCTCTCATGTGTCTACCAATTTGTCCTATATAGACATTGCCGCATGTGCCACACTTCAATTTATATACACCTGATAATTTTTCTTTTTTTATTTTGGTTTTTTTGTTTTTTATAATAATAATAATAATAATAATACTTTATTTATTCTGGCAGAGTTAAGGCCATAAGGCCCTCTCTTCCACTCAACCAGCACAAATACAAATAAATATTTGACAAATATAGATATACACTATACTGTTTTTATTATTGATTTAACATTTCTCACTGAAAGATAAATTATATTTGAAGAGAAAAATGTTTCGCCTAGACCGAGACTCGAACCCGGGACCTTTGGAGCATTTGGCCCGGCAAGCCAAAGGTCCCGGGTTAGAGTCTCGGTCTAGGCGAAAAAAAAAATTTCTCTTCAAATATAATACACTATACTAATTATAAACAGTTAAAGATACAATAAATGTAGCAATGTATATTTCATGTACAAACAACATTTTATAGAGTAATAACAATAATGATACGATAATAATAATAATAATAATTATAATGATAATATAAATATGATACATTATATGAGAAACACCAATTAATATATATACCTTACACTGGATAATAATGAAGTCGAGTTTAGAGCAAATATAAATTTAGATTTCTTTTAAAAGATGCCAATGTCCGGCAGCCCCTTATTATATTTTGTAAAGTTTTATTAGTTTTAAATGCCACATTAATGTTCAACTTTTTAAAGTGTTTAGATATTTTATTTGATAATTAATTAATAAACCTCATAGTCTTATTTCCTACATATATTTAATGAACTTAATCATTTATTAGTTTTAATTTAACAAAAACAGTTTGACTTAAAGATGATATATTGCATTAAGAATTGAGGTTGTGCCTTTTTCTTCTTGAAGTTGCAATCTTTCTCCATAGTAATCTATCACCTCGAGCTGTGGCATTGCAGCCACTAGTTCTGTTAGCTACTCTTAGGATATGTTGTTACACTGTTCAAAATTCAGTTTTCTGAGTTAACAGTAAATGTTGGGAACCAGGTTTCGTCCATTATCACAGAACCTTTGGTATTATAGGGTGACGGTTCACAGTCGTTTTTGGAAGTAACCCACTTTCTTTTGGATATTGCCTTCACTGCTCTGCTGAGGTTCAATTCTGCAAGTTAGGTAGGTCTCTGTTTAGGTTAAATTTTATCACTCACCTCATATTTTTCTTCTTTTTTAATTTAACTGGTTTCAGAACTTTACGGGATGAATCATAAATATGGCTATACATTTGATTGCGTTGTGTGGTGAAAATATTACCATTACAGGAAATATGAAATTACCGTTGGAAAGGCAATTATTCAAATTACAACAATGGAATAAAACAAAACAGTGTAGAACTTACGTCATTAGTCAACATTGAATATGCAACAGCAAATTACAATTGCTGCATGGGCAATAACGTATGCTAATGATCATGAGGCCGCAAGATGGGCAAGACGTGGGTTTAACATAGATTGCAGCCGTCGACTCTGGGGAAGTGGAGAAAACGACTGCTGGAAACGGGAAGGATGCAGAAAATCAAACCTCCTGGAAGGCCTCGCATTAGCAAGGATGCAGAAAGAACGAAGAGAATTGTGAAGGTGTTCGATGCTAGCCCACAAAAATCAACCTGCCAAGTTGCCCGTGAGCAGTGATAAGTTTTGTTTTGTTCTATTGTTGTAATTTGAAGGATTCCCTTTCCAATGATAACATCATATTTCCTTTAATAATAATATTTTCGTCACAAAATACGATCAAACGTATAGCCATATTTCTGCATCACATCAGTTTCATCATCAGTATCCCTGCGACCGTTGTTCTGTCGTCTTTACTCCCTCCGAGCAAAAGACGGCTCTTCAAGACGACAGAACAACGGTCGCAGGGATACTGATGAAAGAACTGATATGTAAAGTTCCAAAACCAGTTTTTAAAAATGAAGAAAAATATGAGGTCAGTGATAAAATTTTACCTAAACGAATATACTTCATAGTGTGAATTCCTAAAATAAATAATAGGTCTCTGTAAATTAATGAGTCATTTTTTTCCATCTTACCTCATATTTTATGTTTCTTTAAACACAGGAACTAGTTTTCAAGAGAACCGTCTCTATCATTTTCAACCAACATTATGACTACCAGTACCAGATTTTCATTGGAATCTCTATCAATAACGTTGCCATCTGGTGTTGATTTGATGAACTTTGAGATGTCACATTCATCAAAAATCTCGAAATTCAGGGATCTAAATTTGTTCTTCTGAATATATATCTTCTCGCAAATATTGGTTAACCAATAAGAAATTGAACACCCTAGATAGCAACAAATTTGGAATTTATCAAATTAATTGTAAGGACTGCATAGGAAAAACAAAAAGAAATTTGGACACTCGCACAAAGGAACATTAAAAATGGTGAAATTGAAAAATCAGCTATTGCAGCACATAGTTTGTTGGAGAATCATACAATTGAAAAAGAGGCCCAACTTTTAAAACATATGGAAAACCTTTAGAAGTGACAATTTGGGAGAAGATATATGTTCAGAAGAACAAATTTAGATCCATAAATTTTGAGATTCCTGATGAACATGACCTCATCTCGAAGTTCATCAAATCAACACCAGATGGCAATGTTATTGATGGAGATTCCAATGAAAATCCAGTAGTCATAATGTCGGTTTGAAAATGAGAGATGGTTCTCTTGAAAACTAGTTCCCGTATTTAAAGAAACAAAATATGAGGTAAGATGTAAAAAATGACTCATTAATTTATGAATTAAGAACCTCACAATGTTATTTCCCATATTTAACTATGAATAGGTCTCTGTGTCTGATTGCTTCTTCAGAAACTCAGCCAGAGCTGAGTATATGTTTGGGTGGTGCTTGCCAATGACCAACCGAAAGTGATTGTGTCATCCTTCATTAATATTGTTCATTCTATGTCTATACAGTGTTGCATCATACTGGTTCCACATTTCTACTGCATAACATAGCAGAACTGTTCATCTGCCATTAGGAAGCCTGATACTTACAAGTGGCCATTCAGGAAATTGGTATTTGGGAATTTGCACTTGGGAAAATGAGAATGAACTCCTCATTTAAGGCCATAATTTCATAACTTCGGTTATGTTAGAATAATCTCCTACCTTTGTCACAGAAGATGTTGAAGATCATATCCTTGTATTTAATTTTAGGAAGTGATATTTTGAGGTTATTTTAATTATATTATTTTTAGTCTGATCATCTTACCTCAATATTAATGTTGTTTTGAAACATGTTCAAGAACAAATCAACATTAATATTGAGATAAGATGATCAGGCTAAAAATAATATAATCATATCCTTGTACCACCATACATTTCTGCCATCATTTAAAAAATGTATGGCAGTACAAGGATATAATTTTCAGTACCTTCTGTGATAAAGTTAGGTAATTATTATAATTGTAATTGATGCTAAGAAATCTATGCAGTTGAATTGAAAAGGTTATATACGTGAAATTTTACTGGATGAACTTGCTTCCAGACTACCGGTTCTTGGCTTATAGTTAAAATAATGGCATTGTAGTTTTAAGCCCTAGAATTGACAAGCGGGTTATAATCTTATCTACTCAGCAAGTGAAAACTAGCTATATTGTTGCAAAGTCACAAAAATTCAGTTTGCCTAGCTTTGGTATCTAAGGGTATGTACAGTTTGAAGCAACAATAAATGATACTTGAGGCAGAACTGCCATACCAGAGAAAATATAAACAAGCATTTACATTTTGTTGAGTTGTTTCTTGACTCGCCTCATACTTCTTAAATCCCTCGCTGATCCAGATTTTGTCACTGTATTTGTGACATTCTCAATGCTGTTCACGTTCACAACTGACATCCAATGGTCTCCTCTGCTGCAGACTGACCTCCGTGCCATCTGATGGCTGACTGATGAATTTCCAAATCAATCCCCTCTCCTTATCACCGGGTATTTCAAAATTCATAGTTGTGTTTTTATTCTTGCATATGTAAATTTTTTCCCAAATTGTGAGTTCCTTCGGTTTTTCCAATTGTTTAAGTAATTTTGTTTTGGTTTCTATTCCATGTTTTTCTGACCAGTCATGTGCAGCTATTGCAGATTTTTCTGTTTCTCCATTTTTAACATTTCTGAGGTGTTCCTTTAATCTTGTATTTAGATTCCTTTTTGTATTTCCTTTGTATATCCTTTCACAATCTTTACAATTAATTTGATAAATTCCCGATTTTTTTGCAGTCTACAATTTTTTCAGTTTTGTTGGTTTTTATTAATGTACCTAAACTGTAATCAGTTTTCGGTGCTAATTTAATGTTGAATTTGTTAAAGATTTTTGAAACTTGTCAAGTACTTGAATTTTTCAAGAAGTTCACATACCACCCTTTAGTAGTCACTGAGCTATATGAGTGGAGTTCTCTCAAAGCTATTTGGTGTAGCCTTTTTTCTTTTTCTGAACAGTGTGAATTCCTATAACATACACAACTGTACCAGCTTGAATTCTGCAACAACAATGTTATGCTTGATGTTTTTATTATTGATTTAACACTTCTCACTGAAGGATAAATTGTACTTGAAGAGAAAATTTTTTGCCTAGACCAAGATTCGAACCCGGGACCTTTGGCTTTCCGGGCCAAATGCTCTACCTACTGAGCTACCGAGGCGAGTTGTGATCTAGATGCAAAAATTTTTCTCTTCAAATATAATATACCCTTCAGTGAGAAGTGTTAAATTAATAATAAAAACATCAATAGAAGCTCTACTGGCTTTATAAAGTAGTGTTAAATTCCCAGTTAATGTCTTCTTAACTAAGAGGCCGCCATATGCAAAGATAGAAGCAATGGTTTCAAAGCATTTGGCACGAGGGAATTACAATGTATAAAGAGAAAAATTTTCATCTAGATCGCAACTCACCTCAGTAGCTCAGTTGGTAGAGCATTTGGCCCGGAAAGCCAAAGGTCCCGGGTTCGAGTCTTGGTCTAGGTGAAAATTTTTCTCTTCAAATATAATGTTATGCTTACCGCATATTGTGGGCCTCTTTAAGAAAGAACTGATGTACTTTATACACCATTTCTCCTGCTAGTTTATGACAAAGTGGTGCTTTGGTGTTCCATTTTACATGAAATTATACTACCAAAATTGTTTAAAAGCAAAGAAAATACTAAATAGAAACACAACATGGTCAAGCACCTCTCTGCACCAAGCTTTAAACAAAAACTGATTTTCATTGGCTAGAGAAGTTGTCATCATTTTCTTTTACTACGGTGCATTCAGTTTTATCCCAATTTCATTGGAGTCAAGACTGAAGATGAACGAAAAGTCGTTTGAAACCAGTGGTCTGAAAGAAATTTGAAATTGTTTGAGGTGAGTCGTTAAAAATATGTTCTCCACTCACTGTTAATGATATAACCTTATAATGTTTACTTCCCAACATTAATTTAAATCATAAATTAATGAGTCATTCTTTAACATCTTATCTCATTTTTATGTTTCTTCAAACACAGGAACTAGTTTTCGAGAGAAGGATCTTTCTCATTTTCAACCGACATTATGACTACCGGATTTTTGTTGGAATCTCCATCAGTAATGTTGCCATCTGGTGTTGATTTGATGAACTTTGAGATGAGGTCACGTTCATCAGGAATCTCAAAATTCATGGATCTAAATTTGTTCTCTGAATATATATCTTCTCCCAAATTGTCAATTCTAAAGGTTTTTCCAAATGTTTTAAAAATAGGGCTTCTTTTTCAATTTTATGATCCTCCAATAAACTATGTGCTGTAATAGCTGATTTTTCAATTTTGCCATTTTTAATACTTGTGAAGTGTTCCTTAGTGCAAGTGTCCAATTTTTTTTTGTTTTTCCTATGTATACTTTATTGCAGTCCTTACAATTAATTTGATAAATTCCAGATTTTTTGCTATCTGGGGTGTTCAATTTCTTATTAGTTATTAATATATTATCAAGGCTAATCGGTGCCAATGTAATATTGAATTTCTTGAAAATTTGTTTAAATTTGTTATGTATTTCAGGATGATACGTAATTTTCTTAAACTGTTTTCCTTTCTTTGAATCAGATTGCAGGGTAGTGTATTCTTTCAATCTTTTTTGTTGTCTGAATTTCTCTAATTTATTTACAATTATTTCTTTTCCAAAACCATTTAAATTGGCTATGTTCATAATGTCGGTTGAAAATGAGGGATCCTTCTCTCGAAAACTAGTTCCTGTGTATGAAGAAGCATAAAATATGAGGTAAGATGTTAAAAAATGACTCATTAATTTATGAATTAAGAACCTCATAATGTTATTTCCCATATTTAACTATGAATTAATTTAAATATTTCATCCCAACTATCTGCATTTGTACAGTTTGGTGACTATAGGGGTTGTGTACAGTATTTTCATGGTTTTATAATTTTGCATTACAAAGTTTTAAAAACGTAACTTTTTCTTCAGAATTGTACATCTTCCAGTTTACATATGTACTGGCATAAGAGTGAGCAGACAAAATAGAAAAGACAGGATGATCATGGAAAGTTATAATTTAGCTCTAGTAGAACAAAAAAATGTTAATACTTTATTTTAGGAAGTGATATTTTGAGGTCTGGACAAGATGCTGATGATAGTTATGATATAATCGAAACATGTTCAAGAACAAACCAACATTAATATTGAGGTAAGATGATCAGACTAAAAATAATTTAATCAAAAAAATGTTCTCTCTGCATTTATAATTATTGACCTTTTGTTGCTTTCTCATTGCTCTAATGTAAAAACTTTACTTTGCTCATGAAATGATCACGAGCATGAGCCATTTCTAGTATTGTTGCTAATATCATGTACATACCCTTAAGAACGTCCACCGCTGTGGTCTCGAGGTAGCGTGCTGCCTTGTCACGCAGTGGGCCCGGGTTCGATCCCTGGTCGGGGCAGTTTTTCTGGGTGAGGTTTTTATCGGGGTTTTTCCTCACCTGTAAGACAAATGTCAGGAAAACTTTAAGGCCCAAACGGTCCCCGAAATCATATGGCCATCATCCTTATCATTATCATCCTTACCATTATCATCCTTACCATTATCATCATCATCCTTCACCGGTGTGGAAAGCAACGGGAAGCTACCACACCTACACAATTCCCTAGTAAAGCTGCAAGCATAGCATGAAAATGCTATGATTGCAATAAGGACCTGCCTTCGGGCAGAATTACTATGGATACCCTTAAGAACAACATTGGAATTCTATCAGCATTGCTTAATTTTCTATTATATTCACTAATTTGTTTTATGATAGATTGAATTCATTACTGATAGCGTACATTTGTTCATTTACAATGTTAAATATTCAAATTAATTACTTTTAATGATTTAATTTTGGTAATATTAGCAGTTATTACTTGCCATACAGTATCACTAACATTAGATAAGATTTCCACAAAATTATCACAATTTCTTAATCATTACATTTATTGAGATTAAGTACTATTTAATTGTATCTTTCATTTTAAATATAAATAAGAGAGTGAATAGCATCGCCACTGCTCGACATTAGATCCAGCATGTGGCCTAAAATTATCCTACATAATATTCAGAATTCAGGTCACAGAAATTAATTAATAAATGAGTTGGAGAAAATGTTTAAACATCTCACCTCACAAAGTTGTGTGTCTTCACGATACCGGTTTCAAAAGTATAGTATTACTTCCATCTTCAGTCAAATTCCAACAGTTGGAATTTGACTGAAGATGGAAGTAATACTATACTTTGTGAGATGAGATGTTTAAACATTTTCTCCAACTCATTTATTAATATAAATACCTCATAGTGTTTCCTCCCACTGTAAATGTAATTAAACACAGAAATTAAATTTCTTCCTAGAATCGCACACAAAACAAGATGAGATGGAATATTAAATCAGGGAGACATTAAATACAGAAAAATTAACAACTGATGTAGAAAAAATAGATTAAAATGTTAAACTTTTATAGGAAAAATCACTATGAAGTTTAATTTAGGATTTAAATTAAAATTCTTTATACCTCACCTCATATCCAGTCTTCTAATTATACCGGTTTCAAAACCTAGGCAGCTTCATCTTCAGTAATTTCTTGTCGACTGATGTTATGTCGTTCAGGAGAACAAGAAATAAAACAAGAAAGAAAAACTTATGAATTTTGAAATTCCCGGGAATTTTGATTTGATTCAGAGGTTCATCGGTCCACTAACAGAAGGAGTAAGATGAATTTTTTGTTTTGATCTACAGATGATTCAAACAAAAATTTGGTAGTCATGATATTGGCTGAGGATGAGAGAAATGCATCTTGAAAACTGCAGTTCTCATGTTAAAAAAACATGAAGTATGAGATAAGATAAGAATCGACTCATTTTATTAAGCGAAATCCTACCTCACACTGCAGCTGTAAGAACTTGAATTCTAGCAATACTGTTATGCTTATAACATTGCAACCTGGAGGCTTCTTTAAGAAAGAACTGATTTACTTTATGTACCATTTCTTGTTCTTGTTTATTTCAAATTTTGTGCTGGATTTTTTTAATTTTATGTCTGAAGACGAGGCTCAGCATAATGTATATATACATTTTGGGTCTTTTATGCCAGAAAATGGTGGGTTTTATTTGTCCTTTCTTTCTTTTTTCAAATTTTTTTTGGCTTATTGGTCCTTTTTTTTTTAGATTTTAATGGCTTTTCTTTGCAACTTCACGTTTTTTTGACTATATTGATACCATTTGTGCAGCCTAATTGTGCTTCTAGCCAAATATGCTTCTAGTTATACTAATTTGAATTTTAAATTATTTCTCCAGGATAACCATAGCAGGTTCGATGAATTTGTTGTAGGTCGGAAATAAATATTCATTTTAAATTTTCCAAGAACTTTTTGTTAACAAACATATAATTTCTTTTTCAAACAATACAGTATAGTGTGCTGCCTTGTCACGCAACGGGCCCAGGTTCGATTCCCGGTCGGGGCAGTTTTTCTGGGTGAGGTTTTTATCGGGGTTTTTCCTCACCTGTAAGATAATTGTCAAGAAAACTTTAAGGCCCAAATGGTCCCCGAAATCATTTGGCCATCATCACCATCATCATCCTTCACCAGTGTGGAAAGCAACGGGAAGCTACCACAACTACAATTCCCTAATAATGCTGCAAGCATAGCATGAAAACGCTATGATTGCAGTAAAGGATCTGCCCTTGGGCAGAATTACTATGGATGGATGATTATATACAGTATGAAAGAAGAAGCATTTCAGTCATCTTTTTTTTCCCTTCCATAGCACTAGAATTTTGTACTTTTTAAACATTAATTTATTATATTCATTAAAATGCAGTTGAAATTAAAATCATTATTTAATTTGAATTACCTTTTTACATCTTTTTTTTCCAGTTTTTAGGTCTTGTTTAGGTTATCTTTAAGTCTTTTTAAGGCCGGTATTCAAGAACCAACCTCTCTTGGCCATGCTATCTCCATCTTCGTAAGCTGAGACTCTCATCTTTCAATTGTTTCCGGATTTTTTAAATAAATATCTTGTTAGCACATGATTTTGAATAGTGTCAGCCAGTTAGAGTAGGTGCTGCATGGCCCACATAATTAACCATGGAGAGACGGGCTGACAGTCGCTCTTCGCGGATAGCTTGGTTCTTGAATACCGGCCTAAAAGTCTTTTATAGGCATTTTATAGGTCCTCAACTTCCAAGCACTAGTGATAAATAAGCAAATTTTTCAAAAGAGAAGAATTAAACTCTTATGAAAATACAATAGGAAGTAACATTATACTTAATAAATAAGTTTGATCTGCCTTCATCTTACCTCATATTTTGTTGTTTCTTGTAAGACATGTTTTAAAGCATCTTTACCCCTTCTTCAGTTGGTACAGACTCTTGGTCTGCCTTCATCTAACCTCATATTTTGTTATCTGTACCAACTGAAGAAGGGACAAAGATGGTTTGAAACATGCCTTACAAGAAACAACGAAATATGAGGTAAGATGAAAGCAGACCAATTTTTATTTATTAATTAAACTCTTTTTTACACATGGGATAAGGTCTTCTCAATGGGTTAAAATCGTATTTTGTGATATAAATTTGTGTTTCATGGTGATAAAAAAATCCTTTCTAGGTAGATTTTTGTTCCCATTTTTCAACTTGTTTTTCCTCTTTACTTATATACATGAGAATTATGTAGTTGGTAGGTAAAATTTTCTGCCATCTATAAATTTTAGAGACCAAGATTAGGATGATGAATATTTGTAAATGTGTATCCCTCTGTTTTTATTATTGATTTCATACATCTCAATGATGGATAAAT
Organism: Diploptera punctata; assembly: GCA_030220185.1. Classification (NCBI taxonomy): domain Eukaryota; kingdom Metazoa; phylum Arthropoda; class Insecta; order Blattodea; family Blaberidae; genus Diploptera; species Diploptera punctata. The sequence goes on from JASPKZ010004918.1 coordinate 612,599, forward strand.
CATATTTGAAGAGAAAAATTATACGCTCAGACCGGGACTTGAACCCGGGACCCTTGGTTCTCTATACCAAGTGCTCTACCATCTGAGCTACCTGAGCAAGTACTCGAAACGCAATTTTTTTCTCTATATATGTTGTAATTCCTGCCCACCAAATGCTATGAAGCCTTTGCTTCTATCTTTGCAAATGGCAGCTGGCATTTATAATGTAATGTATAATACACTAATGTCTTCTTAATAAAGGAGCCGCCATTTGCAAAGATAGAAGTAAAGGCTTCATAGCATTTGGTGGGCAGGAATTACAATGTATATAGAGAAAAATTTGCATTTAGATCGGTACTTGCTCAGGTAGTTCAGGTGGTAGAGCACTTGGTCTAGAGAACCAAGGGTCCCGGTCTGAGCGTATAATTTTTTTCTTCAAATATGGTGTATCCCTCTGCTGGAGAGAAAATGCTTACCTGTCTTTATAATGTGCTTGAATGTGAGATATTCTTGTGCCAAAACTGTAGTGTGCTGATGACATTACAGGAACTGTATGCAGAAGAAAGATGAGAAAGAATGACTTAGTGTTTTCTCTTTTATTGTTATTTTCTCATATACAGAAATCTGAATTTGAATTAATAAAATGAAGTCTATATTTGTTATGATTTATGTTACTATTATGTATTGTATTTGTTTATGAATGTGACATACTGACTTATGTACAAAATAATTTGTATAAATGCTTGTCAAATAGATGACACTTTTAATAATATTCATAGTTTTGTAATGTAAAAATTACCTCAGGTCGTGATGATCTCATTGTTGTCTAATGCTTGGCAGTTAGCAAAGAAGTATTAGTTTTCAATGTTCTTAATTATATTATTTTTAGTCTGAACATCTTACCTCTATATTAATTAAAATATATATACAGTCAATATGCCCATTTCACCAATTAATGTTTTAAAATGGTCAACAAGTTTCTACAGCCAAGCTGTCATTCTCAAGACCAGATATTGAGAATGACAGCTTGGCTGTAGAAACTTGTTGACCATTTTAAAACATTAATTGGTGAAATGGGCATATTGACTGTATATATATTTTAATATTTTATCACCAAGAAGATCACTTGTGTATTAAATTCAATATTAATGTTGATTTGTTCTAGAACATGTTTCAAAACAATTCTGTTTTATCGTCAGCTTGTCCAGACTGGTTTTATTTATGTTGCACAACCTGGATGTCGATGTCAGCTCCATCCTGTGGTTGGCCAAAGAACTTCCAAACAAGGTCACACAGGATGGAGCTGACATCGACATCCAGGTTGTGCAACATAAATAACACTAGTCTGGAAAAGCTGACGATAAAACAGAATTGTTTTGAAACATGTTCAAGAACAAATCAACATTAATATTGAGGTAAAAATTTATTAATCAAAGCACTCTTCTAAAAGTTAAAGAAGATAATGTAAAATTTAGAAAATTCACATATCATCCATTAAAACACCACAAGTTTCAAAACATTTTTAAAGATTTCAACATAAGGTTAGCACCCAAAAATGACTACAGCATCAGTAGAGTGATTAGACCTAATAAGAATGAGAAAATTAAAGAAGAAAACAAATCAGGGATTTATCAAATTAAATGTGAAGAATGTGAGAAATTCTACATAGGAAAAACTAAAAGAAATTTGAAAACTAGAGTGAAAGAACATCTCAGGAATGTCAAGAAAGGGGAAGTAGAAAAATCTGCAGTGGCTGCCCATGCATGGTCTGAAAAACATCTTATCGAGAAAGAAGCTAAATTATTAAAACAAATAGAAAAACCTAAAGAACTTACTGTTTGGGAAAAGATCTACATTCAAAAGAGTGAAAAGAAGAAATTAATGAACTTTGAAATTCCCGGTAAGAATGACCTGGTTTCGAGGTTTTTCAGTCAGCCAATGGAAGGAGAGAAGGACAGCTCTTCAAGACGACAGAACAACGGTCGTGACGATACTGAGGATGGTACAGAAACTATGTTCCGAAACTAGTTTATAATCAAATAAGAAGAACAATATGAGGTGAGTGATAAAAATATTCTACCTTGAGGTAAGATGTTCAGAATAAAAATAATATAATTAAAATAACCTCAAAATATAAGTTCCTAAAATTAAATTTCAATGTTTTTATTTTAAATTTATCATTTCTCACCAAAGGGCAAATTATATTTAAAGAGAAAATGTTATTAAATTAATATTGAGAAACTTTATTTAACTTTCACAGGGAAAGAACCCTATGAGGTTTAATTTAAGAATTAAATTAATGTTTTTATTACCTCACTTCATATCCTTTTTCTTCTATACTGCAGTTTCGGAGCTTATCTCCATCGTCAGTAGCATCTGGTCGACTGGTGTTATGTCGTTTCTTGGCAGTTTTCTTCTTACTTCTATCGGTGGACAGATGAACCTCTGGATCAGGTCAAAATTTGCAGGAGTTTCGAAATTAATGAGTTTATCTTTCTTGTTTTTTTTGGATGTGGATTTTTTCCCAGACCCTTAGTTCTTTCTGTTTATCTATGTGTTTGATTAGGCTAGCTTCTGTATCAATTAAATGTTTTTTCAGACCAAGCATGGGCTGCTACAGCTGACTTGTCCACTTCACCCTTTTTTTTACATTTCTAAGGTGTTCCTTCAATCTAGTTTTTAAATTTCTTTTTTGTTTTCCTATATAGATTTTGTCGCAATCTTGACATTTGATCTGATATATTCCTGATTTATATTCTTCTCCAATTTTTTCATTTTTGTTGGTTTTAATTATCTTGTTTAGGCTGTATTCATTCTTTGGGGTCAATCGAATGTTAAACTTATTGAAAATTTTCTGGAACTTGTGGTGTTTTAAAGGATGGTAAGTGAATTTTTTGAATCTTATGTTCTCTTCTGTTTGTTTTTTAAGTGTGATTTCATTAATTAGTTTTTGCCTTTTAAACTTATTTATTTTCTTGTGTACCATGTTCTCTTCATAACCATTTTCTATTGCTACTTTAATTATGTATTCTTTTTCTTTTTCATATTTTTCACGGTTCAGGGGTACATTCACCAATCTGTGTGTTAGACTATTGAATACAGCTTCTTTGTGGGCGTAATGGTTGAATCCTGATGCCTTAATGTAGTTATCTTTATGTGTGTTCTTTGTATATATTCCAAATTCTATCTTGTTTTTTTTCATTTCTAGTTAGGTTTAGATCCAAAAATGAGATTTATTTGTAAGTTTCAGTTTCCATAGTGAATTTTACAGTTTTGCTCTGAAGGTTCAGAAGTTTTAAGGCATCTTCTATTTGTTTATGATTTACAATAGCTATTATATCATCAAAGACGTGTCCACTGCTGTGGTCTCGAGGTAGCATGCTGCCTTATCATGCACTGGGCCCGGGTTTGATTCCTGGTTGGGACAGGCTCCTGGGTAAGATTTTTTCAGGGTTTTTCCTCACCTGTAAGACAAATGTCAGGAAGCTTAGGGCCCAATAGTCCTTGAAAATAATTTGGCCATCATCATCATCATCCTTATTATCATCATCATCATTCACCAGTGTGGAAAGCAACGGGAAGCTACCACACCTATAATTCCCTAGTAAAGCTGCGAAGCACATCATGAAAATGCTATGATTGCAGTGAAAGACCTGCCCTCGGGCAGAATTACTGTGGATGGATTGAGAAACTTCAGAAAAATGTATGCCTAAATTGGATTTGAGCCCAAAGTCTCTGGTTTTGTACACCAGCACTGTGTCACTGAGGTATTTAGTCTAAATTTAAATGGAAATGTTTATATCTCTTGTACAATTCCCGTGCTCCAAAGGCAGTGAACCTTTGTTCCACTTGCCATGTGGCAGCTTCATATGTGATTTATCCATCATTGAGATGTATGAAATGAGTTGACCCCTCTTGCACCGAAACGAAGCGTCACAGCATATAGATTCCTTGATAAAATATGCTTCAATGAATCTTAAATATCTGCTCCCAAAGGCAGGTCCTTCACTGCAATCATAGCATTTTCATGCTATACTTGCAGCTTTACTAGGGAATTGTAGGTGTGGTAGCTTCCCGTTGCTTTCCACACCGGTGAAGGATGATGATGGTGATGATGATGATAAGGATAATGATGGCCATATGGTTTCGGGGACCGTTTGGGCCTTAAAGTTTTCCTGACATTTGTCTTACAGGTGAGGAAAAACCCCGATAAAAACCTCACCCAGAAAAACTGACCCGACTGGGGATCGAACCCGGGCCTGCTGCGTGACAAGGCAGTACGCTACCTTGAGACCACAGCGGTGGACATATACATATATAAGTAAAGTAAAGTGATCCCACAACAGGCCTCAGGAGGCCCTTCAGGTAGTAGGAGGTTATGGCTCCCACTTTTTCTAAACAATCGGCACTTTATGTCAGCCGGGTTGTCAGCCCTGCGTGACGGCCGCCTTTACCCCCAGAACAAGCGTCTGGTACTCATTTCCGTTAGAGGCTGAGTCGACCCCAGGGCCATAGTGCCGCCAGAGGGTTTGGGTCAGTTTAAAAATCCTGACCCCAACGGGACTTGAACCCTCGACCATCCGGCTTGTAGCTCAGTGCCATAACCACTACGCTACGGCGTGCCCCCCATATACATATATATATACATATATATATCGTGTCCCATTCAAAGCTCCCACATTTTAATTAATCATAACTCTCAAAGTATGCGGAATTATGAAGTGAGGTTGGTATTAAAAAATAATGAGAACTCGAAGAATTTTTGTTTTCATTGTTGCAGTTAATTCATCTGTCTCATGTTGGACAATAATGACATAAAACAAAATGGCGACTCCTTAGCAACGAGCACAAACTGTTTTCTGGTATGTACAGACGAAGTCAATAATTACAGTGCAAAGAAATTACCGGAGAGAATATGAAGGAAATGCACCTGATGGGAAGACCATTAAGGCGAATCTTGAGAAGTTTCTGGCGACTGGAAGCGTTAAAAAAATAATCAGGAGGTGCTCGTACACGTGTTTCAGAAGAAAATATTGAAGAAATTAGAGCAGGATAGAGGTGTTTTAGTATGTGGCAATGAAAATTCTTTGAGTTTCTGTTTTGTTTAATACCGGCTTCATTTCATAATTCTGCATACTTTGTTAGTTATGATTAATTAAAATGTGGGCGGTTTGAATGGGACACAGTGTATTATTCATTCAAGGATTAAGTGAGTCACTATTAGTCTCCACTTTAATATTCGTTCCTTCATTTCTTAACAGTTTAACGTTATTTTGTAATACGGGTAATATGACATTGAAATAAAAAATACAAATTAATGTCAAAATAATATAATTACTTAAAGCTATGCAGAGTAACAGGAATTATTTTTCCTATTGTTGTACATAATATATTTAAAACGAAATACACTAATACAAAAATAATCCATATTATTGTACTGCTCGGGACCCAGCTCCATGTGTCTGAAAGGAATTTGCTGTCTCAGCTGTTAGTACTATGAGAAGCAGAGAAGTGTACCTCCTCCCACTCCCCACACTTCCCCCTGCAAACACACACAGCTTGCACTCAAGCTGTACATAGTTTTTAATCATCATTTTGAATTTTTTTTTTTCATTGGACATTGGACATTACAAAATAGTATAAAACATGTAAGAACCGAAAATAATATATTGTGTTGCATCGATAAAAATAATCTACCCTATATGTCTACTGTATTAACGTAGGCCTGTTATACGTATTAAAATACGAAGGATATTAGTAATTATTTAAGCTTATTAAGGTTTTCTAAAAAATAAAAGAATAATTAATTTTATTTAGATAAAGCGGTGGACTAGTGCTTATGCTCCTTGCCTCTGGTCCCGAGGGTCGCGGGTTCAAACCCGCCGGGGTCGATGGATTTTTTTTAGGATGGAAAAATCCAAGGAGCAAGTTCTCCGGGAGGTACTTTAAGCCGTGGATCCCGAGTCTGAAAATGTTCAGACTCGTAAAAGATACTTAAGCCTGAATGAAAAGGCCTCTAAGCAAAATTTACCGAATTGTCCCGTCCTAGTACTACCTTGGTTTTCTAGATGTCAGTATGAGGTGGAACGCTGACCACGGACCACCCAAATGACACCTATATGAAAACAAGTGTAACTAAATTAGTATGGTTCAAATTCTTCCCTGTAGGGGGGAGCGCCTAAATCCCTGTTAAGGGAAACATGGGCTTACAAGAAGAAGAAATAAATAAAAGCAAGAGCAATTACTTGCACTTAGGGCCGCATGCAAATACGTTAGTCTCTTCTCAAATTACTTCCAATCACTGGTGAGCTGACTCACCGTGAGCAAGTGCAAAGATCGAATTAGCTACCCACTAACTGGTCATGCATGAAAGTCGTCGTTTTCGTAATACTGGCAAGAAATTACCCAGAATTCTCAGCGATAAAACCACTTCTGTTATTTTCGTCTGCTATAGAGGAACGCATTTACGCTTGCGTCCCGCAAATAATACCGTATACAACGACGTCTGCATCGTGCAATATTACGCCGATTCTCCTGTTCTTCCAGTTGAATTCTTTGGTAGACTCTATCAAATTCCTCTTCTCCGCATATACTGAAAACATGACCGAAGTCTTCAAGGTCCGACATCTTGGATAAAGCGGCAAGGTTTCAAACTACATCGGTTCCCTTCGGGATTATCACGTTAAGTTTCTATCTTAAGCTATGATCTTAAGTTACCTCGTCAGGTACAGCATAGAGAAACTCTGTGAGGTACAGCTCGAGACCAAGCTCCGTGTGTTTGCGGGGAGAAGTGTGGGGAGTGGGAGGAGGTACACTTCTATGCTTCTCATATACTAACAGCTGAGTCAGCAAATTCCTTTCAGACACACGGAGCTGGGTCCCGAGCAGTAACTTACGAATTTCAACAATTATTATCGCATGAATAGATTTCTGAGTAAGCAAAATCGTATTAGGATAAAACTTTCTCAGCCGAGAACGCCTTTTACGGTCTAATGCGTTCAAAGATTCGACCCTTAAACTCAAAGCTAATATTAATGTATGGAACTCTATTTCGGTTTCACTGACCGAGTTATCATGTTTCTAAACTCTCTTTTCTTATGGTATATAATTTAACTTAACATGCTCGTCTTCGGTTCCAAGGTTCCCGGGAACCAAACCCGGCAGTAATCGATTCATTTTTAAATGCTGAATAAGATTTCCTTCGGAAGGAAAGTAAAGACATAGTTTTTGTATATATTTACGGCACGAAAAGAAATTTCAAACCTAATAATAAGAGTCCTGCGTGTCAAATTTTGTCTTTTCACGCCTGGATTTGAATTGCAACACTAACAACCTGCATGACTAAACAAGATAATTTAATAAAATACAGCTTACTTATCTATAATTTAACGTTGTTTTGATATGCTAAAAAGTGTCCCAAGGTAGTGCCTGATGGAGAAAAAAAAGTTGATTTTATATTATTTCAATTGAGTTTAAAAAACCCTGAAAAGACAATACTCATTTTTCTTACGAAAAATGTTATTGACTAGTTCAATGAATATGCTTAGAATTTTATTTTTATGTATAATAATGTATTCGTGTTAGTCTGTCAGACTATTTGACGGAGATAAATTATATAAGGAATGATCAGAATATATTAGCTGAGGATACAGAGGCACGTCCTCTGCTTTTAGTTATTGTCTTATTTCTGTGTTGTGTATTTTTGTCTGTTCTTTGATATCCTGCTATTGGTCTGAGGAATTTCATTTCAGCAGCTTGTATTCTGGCAGATTGTTGTGTTGTCAGCGTTCATGTTTCTGATCCATAAGTAAAAATAGGAACTGCCATTCATCATCATCATCTTCGAGGTATGGGCCTGTTGGCCCGGTGTGCTACATGCCACAGGCGCAGGTCGTCCTTCCAACGACGTTTTGGTCTTCCTACATTTCTTCGGCCGAGAGGCCTATAATGTAGCAGCTTCAATAAAGGCGAGACAAGCGGAAGAGGAAGCCCTCCACCTGGGGTTACTACAGATGGAAGCATGTTAAAATGCTTTGAGGTGGCAGTCCCACCATTGGACTACTCGGCAGCAGGCCGGTTACCTGCTACAAGGAATTGTAAAAAAACTCAAACTCCCCAAAGCAATATTCGGACAGTTCGAACGACGACGACCACAGCAAAACTAAAGGATAAACGATTAGGAACTGCCATTGTCTTGTATAATTTCATTATAGAGTCTTTCCTGCCTTTATTTTTCAAACTTGTTTTTCGTGTTCCTGTTATATAATTAAACTTATTTAGTTTGTTATTTTATCTGTTTCCGCTGTATATGATACTTCGAAACTTAGGAAGTTATATCTTACCACTTGTTCTATTGGTTTATTTTCTAATATTATCTTTAATAAAAATCAAATAAATTTGAACCGTTAAAAGTGATGCGAAACATGGACTCTTACACAGGGAGGAAAGGAGATTACAAGTATTTGAGAATAAAGTACTTAGGAAAATTTTTGGACCAAAGAGAGATGAACAGACAGGTGAATGGAGAAGACTACATAACAATGAACTACATGGTCTTTATAGGAAGCCAGATATAATAAGAAGAGTTAAGTCTCGTAGACTGCAATGGGCAGGACATGTTGCACGTATGGGGCATGGAAGCTTCTTGTAGGAAAGCCAGAAGGAAAACGCCCAGTTGGTAGACCAAGAATGAGGTGGGAGAATAACATTAACTATGATTTGAGGGAAGTAGATTATACAGGGAATGATTGGAAAGCATTAGCTCAGGATAGGGATGCATGGAGAGCTTATGTCCGCGCGGTCATGAACCTACGGGTTCGATAGTGCCAGTGAGTAAGTAAGTAAAAGTAGGCTTACAGACTAATAATAATTATATAACAATCATGACTACAAAGACATTTAAAAATAATTCAATCGAAAAATTGATTCTCACGCTATGGCGGGACGATATATTCAAACCAACAATAGGCAAATTCAGTCTTCATGAAGATAGTAACGACAATGCGGTTACATTAGTCGCCTTTGTCACATCAAAGAATCTCGTTAAGAGCACAACATTCATGTGTCTACTCGGGATGTATGAGATATATAATTTTACATCTAAGATCATATTATTATTATTATTATTATTATTATTATTATTATTATTATTATTATTATTATTATTATTATTATCGTAAGTATTATTATTGTTATTTAAGGAAGGACTTAAATATTTTCAATTTAACAAATAGAATTGACAACATGAGAAACAACTGGTATGAACATGTCAAGAGAATGCCTACAGAATCCCTCAGCTGTTACTAAAGTACAAACCAATAGGACATAGAAATGTTGGACGCCCATTTACTAGATGGGAGGATTCATTAAATCCCACTTGATGTGAAAACAGGTCAAAAGGCCTAATTTCATGAAGCAGAAGAAGAAGAATCGTATAAAATGTTGTTTGTACATGAAATTTACATTGCTACATTTAATGTATCTTTAACTGTTTATAATTAGTATAGTGTATATCTATATTTGTCAAATATCATTTGTATTTGTGCTGGTTGAGCGAAAGAGAAGGCCTTATGGCCTTAACTCTGCCAGAATAAATAAAATATTATTATTATTATCATATTGCACATAGAATCATTAGTTGTATATAGTAAGGTAAAGTGATCCCACAACAGGCCTCAGGAGGCCTTTGGGGTAGTAGGAGGTTAAGGCTCCCACTTTTTCTAGACAATCGGCACTTGATGTCAGCCGGGTTGTCAGCCCTGCGTGACGGCCGCCTTTACCCCAGAACAAGCGTCTGGTACTCATTTCCGTTAGAGGCTGAGTCGACCCCAGGGCCATAGTGCCGCCAGAGGATTTGGGTCAGTTTAAAAATCCTGACCCCAACGGGACTTGAACCCTCGACCCTCCGGCTTGTAGCTCAGTGCCTTAACCACTACGCTACGGCGTGCCCCAGTTGTATATAGTAGACCGTGTAATTATTTTGTTCTGTCTTATTTTTTAATGTAATTTCATTCATATAATTGAACGTTGTAAAATCGTACTTACTATTTAAGATAACTGAACTGGTAAAATAAGACCAATTAACGTGCTAAATCATTTGACTATTGAAAGGGGAGATCCTTGGCCACATGGACATATGTTCTCCATACATCCATAACTGATATAATTTTTTCCAGTCATTTCCTCTATAATTCATGTATCTTAAATCATAGTTAATGTTATTGACATACCGTATATTTTCCCTCTAGTTTTCCTATTTGTATCCTCTTTCATTGTACATGCTTTGACCGTCGCTGTGTATAAAACGTAACTGTTATTATATTTGGTTTTCAATTAACCGCTGTGGTCTCGAGGTAGCGTGCTGCCTTGTCACGCAGCGGACCCGGGATCGATCCCCGGTTGGGACAGTTTCATGGGTGAGGTTGCTATCGGGGTTTTTCCTCACCTGTAAGACAAATGTCAGAAAACTTTAAGACCCAAACGGTTCCCGAACATCAAATGACCATCGCAATCATCATCATTCACATTCATCTTAGATTAAGCTTAGGATTAGGGACCTTCTGGCGCACAACTATCATCATCATCACCCATCATATCACCTTCCAGGCGCACCAACTTCAGAAGTGGGTTACAATTACGCCATTACCAGGAGAGAACTCCAGAAATGTCCAAAAGGACAAACTGGGGAATTAGAAATATTTGGTTTCCCAAAAAGGTCACTGTTATTTAATTTTCTCCATTCACCTCTCTATTTGTCTGTATCTGGTCTTAACATTGGATAAGAATGTTTTTCTCAAATATTTGTTATCGTTTCTCCTCTCTTAAAACAAGAGTTAATGTCTCATTATTGGCAGCTTTTATTATTTTCATATCGCTATGTTCTTAGACAAAGAAATTGTGAATAAGGTATCCAACCAACAGATTTTAGTGAGGAAGGCAGTAAATTGGCAACACTGGTTAGGATACATTTGTCTCTTGTTCTGTATTAGATAAGAGCTAGTTTATGATGCCTGCGCGTGACATTATTTTTACAAGGCGTTTGTATGCTTTTCAGCAAGACTCAGGAAGAACAATGTCAACAGCTGACAGTCAACAAACGAACATTTGCAAATGTTGATACACTCAACTATCAAGGGAAATCCTCAAACTCGATAATCATATTTTAAAACAAAATTAGGAAACAATATTTGTTATGATTGTTTTTAAAATTATAAAATATTAGCTATTCTTCGCATGTAGGGGGTTTCAAAAAATGATTAAGATCACGGACGTCGCAAGAATTTTTCTTTAGGAGAGGCAAAGTCAACTATTATTTATATTAGTCTCATCAAATCTACTTACTTACTTACTTACTTACTTACTCACTGGCACTATCGAACCCGGAGGTTCATGGCCGCACGGACATAAGCTCTCCACTCATCAAATCTAACATGTTAATAATTTAATAGAATAAATTTAGGCCTATATGGTTGTACAAGAATTTCAGACAATCTATTTGAAATAAGAATACGTTATTATTATTATTATTATTATTATTATTATTATTATTGTTATTAGTAGTAGTAGTAGAAATTAAAAATAGAATCGCACAAACAAAACAAGCAATAAGTGCTTTAAACTCTGTTTGGTGGAGCAAAAATATTACAAAAAATAGAAAATTACAAATATATCAAACCATAATTCAGAGCATTTTAACATATGGTGCTGAAGTCTGGCAAATTCCTACCAGGGAAATGAAAAGAATTTTAAGTACAGAAATGGATGTTTTAAGAAGATCAGCTGGAAAATCTAGAATGGATAGAATACAAAATAAGGGAAATTATGGGTGTACAACAGGAGCCGGACATCATAGACATCATAGAAAAGAAAAGATTGCAGTGGTATGGTCATGTCAAACGAATGCCAGAGCAAAGATTGCCAAAAATTGTTATGGAATGGATCCCAATGGAAAGGAGGAAGACCGAAGAAAACTTGGTAGAAGGGGTACAAGCAGCTATGAATATCAGAGGAATGGAGGAAGATCAATAGATGGATAGAGAGGAATGGCGTTTGGTTTCCGGAAGACGGCGGCAGCTGCCATGATACCGGATGATGATGATGATTATTATTATTATATTATTATTATTATTATTATTATTATTATTATTATTATTATTGTTGTTGTTTGGAGGAACAAATATGTCCCAATCAGTATACACATCAATGACTACAGATAATAATTTCTCAATTTTGCTGATGGTCTAAATGTATCCGCAGAAGATACAAATTTATATCAATTACACATTAAAACAATTGAAAGAGGTTACAGTTAAATTTTGTATTTTTTTCGATTTTCGAGACCCAGCAACTGTCTCCACAAATCACTTTCCATTGATTTAAGATGTTTACATTATTTTTTTAGATCTCCCAGACTGCTCTATACAGTGTAATGCTTTCAATTATTGTTTTGTAAATTCTTCTCTTCACGTCATAGTCAATATTTCGATTCCATATTAGCGATTGCAGTTGACTAATTGAACTTATTTCTTTCTGCAGTCTGTATTGTATTTCAACCTCGCTGTCCCCTTCATCTGACAAAGAGTTTTTCCTAGATATTCTGAAGCATTTTTAATTGACCCAACTTCTAACTGCACGTTTCTTCCTAGTCTTGCAACTAACATATACCCTGTTTTATTAGAATGTATTTTTGAGTCCCCAAGTTTCATGTTCACAAATAGGAATGAGATGCACAAAGAAATTAAACATAGGCTCAATTGTGGAAATGCGTGCTATTATGCATTGCAGAGACTTTTGATGTCCCAACTCCTTTCAAAAAACATTAAGCTGAAAATATATAAAACTATTATTCTACCAGTTATATTATATGGGTGCGAAACATGGACTCTTACTTTAAGGGAGGAAATGAGATTAAGAGTTTTTGAGAATAAAGTTCTTAGGAAAATTTTTGGACCAAAGAGAGATGAACAGACAGGTGAATGGAGAAGACTTCATAACAATGAACTACATGGTCTTTATAGGAAGCCAGATATAATAACAACAGTTAAGTCTCGTAGACTGCGATGGGCAGGACATGTTGCGCGTATGGGGAATGAAAGACGTGCATGGAAGCTTCCTGTAGGAAAGCCAGAGGGAATACGCCCAGTTGGTAGACCAAGAATGAGGTGGGAGAATAACATTAACTATGATTTGAGGGAAGTAGATTATACAGGGAATGATTTGAAAGCATTAGCTCAGGATAGGGATGTATGGAGAGCTTATATCCGCGCGGCCATGAACCTACGGGTTCGATAGTGCCAGTGAGTAAGTAAGTAAGTTTCATGTTCCTCGTCCCTATCCATTCACTCCCTGTCCTCCACTCCTCTTGTTCTCATTCTAGTTATTGTTTCTTGCATCCATGAGTTTGGAGAGCTTCTTTTCATTCTTAAATATTGATAATGTCCCGCGCCGTAGCCGAGCGGTTAAGGTAGGAAGCCTTGGCGCAGAGCTACGGGACTTGCGCTGGTTCGAGTCTCCATGGGTGAAGAAATTTTCTCATGGTATTTCGGCCAGTATGGGACCGGTGCCCACCCCAGCATCGTGAGGCAATTGGGTAGCTACAATAAGTAGCGGCACCAGGTTGAGGAACCAGCTATAACGACTGAGGGACTCGACATGCTAACCACATGTCACCCCTATACTGGCTGTTGATCATCTACCTCTGTGATTGACACATGTGGATGTGAAGGGCCAGCAGCCGGCTGGTAAAAGGGCAACCGCTGAAAAGTGGAAAGACCCTCAATCGGAATCGGAAATATTGATAATAATAATTTTATAGAGATTTTCAATGTTTACACGTTTTTGTGCCTGAAGTTTTGTTCTCCTTCTCCAATAAACTTGCATGGAAGCTTCTTGTAGGAAAGCCAGAGGAAAACGCCCAGTTGGTAGACCAAGAATGAGGTGGGAGAATAACATTAACTATGATTTGAAGGAAGTAGATAATACAGGGCATGATTGGAAAGCATTAGCTCAGGATAGGGATGTATGGAGAGCTTATGTCCGTGCGGACATGAACCTACGGGTTCGATACTGCCAGTAAGTAAGTACTAATAATAATAATAGTAATAATAGACAAATTAGTGAAGAAGAAAACAATATTACTTTTTTTTCTGAAATGCCCCAGGTTTGTCTTTCGACATTCCTAGTTTCTCTCCTGGTATGGTGTACTTGTAACCCACTGCTGAGGTTGGGGCGCCTGGAAGGCGAGGTTACGTTGCCCCGATGATATGATGGGTGATGATGATAATGGTGCGCCAGGAGAGTCCCTAATCGTAAGCTTAACCTAAGATGAATATGAATGATGATGATTGCGATGGTCATATGGTTTCGGAAACCGTTTGGGCCTTAAAGTTTTCCTGACATTTGTCTTACAAGTGAGGAAAACCCCCGAGAAACTGTCCCGACCGGGGATCGAACCCGGGCCCGCTGCGTGACAAGGCAGCACGCTACCTCGAGACCACAGTTATCTCTGGGGAGTAAAATATTATGAATCAATGGTTATTTTTATTATAATTGAAAGTTATTCAACAGTAACGGCTGAGAGACTGACATATTGATCACATTCCACCCCTATACTGGTTAGAAGATCGTCTATCTCTGTGATTAATACATGTGGATGTGATGCCAGCCCCTCCATGGTATCTTTACCTTGTCGTGGTGGAGTGGCTTGCATGTTTAAATGATCCTAAGAGCTATGCCGACGGTAGCATTTCTGCCGATAGGGTTACCCATGCCGGACTGGTTGAAGGTGATAAGCCAGACGAAAAAAGTACCTTGGGCGAAAGAGTGACATCTTTCACCGTAAAAATACAACCGTCAAGAAATGGGGACATGGGTTCATCTGGGGTAAAATTTTCCGGAGGTCAAATAGTCCCCATTCGGTTCTCCGGGCGGGGACTACTTCAGGGAACCCATGCCAAAGGCTCAAACACAGGGACATGTTCTTAGGAACATGGAATGTTAGGACTTAACACAATAGCGGGGCACTAGAGATATTAACGCGGGAATTAGATAAATCGCCCTTGGATATAGTCGCTTTACAGGAAGTTAGGTGGCTAGGAGTAGGAGAAGGTTCTTGATTTTCTTTTCAGACCTATAAAGGATCAACTCCATCCTCATCAGACAGCAGGCATATACAGGATTCCATGCAGTTGTGGAAAAGTGTATGTAGGCACCACTAAACGCACCATCGCAACCAGACTTAAGGAGCATGAAAGATACAGTCGTCTTAAACAAATGGATAAGTCGGCAGTAGCAGAACTCTCTTTACTTGATGGCCACAGGGTACAATACCAGAATACAGACATATTATCTAACTGCACACACTATTTTACCCGTCTACAACGAGAAGCCATCGAAATATTCAAACATAATAACAGTTTCAACAGAAAAGAAGAATCATTAAAAGTCAACAAAGTATGGATACCGGTTCTAAAAAACGCAAAATGTGAACCTCTACCAGCACAGTCGACTAGACTATCTACAGCGAAATATTGATGTTCGTATATGGTACCGGCCTATTATAGGCCTTGACCCAATCTTTGATGTGCTTATCTTGAAGTCTTCTGTGCTTGAGATTTTTCGCTAAGGAAAATGCTCTTCTCCCAGCTGTTTCTTGGAGTATTCTTGAAGATGTTGTTTTCTTCGTACGCATAAGCTTCTTGGCCTTAAAAGATATTCTTGAGGTAGATTGCTGGATTTATTTAAGGACTTGAAGTTATGTTTGTAAGTAGCATTACTTAGTTTTTAGGAGTTCTGGATTTAAGAGGATTTTAGATATAAGGGATAGGAGTTGATGAACTAGGTTTTCAGGATTTATAGTAGTGGGAGTAGGAGTTTTTGGTATGTCCAATTTTGGTGCTGAGGTGTTGATTTTTGGTTTCTCTGGCTCTGGTTGATGATGTGGAATTTCTGTAGTATGTTGTGAGGTCCTTGGTGCATATTTCAGTCTTGAGTTGGAGTATTCCTTGTAGATAGGACATTGTCTGTAGCTTGCAGCATGAGTTTCATTGCAGTTAGTACATTTTAGTTCAGTTTCTTTACAGTTTTTTACACTGTGATTGCCTGCACATTTAACACATTTCTGTGTTCTTGCACAGCAATGCTGCCAGGATGGGTCCGAACCCTTGACAGATTATTGCATTGATTTTCCTCCTGCTGGTGTCTTGTAGGGTTTCAATCTTGATTTTACAACATTGAAAATGTCCTATAATTGAGACGATTTTTGGCATGAAGTCTGATTGTTGTAAGAAAGTTAGACATCCAAACAGGACTGTGCTTTCTTGATTCTGGATCCGTTTTTGGAGCTGGTTTTATATAGTTACCCTACGTTGAGGGATTGGATCACCTTTGTCAATTAGTTCTTGATAGATTTTCGCCTGAAGTTATTTCTGTTGGAAGCCCTTTAAATAAGGGTATTTCTTTGAGTCATGAATCCTGATCTCTTCTGTGATATATGGGTGTGAAACTATGTTTTTATGGTCATTTAGGTGTACGTTTTTGGTGGACGTGGTTGAATGCAGAATTGTCTTTGGTGACAATGTTTTGTTGGTCTTTGTTTGGATGTCAGTTCATTGTGATGTCTTTTTCTTTTCCTACAGCAACAGCAGCAATGTTAGACTATCCTAGAGCAAATATTGATGTTGAAGAACGGTACCGACCTTGTAAAAGGTCTTGACCCGATAATTGAGGTGCTTGTAATGAAGTGGCGGCGTAGTTGTGTGCTTGCTGTGAAGAGTAGTCCTCTAAACAGTTTTTGCTTCTTCAGGGTGGATGTCTTCTTTGATGGCTGCATAAGCTTGTCGATCTTAAAAAGTTTGTCTTGTAGTATCTGGATATTGCAGTCTAAGTTCTTGGGAGAGACTTGAGAATTTACGAAGGATAGTGTGGATTGAAGGACTTGAGGGTTTTGAAGGATGGTGGTAAGGAGAATAAGGAGGGATTGGAGAATATTTTCCGGAAGGAGGGATTGGAGTATATTCTCCGGTTTTGGGTTCTGAGAAGGCAAGGGAGGGAAGTTTTCTTCTGTCTTTCGAGGTGTTCTTGGAGTATTTTCAGGCTTCTTCGTGGTAGATGGTTGACTTATTCCTTGTGTTTGTCTCATTTTCAGATACTTCTGAAATGAGGGACATTTTCGATGACTTGCTGCATGATCTGCGTTGCAATTGGAGCATTTGACTTCCGTCTGGGTGCAGTCGGAGACTCTGTGGTTACCGGAACACCTGACGCATTTTGTGTCTCGGAAGCAGAATTCTGCAATGTGTCCGAAGCCTTGGCACTTGAAGCACTGGGTGCCTCCTGTGGGTTTCCTGTAGGGTTCCAATCGAATACGGATGTTGAATAGCTCTTTTAGATCTTTTTCGATTTTTTCCTTTAGGTCTGCTGTTTTGTGGAGTGTTAGGATGTAAATTGGAAGCTCTATCTTCTTTTTTACTCCATTTGTGTAGACTTGTTTTTCGATGCTTCTTACTTCTTTGATCGGCAGTTTCCTATTTTCAATTTCATCCATTACTTCTTGTGTTGTAATGGACTTAGGAAGTCCCTTCACCACTATTTTGATGATAGGAGGCCTGCCATAGCCGTGGGTGTAGAACTGAGTCTCAGATTTCTTGAGCTCCTTGTATGCTCGCCTGTAGGCCGCCTTTGTTGAGGTCCTAATGGTCAGTACGCCCTGGTTGTACTTCATGTGTACTTCTTCCTTATTTCCTGCAGTGATGCTTTCCAATTTTAGTGGCGTGATGTCTTTAGAATATACCACTATGGGAGGTGGAGTTTCTCAAACAGCAATCTCAGTGGAACAATGGAAGTCCCTACCGCTGACCAATCAGAAGACAGATATAACGTACAGTCGACTAGACCATCAAACAGCAATTTCATTGGAGCAATGGATGTCCCTAACGCTGACCAATCAGAAGGCAGATACAACTTACGAACACATCGCGGTGAACGTATAAATAAGACAGACAGCGGACAGAATTGCCAGTCTCAAGACAACCCTTGAGGATGCCAGACGCAGACTCTGGCGAAACGTGGGAACTACAAGCCTCATGACCACGGCCTACAGCCCGAAAATCTTCTTCAAGATCATCATAATTAAAATGGTATTGTCATGTAAAAAGAATGACAGAACCCATCCCAAGAATATTAAAATTTGTGCAAATTAGTAGAAGAAGATAATGGCCAAAAATAACGTCGATTGATGGTGTATTGAGTAGCATGAGAGAGAAAGGATTGGATCATGAAGATTGGAATGACTGAGAGATGTAGATGAGAATGGAAGTTGATTAATTGGCGGAAGGAAGGTAATGAGAAGCACTATGGAACCTGCTAAATAAATATATATTTACTTACTTACTCACTGGCACTATCGAACCCGTAGATTCATGGTCGCGTGGACATAAGCTCTCCATACATCCTTAACCTGAGCTAATGCTTTCCAATCATTCCCTGTATAATCTACTTCCCTCAAATCATAGTTAATGTTGTTCTCCCACCTCATTATTGGTCTACCAACTGGGCGTTTTCCCTCTGACTTTCCTACAAGAAGCTTCCATGCACGTCTTTCATTCCCCATACGCGTAACATGTCCTGCCCATCGCAATCTACGAGATTTAACTGTTCTTATTAATAAATAAATACAGGGTGGACCGCTCGAATGGACCTAATTTCAATTGCTTGTTACTGGCAAACGGTTGAAGATAGAAACTTAAAACAACGTTCATAGTACAGAAAAACTCACCAAGTTTCGAATCCTGTCGGTAGATGGCACAAAGATACGTTTCTCGTTCTTAGATTTAATTGTTTGTGAAAATGGCGACTCCGCAGATGAAAGCGCAAGCTGTTTTGTGGTATGCGGAGTTTAAATCAATCATTAGACTTCAAAGGGAGTTCCGGCGTGTGTTTAACCGTGATGCTCCAATTGCTAGAAGCATAAAGAAGTGGCGTGATAACATTATTAGCTACAGGATCTGTGTTGAAGAAGCATGGTGGTGGTCGCAGAGCATCCGATGAAATGGTAGCAAATGTTCAAGCCGCATTTGAGCGAAGCCCCCGGAAGTCATTAAGAAGAGCTTCGCGGGAACTTCAAATACCAAAATCGACATTACAACGGATTGTCCACAAACGCCTCAAACTGCACGCATATAAAGTGCAGTTAGTGCAACGTCTGGAGCCGAATGACATGCCGAAACGAGTGGAATTCGCCAATACGATGCTGGACCGTCTCGGCGCTGATCCTGACTTCATGACCAAGATTTTCTTCTCGGACGAAGCCACTTTCCATTTGTCAGGCAAGGTAAAACCGGCATAATGTGCGGATCTGGGGATCGGAGAATCCTCACGCTATTCAAGAGCATGTTCGTGATAGTCCGAAGATGAATGTTTGGTGCAGTTTGTCACATAATAAGGTCATTGGACCGTTTTTTCTTCGCCGAGAAAACTGTTCGTGGTACCACATATCTTGACATGCTGGAGCAGTTCTTCTTTCCACAAATTGAACAACTGCAGCCTAACATCGTTTTCCAGCAAGATGGTGCTCCCCTCCATTGGTCCAATGAAGTTCGTACGACTTTGGACAACATTTTCCCTGGCCGTTGGATTGGTAGGGGAGGACCAATCGCGTGGCCCCCGAGATCTCCCGATTTAACACCACTGGATTTCTTTCTCTGGGGCTATGTCAAAGATAAAGTTTACACCACCCCAGTCAAAGACCTTCGTGATCTTCGTGAGCGCATCATAGAGGCTATTGAGAACATTCCAGAAGACATACTCCAATGTACTTGGCAAGAAATTGTTCATCGCTTTGATATCGTCACAGTGACTGCTGGGGCTCATATAGAGATGTGGTGATCTGGATATCAAAACTTGGTGAGTTTTTCTGTAATATGAACGTTGTTTTAAGTTTCTATCTTCAACCGTTTGCCAGTAACAAGCAATTGAAATTAGGTCCATTCGAGCGGTCCACCCTGTATATATATACATCATCATCATGAACAAATTCGTTTTAGACCATGTGGCCTGTACGGTAAACCTAGCGAAGATGGTCTTGATCTTTCCACCGATGTTTTGGTCTTCCTTGGTCCCTATGTCCAGTTGGGGTATATTGGAATGCCAATTTTGGAAGTCTATTTCTTGCCATTCTCTTCAGATGATTTTTCCATTCTTGTTGGTATCTTTGTATATCTTCAAACTTGTTACTCCAAGTTTTCCTCTGATAATAGTGTTCCCTTGGTGATCCAGTCTATTAACTCCTAACAATGATCGTAAAAAGCGCATTTTGGCTTACTTGAAGTTTATGAGAGTTTCTTTTATTTAAAATCCAAATATATATAAGTAAATAAATGATTATTAATAATGATAATAATAAATAATCACAGTATGATAGTGTTTATGGTCTGCGCCGCCTTGATATTTCTTCGATTTGGCCCGCGATACAATAAGTTTGGACGGCCCTGCTCTAGTGGAAATGAGTAGCAGACGTAAGTTCTGGGAGTAAAAACTGCCGTCACACAGAGCTGACATCTCATGCCGACTGTCCAAATCCAAAAGGACCTTCTAAAGTATGTAGATACATGCTATTATTTTATTAACGAAGCCTTTAACATATCAGGTCATTAGCGTCGCCATTCAAATGTGGGCGTGAACGAATAATTTTGCCCAGTTGCCTCTTTTCTCAGTCTTGATATTCTTCTACGTGTCATAAATGTACGATACGGGACCCACGCCTTTACATCACTTACAAAGGAACCCATACAAATGATTTTTACACTCTGAAAATTGCATCGTTTTGAACCCGAGAACCTTGAATCCAGAGGCGAGCAGGGTAATTACTGGTCCACCAGGAGTATACTGTAGTCAGTTACATTACTTTCACTTTGTATTTATATATTAGCACTTATATTCTTAAGGTCCACCGCTGTGGTCTCGAGGTAGCGTGCTGCCTTGTCACGCAGCGGGCCCGGTTTCGATCCCCGGTCGGGACAGTTTTTATCGGGGTTTTTCCTCACCTGTAAGACAAATGTCAGGAAAACTTTAAGGCCCAAACGGTCTCCGAAATCATATGGCCACCATCACATCATTATCATCCTTCGCCGGTGTGGAAAGCAACGGGAAGCTACCACACCTACGATTCCCTAGTAAAGCTGCAAAGCATAGCATGAAAATGTTATGATTGCAGTGAAAGACCTGCCCTTGGGCAGAATTACTATGGATGGATGGATATTCTTATGATCCACCGCTGTGGTATCGAGGTAGCGTGCTGCCTTGTCACGCTACGGGCCCGGCTTCGAGTCCCGACCAAGCTTCCTGGGTGAGGTTTTTTCGGAGTTTTTCCTCACCTGCAAGACAAATGTCAGGAAGCTTTGAGGCCCAAAAGCTCCCGAACATCATAAATCTCACTGTGTGGAAAACAACGAGAAGCTACCACATTTATAATTCTCTAGTAAAGCTACAAAGCATAGTATGAAAAATGCTGTGATTGCAGTGAAGGACCTACCCTAGGGCAGAACTCTATACTATAGAGTCTATAGAATAGATATTCTTATGTAAAAATTTGCAACATGTTCATCGAATGGAGGATGACAGGATACCCAGGCAAATGTTATCAACCAGCAGGTAGAAAACCGGGACGTCTACTCGAAAACTTTTAGATGGTGTTTCTATTGAGGCCGAAACAGATCAACAAATGACATAAATTCGTGAGCAGATTATGATGATGATAATTTTAATTGAATAGAAAATATTAAACGTAGATCTTTGTTATAATAGGTGCAGAAGACCATTTTTCATTCACTTCTACAGCATTTAAAATCGGAAAAAGTATATTTGAATTCCAGTTTTCAACATCTTCCCTAATTTTTTATTATTGATTTCGTACATCTCAATGATGGATAAATCATATTTGAAGAGAAAAATTATACGCTCAGACCGGGCCTTGAACCCGGGGCCCTTGGTTCTCTAGACCAAGTGCTCTACCAACTGAGCTACCTGAGCAAGTACCGATCTAAACGCAAATCTTTCTCTATATACTGTCCCGGTCTGAGCGTATAATTTTTCTCTTCAAATATGATTTATCCATCATTGAGATGTACGAAATCAATAATAAAAACTTGGAAAAAGCCGTACTGGCTGTAATATATAATTCCCAAATATGTCTTCTTAATAAAGGAGCCACCATTTGCAAGATAGAAGCATGGCTTCATAGCATTTGGTGGATGGGAATTACAGTATATAGAGAAAGATTTGCGTTTAGATCGGTACTTGCTCAGGTAGCTCAGTTGGTAGAGCACTTGGTCTAGAGAACCAAGGGCCCCGGGTTCAAGTCCCGGTCTGAGCGTATAATTTTTCTCTTCAAATATGATCTTCCCTAATGTCGACCGCTGTGGTCTCGGAGTAGCGTGCTGCCTTGTCACGCAGAGGGCCCGGGTTCGATCCCCGGTCGGGACAGTTTTTCTGGGTGAGGTTTTTATCGGGGTTTTTCCACACCTGTAAGACAAATGTCAGGAAAACTTTAAGGCCCTAACGGTCCCCGAAATCATATGGTCATCGCAATAATTATCATCATTCATATTCATCTTAGTTTAAGCTTAGGATTATATAGGGACTCTCCTGGCGCACCATTATCATCATCACCCATCATATCATCGGGGCAATGTAACCCCGCCTTCCAGGCGCCCCAACCTCAGAAGTGGGTTACAAGTACGCCATGCCAGGAGAGAAACCAGGAATGTCGAAAAACAAACCTGGGGCATTTGAAAAAAAAATCTTCCCTAATAATGTACTGCACATTTTGTATTGTGTCAAAAAATGCTGGGTGATTCTGTCCACGTCACTGTTGAAGCAGAGTAGTCACCTCTTCCTTATGGTGTCCAGATTATCTAACAAACTGAAAGAGACATAAATATGAAACTGTCGAAATTTCAAATAATATGCAGAACTATACATAAAACATTAAAGAATAAAACAAGAAGAGATACTAGATTGAAGTTTTATAAAACATTGGCAGTAACTGCATTACTTTATGGGAGTGAAACTTTGGTAATAACCATAAAATTACAAAGTAGAATACAAAGCGTAGAAATGAACTTTCTTGGTTGTACAAGATTGGATCGGATAAAGAATGAAGATATAAGAACAGAGTTATATATATATATATATATATCCATTGAATGATAAAATTAAAGAATATAGAGAAAAATGGTTTAGACATGTAGAAAGAATGAATGTAACAAGATTACCAA
The DNA here is from genome assembly GCA_030220185.1 of Diploptera punctata. Lineage (NCBI taxonomy): Eukaryota > Metazoa > Arthropoda > Insecta > Blattodea > Blaberidae > Diploptera > Diploptera punctata. Next base: position 635,848 of record JASPKZ010004918.1, read on the forward strand.
GAGCAGCATTCAACTACAAGCCAAGAGGTTCAAGGAATGTAGGAAGGCCAGTGAAAAGATAGACAGAACAACTGTGAGGCGGAACAGGCAATTTTTGCTTAGCCCGTGAAGTGTAGAAGAAGAAGAAGAGGAAGAAGCCTAACCTCGTGGTCACTAAATTGCCTATTTTCTCACCTAACAAAATGAAATGATTATAGGAGGGTTCCTGGCATAAAATAGCCAAATGGCGGAGCTAAATATGAAATACCCAGATAAACTAGGCCACATCAAGGATAATGGGTAGGGCTAGGATTTGTATTACCTAATTCTTTAATAATTCTGCCCGAGGGCAGGTCTTTCACTGCAATCATAGCATTTTCATGCTATGCTTTGCAGCTTTACTAGGGAATAATAGGTGTGGTAGCTTCCCGTTTCTTTCCACACCGGGGAGGGATGATGATGACAATGATAAGGATGATGATGATGGCCGGATGATTTTCGGGGACCGTTAGGCCATAAGCTGCCTGACATTTGTCTTACAGATGAGGAAAAACCCCGAAAAATATCTCACCCAGGAGCCTGTCCCACCGGGAATCCAACCCGGGCCCGCTGCGTGATAAGGCAGCACGCTACCTCGAGACCACGGTGGTGGACTTTATTACCTAAAAATATATGCAGTTATGACCTAAAATTTACAAAAAAATGCACTATAACAAAAAAATATGACTTAATAATATTATATGCAAAATTTGAAGGAAACAAAGTATGGATTTTGATATTTTTGCCTTTCATTTTATTATTATTAGCTACCTGCTTGTTGCGAGAAAATACATATTTGCTCAGGTATATACGTAAGGGAAAAGTCCATACTGAGAATTGAAACAAAAATAAGAGAGGGAGATAGATTTTACAAGAAACAAAATTCTGAGAAATTAACTCAAACACGGATGAAAGAAATTGTACGATAAACGTTCTTTACTTCTTAATAGAGTGAAAATATGATGAATATGACCAATAAATTACTATGATTTGCTCTGTCGGCCAAATATGCATAAATATGACTAAACAAAGTATTTTAATTCAATTAGTTTTTGTATAAAAATCATTTTTGTATATTTAAGAAACATATCACTCTTCCAAAAAAATATGTTATATCATAAAAATTATAGCCCTAATAATAAGAGAGGAATTTCGCACTGCAGACAAAATATTTCGATATGAACAAATGGATATATCAACCCTCATGTTTCTTTTAATGCCTGCTTCCTGATTTATCTTCTACTTTATATCCAAAAGTCTGTTTTGTATCCATAAACTTGTTTGTATTGAGTGGAAAATCCAAAAAAGTAATTGCAGTCAGTTGCAAATATCTATAAACAGTCAATATTTGCTAAGATGGTTTAATATGGAAACATAATTTTCTTAAAATATTACGATATTTTCAAAACATTATAAAATATATTTTTTTCTCAAGTGCCTTAGATTTAATGTAAACATTTCTGGTTCACCCTTCATTATTTCTCGTAGTTTTGGAATTATAGTGAGTTATCGCTGGTTTGGGATGTCATATTTTTACTCACCTACAGCTATCACTAGGCCTCGGAAGTTGAGGATTTTTGTTATGTGTGAGGACGAGGCGCAAACATAATTGGGTCTTTGTAAGCCAAAAAATGGTGGGTTTTGTCCTTTATCGACTTTTTTGGCTTATTGGTCCTCTTTTTTAGCTTTTTTTTTTAGCTCATAGCATTTTTTTTTCTTCTTGAAACTTTGCCATCTTTTGAATAAATTTATGCAATTTGTATAATTCAAGAATCCACAGAGTCTAGTTTCAATTCCAACTTTTAAAAATATTATTTAGTTTCCCTTTCTAAAGAATGTTGCACGTATGGGGAATGATAAACTTGCATGGAAGCTTCATGTAGGAAAACCAGAGGGAAAACGCCCAGTTGGTAGACTAAGAATGAGGTGGGAGAATAACATTAACTATGATTTGAAGGAAGTAGATTATACAGGGAATGATTGGAAAGCATTAGCTCAGGATAGGGGTGTATGGAGAGCTTATGTCGCGGCCATGAACCTACGGGTTCGATAGTGCCGTGAGTAAGCAGAAGTAAGTAAGTTTTTGTGTTCTTTGGGCACTTTGGTATGTGGCACCGTTCGCATGTGTCATCACACAAAGCACATATACATTTTTCATTTGGGTCGTGGTACTTCTTGTTTTCACACACTTTGTGATGAAAACCGTGCACAGCATGTGTCACAACATGTCGCTGGTACTTGTTAGCTTTTGTCCTGTTCCTCTCTCCCGTAGCATAGAAATCAAGGTCTATCTCCCTCTTCTTAAATTTGCTTCGGTGCGGTGTACGAGTCTCGGTTCTCTATGGTACGAGTTCTGTGTAGGGGCCAGTAGTTGGCAGAAGGCGTTTCATCCTCAGACCACCTATTGAAGTATTGTATCTCGGCCTTTCGACTTCAAATTTTCTAAGAAGTTGCCACCCTGGTTGTCACCAGCATAGAGCTTACTGAAGTGGCAACACAGAACACGGTTCTCTATGTTCAGTAAGTTACCAACCGTATAGACTAATGCGTGTGTTCTGTGTTTCAACCTCGCTTCTGTATTATGGGAATTTGTGAAATTTGAACATAGCCTTTAATATACAATCTGAACTGTACAAATGGCTAATGCAAGATTAACGTTAATGGAAAAAGTGATACCATCGCATGAATCTTCTAAAATATCATCATTAGTGACTAAAAGGATCAACTCAATAAATTACTTCCCTGATGAATTATTGCTAAAAATTTTATCGTATTTCACAGCTGAAGAACTTTGTTTGGTAATTGCCGAAGTATGTGAGAGGTGGAATGCTCTAGCCAAAGATGTGATATTATGGGAGAATCTGACATATACATGTAAACGAGAACCTACTTTCACATCAGTTGTAAAGGTAAATATTTTTTGTGATATTTATTTAGATTGCCCTAAATACATTTCGGAAAAAGTCGGTTTTATGTCTCTCAGCAATTCTTCAAAGTTCCACAGAATCGCAGCGCGCATGCGCGAGTTGCTGTAATGGTTAATATAGACTCCGGTAGTCGGCGTTACCAACTTTGGGAATAAATTTCCAAATGCAAAAAAAAATGGACGTTAACTAACTTGCCATTTTGCATATTATTTCTTCCCAAATGCTTAAAAATGATGTAAACCAACTTCCCATTTCCTAACGTAACAAAGCAATTTACATGTGTACTATTTAATGAACTATAAACTAATTTTACGTACACTAACACTAAATATAGTTTTAAATTATTTTCAAATGGTGGCAACGTTGGAACAACATGGGAAAGTAGCAAGGAAGTAATGTATCCACGATCATGTTTTACGTAGATATATAAATATAAAATATTGTGTAGAAAGTTTGAAGATCATTGCAAAATGTTTAAAACAGTACAAAACATGTTTACAAGTGTTTAGTGCATCAGTGGCATAAGAATGTAAGTGTAGAAATGTGAGAGACATAAAACCGACCACATCCTATATTTCTTTATGATGGTCATTCCGATTTCATAGATAGTTCCAGCATTTAGTAGAAGTTACTTTAAAAAAGTCTGGTATTTGTCAATCACGAATTTTTCCAAGTTCTACAGAATCGTAGCGCGCATGCGCAAAATGCTCTAATGCTTAATGTAGCTGTTGTTAAGATGGCTCTAAAATCGGTGTCGCCAACTTTTGCCAAACAAAAATGAAGTTAATTTCTTGAAATGTGGTTTGGAATTGCGAAAGAAAATGAATAAATATATAATAATTAAATATAGGAACGATTGAAAAGAACATATTGATAGAATGCCAGAAGGAAGATTTCCAAAATCATTGCTAAATTAAAAACTGCACGGAAAGATGGTATGAACAATTCTATCTTTCATGAAACCGGAACGAGCCAACAGGCTTAATCCCTGGATGATTGAATTAATTGCAAATCTTTGTAACTCCGATTTCAGTACCATATGCAATGGATTTCGCGGACAGTCCGCGATTTTACGTAAATGAAAGTGTCCGGACCGAAAAGACAACATTTCGCGATTTTTGCTAGGTTTTAAATCAACTTATGATTATTTACAATTTCAACCAAGGAAGCAACAGGAATACCTCTATGGTGTCGAAAAGAGTACAGAATATCTTTCGAGATATCGATAGAGAGGGCGCATTCAGTGGCCAAAAACGCTGCAGAAGCACTTTAGCAAAAATGGCTGTCATTGCAGCGAAAATTTAAGGAGTTTGTTGAATGGACCGCTGGCTGCATACAGCGGAACCGCCAATTTCAATTTGTTCATTGGTTCATTACTCATATTACTACGCGATGCTACTGAAATTAATCATAATACTAATAGGGATATACAGAATTTACTATTTATTTTAATGGATGTAATTTATGAAATTGACGAATAGATAATTTAAAATAAAATATTATTATAGCGAGAAAATTATATTTTGGTTAAGTCCGTCCGAGTTTCCATTGTGAAGAATACGAGTAATATGTTTTCCTCTGATTTTGGTACAAAATTTTATAAAACAATGGCTGTCCCTGTCCTTTTGTATGGGAGTGAATCTTGGATTACCACTACCAAACAAGAAAGTAAAATCCAAGCAGCCGAGATGAAATTTTTAAGAAGAGTAAAAGGCTGCACTAGAATGGACCAGATTAGAAACGAGGATATCCGTGAAGAACTGCAGATCTACTCCATAAAAGAAAAGATATTTAACAACAAGATACAGTGGAAAGAACCTGTAGAAAGAATGGAAGAAAGTAGATTACCAAATGAAATCTTGCATTATTTTCCAAGAGGGAGAAGAGATGTCGGACGTCCTCGGAAGAGATGGTCTTAGATCTATTAGTGAAGACGGAACAGGCAACGCTTGCCTAAACCCGGAAGTGAAGAAGAAGAAATTATATTTTTTATTATTAAAATATAAAGTGGCTCCGTGATACAAGCGATTAGATGCTCGCCTCTCACTGGTGGGGTCTCGAGAAACTTATTTGTTGTGTTTATTATTAGTTCAATCTTATTAATTTGTATTTTAGTAAGAGTAGCTTTTTTAACTTTATTAGAGGTTCGGTCACTATACATGGATTCCATAGTGGAGGAAATGGAGCTATAGCAGGTTTTTTCGGGGTTTCTCCCATTTTCACTTACCACAATTTCATTCCACCTTTCCCCAAACTCATCTCATCCATTTCGTTCATCAGACATAGCCTGCACCCTTGTTATTCACAGACCTCCATAAATATAGGGGCTTAATCTCATCTCTCGATCCGACCCTGAATTTGACACTTTATATTATTTTATAATATTAAAATATCACTCCTGTAAATTACCTATGTGATATATATCTTGCTCCTTCGTCATCACATAACATATATGTTTTATAACCATGTTCAAATTATTGCCAGGTGGGCTGTAGGGCAAATTTAATTAAATTGTTCAGCCATTTTTATTCATGTCATTTCTTACACAACATTTGACACTTTTTGGCCTATGAGGATTAGGGGTTTCATTAGAAAACACAAGAAATATAGGCATATGTGCAAAATTAATGTAAGTAGTTCAAAAGCCACGGCCTAAGTACATCAACCAAACAATTGTAAAAAGGAAGGCATCATTGTATTTTTTCAACCTCAAACATACTTCATCATTAAATTTGTTAAGGAAAAGGAATGAAAACAAAGAGGAATATCAATTTATAAGAATTTAAATGCAGTTTTCTTAATAATTCATTAATTTTATTCTTTTGCATCATCTGAAAATATTAATTACTAATTAAATAAAAATATAACTTAGTTTTATTTGATTTTCATATTTATCATATAATTCAGTGACAGCTGTTTCGGTACACTGTACCTTCTTCAGACATGTTAACAAATTATGAATTGTGTTCCAACTGATCTAAGCAACAATACAACAATATTTATTTAAATTTTTAAATTTAACAAAGGGGATTCATTCAAATCAAGTTGAGAATTTAACAGTTTTTTACTATAATTAAATGAATCGTGATTTTTTCTTACCTCATACATCTATGTTTCTTTAAACACAGCACTGCAGTATCGGCGACACTTTGTCGTCATCGTCAGCTGTTTTCACGACTGTTTTTTACTACTTTTAAACTTATTAATTTCTACAGCCTCCAAAAGATCTAACTTCTTACCCTTATCACAAATATGTAAAATTTCAAAATTTGGATCGAAACAATGATTAAATTGGAATAGGTGGTTAGCATAGTTTGAATTTTCTAAATATCTGTTATATGCTCTCATGTGTTCCTTTATCCGAGATATAAAAGGTCTACCAGTTTGTCCTATATAGACATTGTCACATGTGCCACACTTCATATCTCCAAATAGAAATTGGAAATCAACGAACATTGCCAGAGTGTCTTCTTTTCTGTTGAAAGTGTCTTTAATAGCTTGACTTAGGTGTACAATTTGTTGATTGTAATTCTCTAAATCCAGCTTGATTGGGCGAAAGTAAATTATTGGTTTCTAAATATCAATTTAATCGATTTGAAATCATTTTTTAATAAAAAACAATAAAACCAAAACAAAAAAAGAAAAATTATCAGGTGTATATAAATTGAAGTGTGGCACATGTGACAATGTCTATATAGGACAAACTGGTAGACCTTTTATATCTCGGATAAAGGAACACATGAGAGCATATAACAGAAATTTAGAAAATTCAAACTATGCTAACCACCTATTCCAATTTAATCATTGTTTCGATCCAAATTTTGAAATTTTACATATTTGTGATAAGGGTAAGAAGTTAGATCTTTTGGAGGCTGTAGAAATTAATAAGTTTAAAAGTAGTAAAAAACTGTTAAATTCTCAACTTGATTTGAATGAATCCCCTTTGTTAAATTAAAAAATTTAAATAAATATTGTTGTATTGTTGCTTAGATCAGTTGGAACACAATTCATAATTCAACATGTCTGAAGAAGGTACAGTGTACCGAAACAGCTGTCACTGAATTATATAATAAATATGAAAATCAAATAAAACGTTTTATTTTTATTTAATTAATAAATATGGATTTTCATCAAGTAAACACCAACTCAATTGATTATATTAATTACTTACAAGAGTAAGTACCATGATCTGTATGGCTAAAGTAAAACCATAAAATTATATGTACTCGTAATTTCCAACTATAGCATATATATATATATATATATATATATATATATATATGAAACTCTGTCATAACAGCAGTTATTTATAGATAACCACCCACTCACCATACTTAGACATTATTTAATATAATCTCTAACATTAGCAATGCCACTTTCTTAGTAAAGTTAAAACGTTACACTAAATATATCATTGAATCATTTATAATATATGAAAAACATTTACCACTATAAATTTAAAAAAAGTTCAAAAAGTTTAATATAAGATTAGCACCAAAGAATGAATACAGCCTTAATAGGATAATTAAAACTAATAAAAATGAAAGAATTGAAAATGAAAACAAATCAGGAATTTATCAGATCAAATGCAGCGATTGTGACAAAATTTATATTGGAAAAACAAAAAGAAATTTGAAAACAAGGGTGAACGAACATCTTAGAAACATAAAAAATGGTGAAGTGGAAAAGTCAGCAGTAGCTGCTCATGCTTGGTCCGAAAAACATTTAATTGAATCAAAAGCCAGTCTAATTAAACAAATAGACAAACAAAAGGAACTCACGGTTTGGGAAAAGATCCACATTCAGAAAAACAAAGGAAAACTTATGAACTTTGAAATTCCTGCAAATTTTGACCTGACCCAGAGGTTCATCGGTCCACCAACAGATGGAAGAAGAAGAGTTTCTTCCGATCGACATACACCAGTCGCCAACAAAGTTCTGAGGATGAGACAGTTATAGTCTCGAAATCGCGATCAACTTAGAAAATTTATATGAGGAGAGGTAAGAAACATTTAATTTCACCATACTTGCATATTATTTACTGAAGTGCACACTAAATAACACCAACCTAACAAAATAAAGTTAATTTATTGAAATATGGTGTAGAATTAATTGGAATTGTTAGTGACACCAATTTTACTGACATCTTGTATGTTTTGGAAGTTACTTTAAGCATTGATGCATCTTGCGCATGTTCATTGCAGTTCTGTAGAACTGAAGAAATCATTGCATACGTATTCAATAATTGTAAAAAAAAATGTTATACATATTGTTATAAAATGTTTAAAATAATACAAAATGTTAGTATAGACAGAAGAAGTACATAGAGAACAGAATTACAGGAATACAGTATGGAAAATCAAGTGGAAATTATTCTATAGGTGAGCAAAAAAAAAGAAGTTATAATATCATTGCAAAATATTTAAAATATTACGAATGTTAGTAAAGACAGAAGGAGTACCTAGAGCAATAGTATTTAAAGAATATACTAGGGAAAATCAAGGGTAAGATATCTAAAGTTGAGCCGAGATCTAAATAGGTAATTTACTAGAACATGTAACTTCTTTATGCCATTTTTAATATTATGTACTAACGCCCATTTACTTAAGCCAACTGAGAATGGAGAAAACTTTTAATTTACCTACAGAATAACAGTGCACATGTGCAAAAGTTGTCACTAGATGGAACCACATATCTGTGACGTCCTACAGAAATTTTATAGAGTTGTCAGTTGATGGAACCACGTACTTGTGAAATCGGTATGACTAACCATCACAATGAATTCCTAAACGTTTATTAGAAATGGATGTGCTCCAACTTCCCACTCCCTAACCCAACAAAATAAATGACATGGATATTATTTATTCGAGTGTATATTAATCTGATGTATTATTGCCTCACTATGATAGTTATCTGTTTATATAAATGCGGGTATCTTGCAACAATGCTTGAGAATGATTAACATGCAAAATTATTATAGTGGCAGTAGTCGGCATCTTTGTAATTAATTATATATAACAGCTGTGGGGAAACAAAGCGAGCTGCTAGATAACCATCATAGTGAGGCAATAATACACTAACTTGTTACATCGGAACCTAACAAAATGGAATGATCCTAGATAGATAGATGGAAAGCTCTGCGGCCATCACTTAAGTGTTGGCGGTGAGCGATCCATTTTGCTCCTCCTTAATAGGTAGAGCCCCGGGTTCCTGTAAAATACATTAGCCCCAGTTTAAATTTTGAATTCAAATTTGAAGTTAATTAGCAGAGTGAAGTCGGAAGCGGACCTTTTGGGGTTCTATTCCAGCATTTGCTCTTTGGATTGAGGGAAACCGCTTAAAACCTCATCGGAGTAGTCGATTACGCGGGATCTTGCTAAGTTTGGCTTTCGAATGACTCTATATTGGGAGGGCAACCAGGCTTCTCTTTATTTAAATATAATGTGCGTACATTTCAGATTATTACAATTATTCATACAATTATGGTAACATGCATTTTTTTACAATTTTTTTTACTCTTCAGTTGTTGTTGCTGTTCTATCTGTAGTTGTCAGGTGATGTCAATTTCTCTGGAACTTGTGGGATGAACCTGTAGCAGTAAGATTAGTTTTTAGTTTTTAATTTGTTGTATTTATATATTTTATTAATGCACATTATATGCCAATGTTGTAACTATAATTGAATAATTGTGTAATGTGTGTGTGTGTGTGTGTGTGTGTGTGTGTGTGTGTGTGTGTGTGTGTGTGTGTGTGTGTGTGTGTGTGTGTGTGTGTGTGTGTGTGTGTGTGTGTGTGTGTGTGTGTGTGTGTGTGTGTGTGTGTGTGTGTGTGTGTGTGTGTGTGTGTGTGTGTGTGTGTGTGTGTGTGTGTGTGTGTGTGTGTGTGTGTGTGTGTGTGTGTGTGTGTGTGGTTGTGTGTGTGTGTGTGTGTGTGTGTGGTGTGTGTGTGTGTGTGTGTGTGTGTGTGTGTGTGTGTGTGTGTGTGTGTGTGTGTGTGTGTGTGTGTGTGTGTGTGGTGTGTGTGTGTGTGTGTGTGTGCGTGCGTGCGTGCGTGCGTGCGTGCGTGCGTGCGTGCGTGCGTGCGTGCGTGCGTGCGTGCGTGCGTGCGTGCGTGCGTGCGTGCGTGCGTGCGTGCGTGCGTGCGTGCGTGCGTGCGTGCGTGCGTGCGTGCGTGCGTGCGTGCGTGCGTGCGTGCGTGCGTGCGTGCGTGCGTGCGTGCGTGCGTGCGTGCGTGCGTGCGTGCGTGCGTGCGTGCGTGCGTGCGTGCGTGCGTGCGTGCGTGCGTGCGCGCGTGCGCGCGTGCGCGCGCGCGCGCCCTATCAGCTTTCACCGGTCAATGGAATGAACATCCATTTCTTAAAATATTTTTTCAAATGTTGGTGTGATTTTACAGATATCTCTGCCATCTAGCAGAAGTTTCTTCAAGCGTTCGTGCATGTTCACAACAATTCTTCAGAACTTTGAAGAAATCATGTATAGGCCTACGTAGATAAATATTTAATAATTGAGGGATCTAGTGAGAGAGGGAGCTATTCCACTTTGAGAAGAAATGGAAATAATCAGTGATATTTATATTAACATTTGTATTTTCCCTTTTGCATAGTTTACATAACAGTAAGTTAAGGAAGAAAGAAGTTAGCCTTTTACTGTACAAATAATTTTGTAATATAACGCTTTATAAAACCCAGTTTATTTTCATTTCTTCTCAAAGTGGCATAGATCCCTCTCTCACTAGACCCCTCAATTGTATAAAAAAGTATGTGACGTTGCAAAATGTATAAGAAACAAACCACTCTTACCAAAAAAAATGTATGCTATATCATAAAAATCCTAGCCCTACTGATAAGATAGAATGAATTAAATTCAGGAGGAAAATTAATAGGACTGGAAGTAAATATCAATAAAACTAAATATATGGTCACACGTAGAAATACATTATATAACTGAAATGGACAGCTAATGACAAATGAGGTAAATTTTGAGGAAGTGGCTGAATTCAAATACCTAGGAACAATAATCACAAATAGGAATGAGATGCACAAAGAAACATAGGCACAATTCTGGAAATGTGTGCTATTATGCATTACAGAGACTTTTGATGTCCTAACTGCTTTCAAAAAATGTTAAACTGAAAATATATAAAACTATTATTCTACCAGTTATATTATGTGGATGCAAAACATGGACTCTTACTTTAAGGGAGGAAATGAGATTACGAGTATTTGAGAAATAAGTACTTAGGAACATTTTTGGACCAAAGAGAGATGAACAGACAGGTGAATGGAGAAGACTACTAACAATGAATTACATGGTCTTTATAGGAAGCCAGATATAATAAAAACAGTTAAGTCTCATAGACTTCGATGGGCAGGACATGTGGCATGTATGGGAAATGAAAGATGTACATGGAAGCTTCTTGTAGGAAAACCAGGGAGAAAATGCCCAGTTGGTAGACCTAGAATGAGGTGGGAGAATAACATTAACTATGATTTGAGGGAAGTAGATTATACAGGAAATGATTTGAAAGCATTAGCTCAGGATAGGGATGTATGGAGAGCTTATGTCCATGCGGCCATGAGCCTATGGGTTCGATAGTGCCAGTAAGTAAGTAAGTAACAAGTAATTGTATAAGTGTGACTTATGAGGTTAAGCATACTCCAACCCTTGATATGTTGAGGGAGAGAATTCCAGGAACGGGCAGAGGCTACTGTGAAAGAAATAAAATTGAAAGAGGTGCTGTGGAGAGGGATTGTTAGGAGACTGTTATGTTGTGACCTAATTATGATACAAAGATAACTTCTCAAATCTAGATGCCAGGTAACTAGAATTGTAAGAATTCTTCTTCTTCTTCCTTCCCAGTATTAGGCCAAGGCCTGTTATGATCCTGTAGAAAATGTTCCCTCCAGCGTTTCATAGGACGGCCCAGTGATCTTTGTCCTCTTGGTATATAATTATAAACAGCTTTGGGATCCGATTTGAACTCATTCTTTCTAGATGGTGTTTCCAATTTAATTGGTACTGTTTAATATATTCCAAAATTGGCATAGTCTTCAATTCTTTTAAGATATCGGTGTTCCTTTTCCAATCCCATCTGGTGTAACCCGCTGTTCTGCGCATGAATCTCATTTCTCAAGCCGTTATTCTGCTCTCATGTTGTCTTTTTTAGTGTCCATGCTTCACTACCATAGGTTAACACTGGTCTAGCCAAAGTGTTATATAAATGTAATCTGGTGTTTTTTTTTTGTACAAGGGATGGTTTCATAACTTGATTAATAATTCCCAAACTTTTATTATAACTAGTAATTTTTTCAGGGATATCCTTTTCATCCCAGATAGAGAGATAATGTCGAAGATATTTAAATTGATTAGATCTCTCTAAAATTTTATTCTGGAGACAGATTTTACTTTGTATGGGGTCCTTCCCATGAAATGCCATGACTATTATTATGCTTTCAAGTCTTATACGAGAATTGTAAGAATTCAGAAGCTCAAAAATAAGTAAAATAGAGTGCAGTGTAGTCCCGCACCATAGCTGAGTGGTGAAGGTAGGATGCCGTGGCGCAGAAATGAAGGACTTGCACTTGTTCAGGTCTACATGGGGGAAGAAATTTTCTCATGGAATATTGGCCAGTTTGGCACTGGTATTCACCCAGCATTGTGATGCATTTGGGTAGCTACATTAAGTAGCGGCTCCAGTTTGAAAAACCAGCTATAACGGCTGCAGGATTCGACATGCTGACCATATGTCACCCCCTACACTGGCTGGATGATCGTCTACCTCTATGATGAACACATGTGGATGTGGGGTCAGCAGCTGGCTGATAGGTCAAGGTCCTTCTAGGCCTATCGTGCCATGGAGTTGTAGAGTGCAATATACAGAGTGATTCAGAAATATGGCTATATGTTTGATCGCATTTTGTGACAAAAATATTATTATTAAAGGAAATATGATGTTATCATTGGAAAGGGAATTCTTCAAATTACAACAATAGAACAAAACAAAACAAATCACTGCTCACGTGCAGCTTGGCAGGTTGATTTTTGTGGGCTAATGTCAAACGCTTCCACAATTTTCTTCGTTGTTTCTGCATCCGTGCTAATGCGAGGCCTTCCAGGAGGTTTGATTTTCTGCATCCTTTCCGTTTCCAGCAGTCTTTTCTCCACTTCCCCACAGTCGATGGCTGCAATGCTACGTTAAACTCACGTCTTGGCCGTCTTGCGGCCTCACGATCATTAGCATACGTTATTGCCCATGCAGCAATTGTAATTTGCTGTTGCATATTCAATGCCATTTTGACTAATGACGTAAGTTCTACACTTTTTTTGTTTTATTCCATTGTTGTAATTTGAATAATTGCCTTTCCAACAGTAATTTCATATTTCCTGTAATGGTAATATTTTCATCACACAACGCGATCGAACGTATAGCCATATTTATGATTCACCCCGTACACTGAGACAGAGTCAAGACAATTTATTGATGTGTTAGGAAATATGATCATAATGGTGGATGTCGAAAATGAAACAAACGCAAGCCCTATGAACGTGCTGTAATCTCTCTGACCAATAAAAGTTTAGATCGTTGTTTAACATAACATCACAATAATCAAAGTGTGGCAACACAAGATTTGTTTTAATGAAACATGGAGAAATTTCTAAGGTAATGTAAAATGGAGAAGTTAAGGTAGGTAGCTTATATTAGATTAGGTAGGTTAGATTAATAGCTAGACGAGTTTAGTTTAGGTAGATTAATGATTAAAGTAGGTAGGTATTGATTCAATAGAACTAAATTATAAGAAAAATGAAACCAGGAAATTCTTCAAAGATGTAAAGAGTTTCCAAAAAATACAAAGCAGGTTCTTTAATATGCAGAGATAATGAAGGTAATATCCTAACACAAAAAGAACAAATTCTTCAAAGATGGAAAGAATATTTCACCGAAATCTTTCATAAAGATAATCAAACAAGAATTACTATATCAGAAACTCCAAACTTTCCCAACTCACAACCAATACAACCTCCATCGTGGAACGAACTATGTTATATTATACAAAATTTAAAATCAAATAAATCAGCTGGTCCTGATAATATTCCACCAGAACTAATTAAACATGGAGGACGAACATTAAAACAAAAAATACATAAACTAATACTCAATATTTGGAATAAAGAAGAAATACCGACAACCTGGAATGAAGGAATTATCTGTCCTGTGTTCAAGAGAGGAGATAAACTGTTATGCAATAATTACAGACCAATAACTCTCTTGAACATAGCATACAAGATTTTTGCAATTATATTAAACAATAGACTTTTAGAAATAATAGATGGGAAAATGAGTGAGGCCCAAGCAGGATCAGACCAAACAGATCAACAATAGACAATATCTTTGTAATGAAACAAATCTTTGAGAAATGTCACGAATACAATATTAACTTATATAATATATTTGTTGATTACTCCCAAGCTTTTGATACTGTACATCGAAACAAAATAATTGAAAGTCTAAGTGAGTATGAGATACCTAAAAAATTAATAAAATTAATAGCTTTAACCTTGATAGATACCAAAGTAAGATTAAAATGTAGCAATGCACTCAGCGATGTGATTGAAGAAAACTCTGGGGTCAAACAGGGAGATCCTTTATCTACGACATTATTCTGTATAGTAATGGATATGGTCTTAAAACAACTGGATCTAAGAGGAAATATTTCAACAAGACTAAAACAATGTCTTGCATATGCTGATGATGTAATAATAACAGCAAGAACAAAAAATTCCCTACTGGAAACCTTTGACAAATTGAAAAATGAAAGTATAAAATATGGGCTTGTAATCAATCTAAATAAAACAAAATATTTAAGATGTATGAGAAATAAAACAAATTTGACTGAACTAACTATAAATAGTGACTGTATTGATCAAATTAACTCCTTTAAGTACCTAGGCACAATACTAAACGATAATAATACTGTTGAAGAAGAAATCAAAACAAGAATATCGCAAGGGAATAAAGCATATTTTGCTAATTTCGATATATTCAAAAGCAAATTAATATCAAAAAATGTTAAATTCAAATTATATACAGCAATAATAAGACCAATCATATGTTATGGAGCTGAAACCTGGGTACTAAAAGAAGCAGATAAATTAAGACTATTAACGTTTGAGAGGAAAATATTTAGAAGAGTACTAGGTCCAGTAAAGGAAAATGGAAATTGGAGGTTGAGAAGGAATGACGAATTATACCTCAAGAATAATAAAGAAAATATAGTTAGTTTCATCAAATCCAAAAGATTACAATGGTTTGGACATACACTAAGAATGCCAAAGGGAAGATTGCCGAATGATATTTTGAATTGGAAGCCACAGGGAACAAGACCAAGGGGAAGACCCAAGGATCGATGGGAAGATGACGTAATTGAGGATTTGAGAGAGATGGGGATTTTTTTATTTGAAATCTACTGCACAAGATAGGAAGAAGTGGCATAAACTGGTTGAGAAGGCCAAGACATTCCACTGGAAGTCGTAGAGCCTGTCGAAGAAGAGGTAGGTATTGACCTTCATTTTTTGTTAGCAAGTTTTTTTTTATAAGTTGGCTATTCTATTGTGATGTATCATAATAACTAGAGTCCAGATGTTAGGCACTTAAAAAATTCAAAATAGGCAGGCAAAAGTCACTAAAAACCATTAATATAGGCACTAAAAATTCAAAATAGGCTCTTACAAAAAATGGGCTACAACATAATTTTTTACCACCTTACGTTAAGGATATAAACATATTTAAGCTATCAATATCATGTGAAGATATCAGAGATGCTTTTGGAATTTGTTTTGTCCTCTTACAAAGACCAGACTTATGTTTTGCAGAGTGTACTGTACATGCTGCAAAATGTGGCACTTTGCAGAACAATATTGAACTGTCACATGACAATATTTCCGCACCAAATTCTTTCACTAAATTGGTCAGTTTGTCTTTTACTGTCGTCTGCTCTTTAGGCATCGTAAAAAAAAAGACTGTTCTAAAGGTAAAAAAAATAAGCCACATACACTTGTCGCACCACTTTGTCTTTGAAGCATCTGTCTGTGAATGAGGACTACAGACTGAATTCAGTGTTACCAACATCAAAAATAATATTGCCAGTCACTTAAAGGTTTCAGCACCAGGTGTGAGACAGAGAAAGAAAACTTGAGCCATCTACACTCTTTGTAACTCGGCAATGTTTGTATTGAAAATAAGAAAAGCTGTACTATAGAACTTTCTCCAAGTCTTAGTGCCGGAGCATTAATACAATGGGACATAGCTTAGGGCTGTTTCGTTTAATGGGAATGCATGCGGTGGAAAAAAACAATATTTGCTAACAGAAGTGCATTGAGGGGGAAACCATTTACCTGCTAGGTTATTGGCTTATTGCCATCCTTATCCTAAAATGTTCTAAGAGAATGTATAAAAATAACTGAAAATTTCTGTTATATGATATGTGTCATGAAGTTTGTCCATTTCAATTGATTTCACTGAAATACTAAGTTAATTTTGAGAAAAAATGGCAAATAGGCATTTATAGGCATTATAAGCTGAAATAGGCATTATAAGCTGAAATAGGCATTTATAGGCAAAATTAATTTAATGGAAAACAACTCTAGGGTCGTTGGTATGAACTTATATAAAGCCACTTTTACAATATCTATAATAAATAACTATAGGCATTTTGCCTAACATCCGGTCTCTAGTAATAACGTTTGAATTTCACAGACAAAAGCGAGATTAGTGCTCTTGAATTAGCAGAATAAATCTGCGAGTCACTGACTCGCGAGTGGAAAGACCTGCACAAATCACCGATGCATGGAGATGCCGTTTCAGAGGCATCTCCTAACATCACTCCTCAAATTGTGAGGTTTTGATGGCCAGGAATTTCCATGCTTGAATAGTCTCTATTAGAGACGAAAAATTTCTGTCCCTCCCCTACATAAACTGCTGATAGACGAGGAAAGCGGGTCAGTTGTAAATTGACAGCGATAAGTGAGTGGAGAGAAAGAGAACAAATTGTAACGAGTGGACTCATCGGAGACTGTAAAATAATTGTGTAACAGGTAAACATTAAAACTAGAATAATAATTATTATTATAAATTGTGAGTGAACTTTAACTAATAGTTTATAGAGTCAATACTAATAAAATTCATTGTTAAAACTGTTGAGGTGGAGAGTCATAAAATAAAGTAAGTTAAAATATACCTTCATAGGTAAAATCTGTCATCCTCAACTTATAAAGTATGTAATCTTTATGCCTGTAGGCCTTTCAGAACATCTGTTCCATCTTCAGCAGGTCCCTCTTCGCTACAACATCCAGTATGATGGTTGATGCTGTTGGTCCTAATGTGGTGTTGTCGTGACTCAAGTCACGATGTTGTAGCGAAGAGGGACCTGCTGAAGATAGAACGGATGTTCTGAAAGGCCTACAGACATAAAGATTACATACTTTATAAGTTGAGAACGACGGATTTTACCTAGGAAGGTATATTTTAACTTATTTTATTTTATAGTTTATAGAATTAAATAAAGTTATTGTGAAATATTACATAACATCTTTGTGGAATATTTATGCCAAAACAACATGAGGACAACTGCCACGGTCTTCTAGTGACACTATTAGCAATGATAATAGACATGTTGTAATGATGATATGGGTACATATGTTATATTTTAGGTTATTTTTATGCCTACTTTTGATTAAATTATCAAGTGTTCTGTGGATTTTTTGAAAAATATAAATAAATATTTACGGCGGGAGTTTATTTATTAATTCGATTTAGCCCTTCTTTTGGGGCGGAATTGAATGCTTTTCTTTTAATTGTTTCTGGTTTAACAATGATTACCGAGTTAATTATTTACATTTAAACTAAGTATGAGTAACACTATGATATATTTAAATTAATATTGGGAAGTAAACATTATGAGGTTATATCATTAATAGTGAGTGGAGAACATATTTTTAACGACTCACCTCATATAATTCCAAATTTCTTTGATACCGGCAGTTTCAGACAATATCTTGTCCCTCTTCAGTCATGGCTTCCACTGATGAAATTCTGTGGTTGTTGGTATCAAAGAAATTTGGAATTATATGAGGTGAGTCGTTAAAAATATGTTCTCCATTCACTATTAACACTATGATATATTTAAATTTTAATACTAAATTATTTCATAATTATAATGTAATTTCTGTAATTTTTTGTCTTTATTTGAATTTATGTAGATAGGCATCTTGTACAGAATGTCCCAAAATTTTAAATTTGTTATGTTGCAAGCAGAATTTGACTTCAAAGATAAATGAGTTAAATGTGGAATATTGCAGGTATTGAAAAGAGCTCCTAATTTGAGGTCATTTGTGATCATGTATCGGAAAGATGCAGTGCAGTTGCTAGAGCTCCTGTTTGGCAATTGTGTTGGCATTAAGAGGCTAGAGATCAATCACTGTAATCTGGGAAACGATTGCATGGATGTACTTCACAAAATTATGGCATTCTGTCCAGTATTAGAAGAACTGGTATTAGTTGGTGATTATGTTCCATCCACATCTGCAAGATCTACCATCAGTCAACATAGAAAACGCAGCAGATTCAATCTCACACATTGCAAGGCAAGTATCTTAATAAAGAGTTTGTCATGAAGGAACTGTGTAAACTAAGTGAATTCCTCAGCAAGTCGAAGTTATGGTTAGATTTTGTTCATTTACATAATATAACTTTATTTTGTTAAATTGGAGAAACTCAACTTCTTACGCTAACTTATTTAGCTAAATGTTTTTGAAGAGAAAAATATATGCTCAGACTGAGTCTCGAACCTAGGACCTTTGGCTTTCTAGGCCATTGATCTTCCGACTGAGTGATCTTGGCAAGTTGAAATCTAAACGCAAATTTTTCTCTATACTTTTTTTTTGTAAGCCCATGTTTTCCCTTTACAGAGATTTAGGTGCTCTTCCCCTACAGGGAAGAATTTGAACCATACTAATTTAGTTACACTTGTTTTCGTGTAGATGTCATTTTGGTGATCCATGGTCAGCGTTCTGCCTCATGAGGCAGAACGCGGGAACCAAGGTAGTACTAGGATGGGAAAATTCGGTAAATTTTGCTTAGAGGCCTTTTCATTCGGGCTTACGGATTTTTTACGAGCCTAAAAATCTTCAGACTCGGGACCCACAGCTTAAAGTCCCTCCCGGAGGACTCGCTCCTTGCATTTTTCCATCCTAAAAAATCCATCGACCCCAGCCGGGTTTGAACCCGCGACCCTCGGGACCAGAGGCAAGGAGCATAACCACTAGTCCACCGCGGCCGACATTTTTTCTCTATATACGTTATCAATTCCTGCTCACCAAATGCTATGAAATATTTGCTTCTATTTATATATTAAATTTGGGAATTTTTAACATTATGAGGTTCAATTAATAATAATTAAATGAATCGTGATTTTTTCTTACCTCATACATCTATGTTTCTTTAAACACAGCACTGCAGTATCGGCGATACTTTGTCGTCATCGTCAGCTGTTTTCACGACTCAGTCGTGTTTAAAGAAACATAGATGTATGAGGTAAGAAAAAATCACGATTCATTTAATTATTATTTGCTTCTATATTTGAAAATGTGTGGCTTATTTATTAAGAAGACATTTATTTGGGAATTTTACATTACATTTTAAAGCCAGTACGGCTTCTTTCGATGTTTTTATTATTCATTTCAATGATGGATAAATCATATTTGAAGAGAAAAATTATATGCTCTGACTGGGACACACGACCTTTGGCTTTCTAGGCCAATGCTCTTCTGTCTGAGCCATCTGGGCGAGTTTCAATCTAAATGCAAATTTTTCTCTTATATACGTTGCCAATTCATGCGCACCAAATGCAATGAAACCTTTACTTCTATCTTTGTAAAAAAAATAAATCCGCAAGCCAGTGACTCGCGAGTAGAACAGCGTGTATCACCAATGCATTGAGATGCCATTCCAGATGCATCTCCTAACCTCACCCCTCGCATTGCTAGGTTTTGATGGCCAGATTTCTATGCTAGAACAGTCTCTATTACAGACCGAAAAATTTCTGTCCCTCTCCATATATAAACTGCTGTTAGATGAGGAAAGCGAGTCAGTTGTAAATTGACAGCGATAAGTGAGTGGAGAGAAAGATAGCAAATTTTAGCGAGTGATCTTATCAGAGACTGTAATATAATTGTGTAATAGATAAATGTTAAAACTAGAATAATAATTATTATTGTAAATCCTTAGTAAACTTTAACTGGTAGTTTGTAGAATTAAATAAGATTATTGTGAATATTACACATCTTTGTGGATTATTTATGTCAAAACAATGTGAGGACAACTGCCACGGCCTACTAGTGACACTATTCTAGCAATGATAATAGACATGTAATGATATGGTGTATTTTAGGTTATTTTTATGCCAACTTTTCATTAATTTATCAAGTGTTTTTTGCATTTTTTAAAAAATAAATAACATTGCTGAATTAATTATTTATATTTAAAGTAAGTAGGAAGTAACACTGTGATATATTTAAATTTTAATACTAAATTATTTCATACTTACAATGTAATTTCTGCAATTTTTTTTTTTCTGTTTTTATTTGAATTTATGTAGATAGGCATCTTATCCCTCCATGGTATCTTTTCCTTGTTGTGGTGGAGTGGCTTGTTTGCTTAAATGATCCCGAGAGCTATGACAGCAGTAGCATTGCTGCCAATAGGGTTACCCATGCCGGACTAGTTGAAGGTGATAAGCTAGACAAAAAAAGTACCTTGGTTGAAAGAGTGACGATCTTTCACTGTAAAAATACAACTGTCAAGAAATGCGGACATGTGTTCCACTGGAGTAAAATTTTCCAGAGGTCAAATAGTGCCCCATTCGGTTCTCTGGACGTAGACTATTCAGGGAACCCATGCCAAAGGCTCAAACACAGGGACATGTTCCTACGAACATGGAATGTTAGGACTTTATACTTTAGCAGGCACTAGAGGTATTAATGTAGGATATAGTTGCTTTACAGGACGTTACATGGTCAGGAGAAGGTAGTCTGGAATCAGGAAACTTTGCATCATACCATGGGGGTTCAGAAAGACCTGAATTTGAAATGGGTTTTTTAGTCCAAAGGAGGATTCTGTCCGTTATCCGAGACATTAGGTTTGTCATAGAAATACATTATATAATGGAAATGGACAGCTAATGACGAATGAAGGAAATTTTGAGGAAGGTTGAATAATAATCAGTTAATCACAAATAGGAATGAGATGCACAAAGAAATAAAACATATGCTCAATTCTGAAAATGTGTTTTATTATACATTGCAGAGACTCTTCACATCCCAACTTCTTTAAAAAAATGTTAAACTGAAAATATATAAACTATTCTACCAGTTATATTATATGGATGCGAAACATGGACTCTTACTTTAAGGGAGGAAAGGAGATTACGAGTATTTAAGAATAAAGTTCTTAGGAAAATTTTTGGACCAAAGAGAGATGAACAGACAAGTGAATGGAGAAGACTACTTAACAGTGAACTGCATGGTCTTCATAGGGAGCCAGATATAGTAAGAACAGTTAAGTCTCGTAGACTGTGATGGGCAGGACATGTGGCCCAAATGGGGAATGAAAGACATGCATGGAAGTTTCTTGTAGGAAAACCAGAAGGAAAATGCCCAGTTGGTACACCAAGAATGAAGTGGGAGAATTAACATTAACTATGATTTGAGGGAAGTAGATTATACAGGGAATGATTGGAGAACATTAGTTAAGGGTAGGAGTGTACAGAGGGCTTATGTTCATGTGGCATGAACCTATGGGTTCAATAGTGTTAGTAAGTTAGTTAAGCATCTTATACAGAATGTCCGAAAATCTTTAAATTTGTTAGATTGTAAGCAGAAATTGACTGCAAAGGTAAATGAGTTAAATGTGGAATTATATTTGAAGAGAAAAATTTTCGCCTAGACCGGGACTCGAACCCGGGACTCTTGGCTTTCTGGGCCAAGTGCTCTACCAACTGAGCTACCGAGGCGAGTTACGATCTAGACGCAAATTTCTCTCTTATGTACGTTGTAATTCCCTCGCACCAAATGCTTGAAACCATAGCTTCTATCTTTGCAAATGGCGGCTTCTTAGTTAAGAAGACATTTATTGGGAATTTAACACTACTTTATAGCCAGTAGGGCTTCTATTGACGATTTTTATTATTAATTTAACACTTCTCATAGAAGGATAAATTATATTTGAAGAGAAAAATTTTCGCCTAGACCGGGACTCGAACCCGGGACCCTTGGCTTTCCGGGCCAAGTGCTCTACCAACTGAGCTACCGAGGCGAGTTACGATCTAGATGCAAATTTTTCTCTTATGTACGTTGTAATTCCCTCGCGCCAAATGCTTGAAACCATAGCTTCTATCTTTGCAAATGGCGGCTTCTTAGTTAAGAAGACATTTATTGGGAATTTAACACTACTTTATAGCCAGTAGGGCTTCTATTGACGATTTTTATTATTAATTTAACACTTCTCATAGAAGGATAAATTATATTTGAAGAGAAAAATTTTCGCCTAGACCGGGACTCGAACCCGGGACCCTTGGCTTTCCGGGCCAAGTGCTCTACCAACTGAGCTACCGAGGCGAGTTACGATCTAGATGCAAATTTTTCTCTTATGTACGTTGTAATTCCCTCGCGCCAAATGCTTGAAACCTTAGCTTCTATCTTTGAAAATGGCAGCTTCTTAGTTAAGAAGACATTTATTGGGAATTTAACACTACTTTATAGCCAGTAGGGCTTCTATTGACGATTTTTATTATTAATTTAACACTTCTCATAGAAGGATAAATTATATTTGAAGAGAAAAATGTTCGCCTAGACCGGGACTCGAACCCGGGACCCTTGGCTTTCCGGGCCAAGTGCTCTACCAACTGAGCTGCCGAGGCGAGTTACGATCTAGACGCAAATTTTTCTCTTATGTACGTTGTAATTCCCTCGCGCCAAATGCTTGAAACCTTAGCTTCTATCTTTGCAAATGGCAGCTTCTTAGTTAAGAAGGCGAAAATTTTTCTCTTCAAATATAATTTATCCTTCTATGAGAAGTGTTAAATTAATAATAAAAATCGTTAAATGTGGAATGTTGCAGGTATTGAAAAGACCTCCCAATTTGAAGTCATTAGAGATCAAGGAACGGGATGATGCAGTACAGTTGCTGGAACATCTGTTTGACAAGTGTAATGGCATCAAGAGGCTAGAGATCAAATTCTGTAATCTGGAAGACAATATCATGCATCGACTTGACAAAATTGTGGCATTCTATCCAGAATTAGAAGAACTGGGATTGATTGGTTGTGAAGAACTCACATCTACTACAGCATCTAACATCGGTCAACTTAGAGAACTCAGCAAACTCAATTTCTCACATTGCAGGGCAAGTATCTTAATAAAAAGTTTGTTGCACAGGAACTCTGTAAACTAATTATATTATGATGTTTTTATTATTGATTTAACATTTCTCAATGAAAGATAAATTAAATTTGAAGAGAAAAATTTTCGCCTAGACCGGGACTCGAACCCGGGACCATTGGCTTTCCGGGCCAAGTGCTCTACCAACTGAGCTACCGAGGCGAGTTACGATCTAGACGCAAATTTTTCTCTTATATACATTGTAATTCCCTATCGCCAAATGCTTTTGAAACCATTGTTTCTATCTTTGCAAATGGCAGCTTCTTAGTTAAGAAGATATTTATTGAGAATTTAACATTACTTTATAAAGCCAGTAAGACTTCTAATGATGAAAATAAAAAAATAAAAATAAAATTTTTCTCTTCAAATTTAATTTAATTATATTATTTTTATTCTGATCATCTTACCTCAATATTAATGTTGATTTGTTCTTGAACATGTTTCAAAACAATTCTGTTTTATCGTCAGCTTGTCCAGACTTAAACCAGTCTGGACAAGCTGACGATAAAACAGAATTGTTTTGAAACATGTTCAAGAACAAATCAACATTAATATTGAGGTAAGATGATCAGAATAAAAATAATATAATTAAAATCTTCTTCTTCTTCCTTCCTTCCAAGTATTAGGCCAATGCCTGTTACGATCCTATGGAAAATTTTCCCTCCAGCATTTCATAGGACGGCCCAGTGATCTTCGTCCTCTTGGTATATAATTATAAACAGCTTTGGGGATCCGATTTTAAGTTATTCTTTCAAGATGGTGTTTTCAATTTAGTTGGTACTGTTTAATATATTCCAAAATTGGCGTAGTCTTCAATTCTTTTAAGATATCGGTGTTCCCTTTCCGATCCCATCTGGTGTAACCCGCTATTCTGCGCATGAATCTCATTTCACAAGCCATTATTCTGCTTTCATGTTGTCTTTTTAGTGTCCGTGTTTCACTACCATAGGTCAACACTGGTCTAGCCAAAGTGTTATATAAATGTAATCTGGTGTTTTTTTGTACAAGGGATGGTTTCATAACTTGATTAATAATTCCTAAACTTTTATTATAACTAGTAATTTTTTCAGGGATATCCTTTTCATCCCAGATAGAGAGATAATATCCAAGATATTTAAATTAATTAGATCTCTCTAAAATTTCATTCTGGAGACAGATCTTACTTTGTATGGGGTCCTTCCCATGAAATGCCACAATTTTAGTTTTGTTAATTGTTATTTCCATATTAAATTTGGCACCTATTTTTTGTAAATTATAAATTGATAGTTGCAAATCATTTTTGGAAAGTGCCAGAAGAGCTAAATCGTCTGCAAAAAGAATAGCATCAAGTTTGAGGTACCTATTGATGGGTATATATCCTTGTTGTGTTTTCCTCCATTTAATGATGTTTTTATTATTAATTTAACATTTCTCAATGAAAGATAAATTAAATTTGAAGAGAAAAATTTTCGCCTAGACCGGGACTCGAACCTGGGACCCTTGGCTTTCCGGGCCAAGTGCTCTACCAACTGAGCTACCGAGGCGAGTTACGATCTAGATGCAAATTTCTCTCTTATATACGTTGTAATTCCCTATCGCCAAATGCTTTTGAAACCATTGTTTCTATCTTTGCAAATGGCAGCTTCTTAGTTAAGACATTTATTGGAAATTTAACATTACTTTAAAAGCCAGTAAGGCCTCTAATGATGTTTTTATTATTAATTTAACATTTCTCAATGAAAGATAAATTAAATTTGAAGAGAAAAATTTTCGCCTAGACCGGGACTCGAACCCGGGACCCTTGGCTTTCCGGGAATTACAACGTATATAAGAGAGAAATTTGCGTCTAGATCGTAACTCGCCTCGGTAGCTCAGTTGGTAGAGCACTTGGCCCGGAAAGCCAAGGGTCCCAGGTTCGAGTCCCGGTCTAGGCGAAAATTTTTCTCTTCAAATTTAATTTCCTCCATTTGTTTATTAATTTATTCATATATATAATGAAAAGCACCGGTGAAAGTCCACATCCCTCTCTTACTCCAGTGTTGATCTTTTCTCAAGAAGATAATTTGCCATCTTGTTTAACAGAGATTTCATTATCTTTATAGATGTTGAAGATATTAATAATATATTGTTGTGGAACGTTATCATCAGCTAAAATTTGTAGTAATATATTTCTGTCTACTTTGTCAAAAGCCTTTATGAAGTCAACGAAGGCGATATGAGTTTCTATATTGAATTCCTTGTGCTTTTCTAATAGTAGTTTTAGAGAGAAGAATCCATCTGTACAAAATCTACCCTTTCTGAATCCATTCTGCTCATCTCCAATTATATTTTCATAAATTTTTCTCAATTTATTCTTAACTATATTAGCATAAATTTTATATCCAGAGTTCAACAAGCTAATTCCACAATAGTTATCTTTGATTTGGCGACTTCCTTTTTTTGAAGATTGGTATTACAATGGATTTGTTAGAGCTTTGTGGTGGTTCTTGTCCTTCCCATATCATATTAAGGAGAATAAGAAATCTGTCTAAAAAATTTTTAGTTGAAAATTTAAATAATTCTTGATTAATGTGGCCTTCTCCGGGAGCTTTGTTACTTTTTAATGATTTAACAACATCAGTTAATTCATCTATAGAAATTTGTTCCAAAGCAGAGTTATTAGAGATTGGTATTTGTAATAAATCATCCTTTTGGGTCCATAAATGATGAAAGTAGTTAAGCAAAGATTCTTTAGATATACATTTTAAATGTGCATTTTCTCTTGAATCATTATTTAAATGTTTTAAAACTTTATATATTTTTGGTTGAGGCCTAGTGATATCGTTTTCCAAAAATGAGACATTGTTCCCAGCTTTGTCTATGTTTTTTTCGAACTTCAATTTTAGCTATGGCTCTCTTCCTATGATACTCTACTTTATCTTCATCTTGTTTTGTAGACAGAAATTTTTTGTATGCTTCACGTCATCATCATCTGCATTCATGGATTAGGTCTGTTGACCCGTTCCGACTTCAGCCCATCTCTTCCTAGGTCTGCCCACATCTCGGGTGCCTTTAGGTTTGTATTTTATTTGTTTTGGATATCTATCTTCATTCATTCTGTCTATGTGTTGCTTCCATTTTTGTCTATATGTATCTATTTTATCAGTTATTGCAAATATTTCAAGTTCCTGTCTTATTTCTGTGTTCTTGATTCTGTCTTCCTTAGTGCACGCATTAACAGATCTCAGAAATTTCATTTCTGCCGCCGTTATCCTACTTAGATCTTCTTTCTTATGTATCCAGGCTTCTGATCCATAGAGCAGTACCGGTACTGCCAACATTTTATAAAATTTCAATTGGGTCTCTCTTGTTGTTTTGTTATTTAGTGATCGTTTTATCGTACCACATATTCCCTGGAATTTTGCTATTTTATTATTTATATCATTATCTTAATCAAATGAAATGTCACATCCTAGATAATTGAGATGGTTCACCTGTTCTATGATTTTGTTTCCTATTACTATTTTCGATCTTCACGTTTATCTTCATTTACTTTTTTGATGTTTTCATCCCAGTCCTTTTTCGATTCCATTTAGTTATGATACCCAGGCTTTCATTTGCTGCTTTTGTCAAAATACTTTGTAGAGCAAGCCATTCTTATTCAATATTTTTGCTAACCGGTGTTTCTTGAACTAGACGATCTAATCTGCATTTGTATAGCCAGGTAATAGTGGGATCTCAGAAAAGACTTACTTTATAAGTATAGTCCACATTTTCAGATTTTATATTATTAATTTTATTTTTATTTTTCCATCTCGATGGCATACGAATTGGACAAACAAGTAAGTAATGGTCTGATTCGATTTCAGGTCCTCTGTAAACTCTTGTGTCAAGAACTTTAGATGCTAATTTTTTATTACATATAGCATAGTCAATTATTGATTTAAGACCCCTGGCTTCCCATGTATATTTGTGACTATCCTTGTGGTTAAATACTGAGTTCATTATTGTGAATTGATTAAACATGACAAAATCAATTAATCGTAAGCCATTTCTATTACAGGTTTGCTCTCCATATGGTCCTTTATACGTATCAAATTTAGTATTACCAATTCTGGCATTTAAATCACCCAAAATTATAATCATATCATTATTATTAATTCTGCAGATAACTTTCTGGAAGTCGTGATAAAATTTTTCACTTTCTTCTTCATCTCCTTCTACAGGTGCATATATACCTATCACTGTTAAGTATCCTAGAGATAATTTTATTCGGATTTGAATTATTCTTTCATTCCAAAAAGTATAGCTATGTATTGAATTTCTAAATCGTTTATGAATCATAACGGCTACTCCTGCTTGTGCATGAATATGTTTTTTTACACCACTATAAAACTGAATGTAATTTTGAGTTTCTTTGGTGCCTTATAATTTCTTTTTTGTTTCTGATATTACAGCTAATGAAATCCCCTTTTTGCACAATAGATCATCTAATTGATCATCTTTATAGTTAATCCCTTGTACATTCCATGTGCTAAAAAGCAAAATATTTTTTTTCTTCCAAGATTTGTCCTTTTTCATGATTTGGTCGTCATTAGTTGGATCCTTCCGGGAAATTCTCGTATAAGACTTGAAAGCATAATAATAGTCCCTTCAATTAGTTGCTGGCCAAAGGAAGGCAAGACCAGTGATTGGGCTGCCATCTGATAGCCTGTGGTCAGGCTTTTCTGGAGAAGAAAAGAAAATAAAGGAAAGAAGAAATAGAAGAAAGGAAAGACTCCCTAGCCCTCGGATATAATTAAAATAACCTCAAAATATCACTTCCTAAAATTAAATATTAATTACAACTTCTGTAAACTAAGGTAATTCCTCAGCCAGTAATGGTTCAATTTTGTTGATTTGCAGAATATATCTTTGTTTTGTTAAATTGGAGAAACTCAATTTCTTATGACGATTTTATTATTAATTTAACACTTCTCATAGAAGGAAATTTATCAATTTCTTATGCTAACTTATTTAAATATGTCAGACTGGAATGAAAACAAACCTATCATAACCGTAAATTATTATAATTTTTTAATATTGTTGTATATTTTGACATGAATTAAATAGTATCTATTGATTGATTTTTCATTGTTTTATTAAAAATATTAAATAAATTAAATCAGTGCATATTATAGTATATATTACCAGTTTAAGGGTTAATTTATTTGTATGGTTTATATTGCGATGAAATAAATATGTCAGTTGTTGGAGCATATTTTTAATTTCGGGTTTGAGATATACCCCACTTCTAACGGTCAGATTTTGCTGTTCTATGGAATAGCCTATTTTTCTGATTTTATATTAATATTATTTAGTAATTTGTTGCAAAACATTGAAAACTGCGGCCGCTAGAGCACTTTTTAATTCTCTGCTTCAGATTAACCTGCACTCCTAATGGTTGACTTTACTGGTCAATGAACTTGATATTACTTTTCTTAATTTTTTGCTGTATGGGTTTCCAGGTTTGGTTCCAAAAAAAAATAACAGTTGCTAGAGCATTAACACACACACACATATACCGGGCTTCCAATATAAACCCGGACCGGCCTCACAGGGTTTCACCCGTCAGGCAGCGCTCTCTCCTCGTCCGCATTTCACTCTGCCAGCCGCTCGTCCTTGAACTAGTCAGTTTACTATCGTTCGACAAGATGAGACGTCAGCTGACATTAGAGCAGCGCATTTATGTGTGTAAATGTTATTATAAATACGAATCAGCTCGTCGCGTTCACGAGGAATTTATTCAGAACTTCCCTGGACAATTACCTCCTTCCAGATCGACAATCCACGATCTTGTAACTAAATTTGAGACCACTAGTTTGGTACAAAATAAGAAACACATGCGAAGGCGTACGGTTCTCACCGAAGAAAAATTAGATGAAATTGGCGAAAATTTGGAATGTTCACTACAAAAATCATTACCGAAATTAGCACAACAAGTTGGGATTTCAGTATCTTCTGCACATACAGCAACAAATTTGTTAAAACTCAAAACTTACAAGTGTACACGTGTTCATTGTCTAAACCAAGGTGACCCCATAGCACGTGTGCGGGAGGACAACATTTCCAGCATTTTCTATAAGGTGAGAAACAGTTCAAGGACGGGTGGCAGGCAGGGTGAATTGCGGGAGGAAGAGACAGCACTGCGTGCTGGGTGAAACTCCGTGAGGCCGGTCCGGTTTTATATTGGAAGCCCGTTATATATATATATATATATATATATATATATATATATTTATTTAGCAGGTTTCACATCATCTTCCGGCACCCAATTAATCTACTATCATTCTCCTGCACATTTCTCTGTCATTGTAATTTTTTTTTCCCCCTCTTGATGCTAAGAACACCATCAATCCATATTATTTTTGGCTGTATTTTTCTACCAGGTGGCACCCATTCTAGTATTTTTCTTTTTACATGACCAAACCATTTTAATTTTTTTCATGTGAAATCCACATGAACTTCGAACATTTATCTACTATTGTATTTACTCGAGTAATCCCCCCCCCCCCTCAAGTTTTTTCTGTACTATCTTACCTCAGTTTAATGTTAATTTTTTCTTTAATTCCCCCTCTTTTTTTTTTTTTTCAAGATTTAGGAGTGAAAATTTGAGGGGTGAAATTATGCGATGACTATGAAAATATCAATATGCTTTCACAATGTAGAACACTATCACATGGAAATCGTTGGGCTAGAGTTGTTCATCTTCCATTCTCCTCATAAAACTGAAGAAGTATCTTAGTCAGTTCTTCATTATTTTCCACGTTGTGGGCGCAATTTTGAAGAAGTAATTCTTTTCCTATGTTATGACGATGTTTTGAAACAGCTTACTCTCTTCATTGCCCGATGTTGTAGTAACATTTTGAAGGAATAGTGTCCCAAAATAATAAATAAGAATTACTGGTTCAGGTTGGGTTTGATTTTCGGTAGAGCTGGTTTCTCTTCTCAAGGTCGAAGTTGGTACATAAGATAGGAAAACACTTTAAAAAGCACTAATAACTGATTCAAGTAGAACTAATAATAAATTTATTCATTTTGTAGGTTCCCAGCAGTTTAAGTAAATTTAAGTGGGATTATTCTTCACTGTCAATTAAAATTAAATTCTTTTCTTTTCTTAAATCAACTGTTCTTCTGGTATTAAATTTCACATTTTATCAGGAGAGTTGTTATTGCTTCTATCATTGATGAAAGTTATATGCAGACTGACTAGAGTAATTCTGTTATAATTTTAAAGAACATTATTACATCACATGATTTTATATTTAAATTCTATTGGTTAATGGTCCATTAAATACCAGGTTTACATTTGATTGGTTAAATCAAAAAGTTAATTGTTTTAACATCCAATCAGAATTTAGTATACTTTTATTTAAAAATATTAAGTTAAGCAGGTGTTCCTATTACAGGTATAACAGAAAGCTTTATATTTCAGACAACAATGACTTAAGACACAATTTTAAAAGCATTATTTAGAAAGACGGTTATATAATACAATTTCTTTAATTGTTACTGAGACATTTTTATTCAACAAGGAACAACAATTAATTATTTAGATGTTTTTCTTTATTTAAGTTAAGATTTAAAAATTAAAAGAATTTTAAAATATAAAATTATTAACTTAAACTTTCATATTTATTATGATATTAAAATCCTGCTATAAAACCAATAGCTCACTTCTTGTTCACTTTGAAATCAGCATCTTAATTCCACACTTTGTTTCAGCTTTCCTTGTTTTGAATTTATCATCTTGTCTGTTACAGTAAAACCATTATTTCTAAGTTCCATTATGTAATCCAGAACTTAGCAGTCAACCTCAGGATATTTGCCACACTTTGCACCACAAAATGAATGACATCGATTTTACTTTTTCCAATTGTTCTTTTTGAGACCTCCAATACTTCACTAATCTCGGTTGTACATCGAACTTTCTTCCCACATGTTTCACTCCATTTTCCTTGGTGAAATTTTCACCTTGTAACTTAAAATTTGCAGTGTAGCTGTTATACTGTCTTTCCATAGTTGAGTTTACCGACACTGACGCTGTGACAGAATAACACTGCTACCAATGCACAATGTTACTTACCTCTCCTCATATAAATTTTCTAAGTAGATAGTGATTTCGAGACCCCTACTGGTCTCATCTTCAGCACTTTCTTGGCGACTGATGTTATGTCGATCGGAAGAAACTCTTCTTCTTCCCTCTGTTGGTTTGGGAAAAGATCAACATTCAGAAAAACAAAGGAAAACTTATGAACTTCGAAATTCCCGCAAATTTTGACCTGATCCAGAGGTTCTTCGGTCCACCCACAGAGGGAAGAAGAAGAGTTTCTTCCGATCAACATAACATCAGTCGCCAAGAAAGTGCTGAAGATGAGACCATTGGGGTCTCGAAATCGTGATCTACTTAGAAAATTTGTATGAGGAGAGGTAAGAAACATTTAATTTCACCATAAATTAAACCTCATAGTGATTAATTCCTATAAAAGTTAAATGAAATGTATGCCTATTCAGATGACAACAACAGGTATCATTAGGTCTTTGTAAAAGTGGATGGATTTGACCTTGGGTTTTCCTTTGTGCTGTACTTGAAATCTTTACAATAGTGTCCAAAGTTGTAACTGAAAACCTTTGGCCTAGATAATGCACATCCTATCAGTAGAGATCCGTGAAAGTGGTTTTATTTTTAGGGAAAATTTGTTTTAAAATTTCAAGTTTCGATGTTATTGTGAATTTGGTGGTATTCTAAAAAAAAAAATTAAATTTGAGTCTTTTTAATCCTAGTTTAGTATATTAAACACAATAGGAATGATATATCCAGTAGTTTAAGGTCATATAATAAATTTGGGAATTTTTAACATTATGAGGTTTTATTGATAAGAATAAAATAAACCGTGAATTCTTCTTACCTCATACTTCTATATTTTTTTTTAACACAGCACCGCAGTATCGGCGACCATCGTCACCATCATCAGCTGTTTTCACGACTGTCAATTTTTTCTTTTGCCAGTAATTATCCAAACTGCCATCTGGTGTTCTTTTGAAGGAATCATTTTCTAAACTGCCATCTGTTGTATTTTTTAAGAAAATGATTCCTTCAAAAGAACACCAGATGGCAGTTTAGAAAATGATTCCTTCAAAAGAACACTAGATGGCAGTTTGAATAATTACCGGCAAAAGAAGGAAAAATTGACAGTCGGTGAAAACGATGAGCAGGATTGAATGACCGATGGTCGACGATAACTGCAGTGCTGTGTTTAAAAAAAATAGCAAGTATGAGGGGTAAGAGAGAAGAATTCACAATTCATTTTATTCGTAGTTTAAGGTCAGAACTTTTTAGCTTGTTACAATTGGGAGAATAACATACTAAAACAGCATTTAAAATTTTAATTGTAGACCACTAATTTGTAAGCCAAATTACAGTTTTTAGGAAAAGCGGACCATTGGTGGAGTATCTGTGCGATTCTCATTACTTAAGAGTGGCTGACAAACTTGGTTTTTGGCATTGACAATAGGTAGAGAAAATTAAAAAAAAATACAATTACTCGAGACTTAAGTAAAAACACAGAACTGACTAGGTGTAACATTTCACATTCAACTGAATGTACTGTGTTGAATGAAACAAAGTTTGAAGGGGAGAAAGGGAAAAAGAGGGGGGAATAAAAAATTGTGCGATGACTCATTGTAGTTGTTTAAAACTGTCAGTATTTGTTTTGTTACATGTTGTTACAAATCCCATGGTATAGATCGTTAATCCAATAGAAAAAATTGTGTATGTAATTATCTTCTGTTTTAATTAAATTTGAATTAATACGATTTATCAATATGATATAATTACTCATGGTCCATTGTTGGCTTATTCAAATTTGGCAGTGTTTACATTATTGTCAGTTACTGCTTAGACATAAATGTTTTCTTCAGATTTGAAACAGACCATTACTTAATAATGATTGATGTAAAATTGATAGTTATCTCAGCAAAAGTTTAAGGAAAAAAAAAACTTACACGTTAATATAATTTTTATTTCTTGGAATTCATGTTGGCCATAGAACTTAAAATCTATAGAGAGACCATATTTGAGCATGAGAAGGACAGAAAATATTACCTCTATGTTGTGAACTGTGTTGCAACACTTTGCAAGACTACATGGAGGAAGCAGATATGGCAGTTAAAAAGAAGATGAAATCCAAAAATTGTTCAAAAATGCATTATGAAAATTTTGCGAATAGAACAAAAAAATCTCCGGAATTCGTTGCAAATTTTAAATTTCGTTGTTAGTTTGCCTTATCATAGGATTTCACATTATTTTGCAATTCAAAAATGCTTTTTTTGAGGTTATGGCAAGTGAAGTTAAGAAAGGTACGAGAAAGTGACAAAATTAGAGCATTTAGCGTTATCATGATCTCTACCTATCAGAGATGGAATTTTAAAAATGTATATATATATATATATATATATATATATATATGAAAAGCCTAGGGGGTCAATTATGCAAGTAATATGGAGTAAGAATGATAAAGATATGTGAAGCTTCTCAATCGTCTTTTCATGAGGACAATTCTTTCAGAATTCAATAATACTACTACTACCAATATATTCACAACCTTCATTAAGAGCTACTCTGTAATTCCGGATCCTTGTAAATATGTTCCTACTCAGAGATACAAACTTTGTTTTTTGCTGAAAATGTTGGAAATGTCCTCCAAAATATATGATAGATTAAAATATTATGTGATACAACGAGAAGCCATCAAAATATTCAAACATAAGAACAGTTTCAATAGAAAAGAAGAATCATTAAAAGTCAACAAAGTATGGATACCAGTTCTAAAAAACGCAAAATGAAAACCTCTACAAGTACAGTCGACTAGACTATCAAACAGCAATCTCATTGGAACAATGGAAGTCCCTACCGCTGACCAATCAGAAGGCAGATATAACGTACAGTCGACTAGTCCATCGAACAGCAATCTCATTGGAGCAATGGAAGTCCCTAATGCTGACCAATCAGAAGGCAGATATAACTTACGAACAAATCGCGGTGAATGTATAAATAGGACAGACAGTGGACAGAATTGCCAGTCTCAAGACAACCCTTGAGGATGCCAGATGCAGTCTCTGGTGAAACGTCGGGGAACTACAAGCCTCAAGACCACGGCCTACAGCCCGAAAATCTTCATCGAGATCATCATGTGATGTGTATTTAAATATTCAGCCTCTTGACAAATTACCTTTAAGAGTTGCTTCTTGTCAATTTTGAGAATACAATTTGTATGTTGGGTGATTGATATCTAATGCCGACCAATTTGCTCTCTTGCACTCAAACATTTAGATGAAAGTTTTGATTATGAGTAATGGACAGAAAAGATTTCTTGATATCCATCCATCCATAGTAATTCGCCCGAGGGCAGGTCTTTCACTGCAATCATAGCAATTTTATGCTATGCTTTGCAGCTTTACTAGGGAGTTGCAGGTGTGGTAGCTTCCCGTTGCTTTCCACACCAGTGAAGGATGATGATGATGATTTGATAAGGAGGATGATGATGATGATGGCCATATGATTTCGGGGACCGTTTGGGCCTTAAAGTTTTCCTGATATTTGTCTTACAGGTGAGGAAAAACCCCGATAAAAACCTCATCCAGAAAAACTGTTCCAACCGGGGATTGAAACCGGGCCCGCTGCGTGACAAGGCAGCACGCTACCTCGAGACCACAGCGGTGGACATTTATTCAATAAAATTAGAGAAAAATAGTATTATATTCAGCTATGTCAAAATCTATACAGACACAATAACCAACTCATTAAAACTATACAGACAATCTTGACCTATAAGCAGATCCCACATTTACGTCAGGTTTTTCTTGGGGTTTCTCCTGTTTTCCTCTGTCAATAGTTCATTCCACCACTCTTCCATACTCATGTTATCAATTTTGTTTCATTTAATTTCATCTGCTTTTGTGATGGTGTGACAAGCGGGCTAGATAATCCATATCAAATCTGACAGCAAAAATTTATTTTTTTTATTTGTGTATCCCTAAATATAGTGAATACATTTATAAATATATTAATATCAAAATTTAATTTTTATCAATTATAGGTTCATAGTTATGACGATCTAAAATTATTGTAAATATGATTATTTTTATTTTCGGTGTCAATTTTCTATTTTATGATGGTTTGCTGTAGTACATATAAAAAAATGAAAACGAAAAAAAAAACAGGATATTATTCATGTAATAAGGATTAATTTCCAGCAATTAACCTTTTTTGTGGGATGATTTGTTCAGACAATATAAATGTTTTTTATTCTATTTTCGTTAAAAACTGGCAGATCCACAGCGCAGCTGGTTCATTTCAGGACCAAGGTCATGCACATAGTTAATTGAAAGAGCTGACCCCGCTTCATCAGTGACTTTTTCAACTGCCATTAAATCTAACAGATTATTATATAATCAATTGAGTTGGTGTTTACTTGATGAAAATCCATATTCATTAATTAAATAAAAATAAAACTATGTTTTATTTTTATTTGATTATTATATATGTTCTGCTTAATGTAACAGTACCATTAATTTATAAAAGTGGCTATAATTTAATTCTTACGCATCCATCCATAGTTATTCCCGAGGGCAGGTCTTTCACTGCAATCATAGCATTTTCATGCTATGCTTGCAGTTTTACTAGGGAATTATAGGTGTGGTAGCTTCCCGTTGCTTTCCACACCGGTGAAGGATGATGATAATAAATGATAAGGGTGATGATGGCCATATGATTTTGGGGACCGTTTGGGCCTTAAAGTTTTCCTGACATTTGTCTTACAGGTGAGGAAAAACCCCGATAAAAACCTCACCCAGAAAAACTGCCCCAACCGGGGATCGAACCCGGGCCCGCTGCGTGACAAGGCAGCACGCTACCTCGAGACCACAGCGGTGTACATTCTTACGCATTAGATGTTTATTTATGGAATTTAATTACTGAAGCGAGAAGTGAAGAGCTCTATTATTAACATTTACTGTGAATTATTAAACAAATTACTTATAACTAACTCACTGGCTCTGTCGAACCCATAATTCATGGCCGTGCTGACATAAGCTCTCCATACATACCTATCCCGAGCCAACGTTTTCCAATCATCCCCTGTATAATCTACTTCCCTCAAATCATGTATAATGTTATTATCCCACCTCATTCTTCATCTTCCAACTGGATGTTTTTCCTCTGGTTTTTCTACCAGAAGTTTCCAAGCACTTCTTTCATCTGCCATATGTACCACATGTCCTGCCCATCGCAGCCTATGACACTTAACTCTACTTATTATATCTGGCTTCCTATACATATTATGTAGCTCACTATTATGTAGTTTTCTCCTTTCACCTTTCTGTTCATCTCTTTTTGATCCAGAAATTTTCCTAAGAACTTTATTCTCAAATACTCGTAATCTTCTTTCCTCCCTTAAAACAAATTATTCATTTTGTTACAAATTTTTCATTATCATTACAATTTAAATGTAATATAATAAAAACTTACATCATTAATTGAATAAACTGGTATAGATGTTTTACTATGTTATAATTACTAATTTCAATCTTAAAGTAACTTTTTATTCTGTACTATATTGTACCCTGAAAACTATGACAAATTAGTGTTGCTATAAGGTATCACTTCCAAATAAAACTGAATGTTTTAATACTTCTATCACTTCCTAACAAATTATGATAATGCTGAATCAGCACATCTTCCTGAAACATCTGCTTCTCCATCAACAATTCTCAAGTTCAGATTCTTACTAGATAGTTGATTTAAATTGTGCACCTCATCATTTTAAGTGTCACAGTCAAATTTAAAATAATTTTTTATTGTTTTTAACTAACAAGTTTGCAGATTTACAAAGACTAAATGATGGGTTAGAAGTTAAATATATTTTTAATTATGTTTATATTAGTATATAATAATTATCAACAATATATAATTTTACACTTTCTTAAATGTTTCTGGAATGAGAGAATAATTGTAGAGATATACATTTTGTGTTATAAAAGGAGAATAATGGGAAGTTTAGGCATTAAATTAAACACTATAACACAATATTTAATTTTAGGAAGTTATATTTTGAGGTTACTTTTGATGTCCCAACTCCTTTCAAAAAACGTTAAGCTGAAAATATATAAAACTATTATTCTACCAGTTATATTATATGGGTGCGAAACATGGACTCTTACTTTAAGGGAGGAAAGGAGATTACGAGTATTTGAGAATAAAGTTCTTAGGAAAATTTTTGGACCAAAGAGAGATGAACAGACAGGTGAATGGAGAAGACTACATAACAATGAACTACATGGTCTTTATAGGAAGCCAGATAAAATAAGAACAGTTAAGTCCCGTAGACTGCGA
Source organism: Diploptera punctata (assembly GCA_030220185.1). NCBI lineage: Eukaryota > Metazoa > Arthropoda > Insecta > Blattodea > Blaberidae > Diploptera > Diploptera punctata. The sequence goes on from JASPKZ010004918.1 coordinate 673,670, forward strand.
TGGGCAGGACATGTTGCGCGTATGGGGAATGAAAGACGTGCATGGAAACTTCTTGTAGGAAAGCCAGAAGGAAAACGCCCAGTTGGTAGACCAAGAATGAGGTGGGAGAACAACATTAACTATGATTTGAGGGAAGTAGATTATACAGGGAATGATTGGAAAGCATTAGCTCAGGATAGGGATGTATGGAGAGCTTATGTCCGTGCGGCCATGAACCTACGGGTTCGATAGTGCCAGTGAGTAAGTAAGTATATTTTGAGGTTATGGAAAAGCTGACGATAAAACAGAATTGTTTTGAAACATGTCCAAGAACAAATCAACATTAATATTGAGGTAAGATGTCCAGACCAAAAATAATATAATACTATAACACAAGTTTAGCTTATATCGTGCATTTTAATATCATCTTTGATATGTCATGAGTAGGGGATGCAAGATCAGTAAGTGATGCCAAGCCAATAAAATATATTTACACCTCTTAAATATTACTTGTAACAGCATGAAAATTGTTATAAATTATTATTGATAGCTTAACATTCCTTGCAATATGAAACATCAGACGCTGGTATAGTGTACAAGTACAGAATATTTCAACACATTACAAAGCTACTCTCTAGAAAATAATTTTTAGTAGACCTACAAGTTTGAATTCATAGGTGCTTAGTAATTTAAATTAAACTATGCATTAGCCAAAAATCAGCACAAAATTAACTGCTTACTGGAGATTGTTACATTTAATGACGCTCACTAACATGTGAGGTCATTATATAGCAATTTATTTCAAGCATGAGGTTCTCCTACGTACCGTAAATCTATGACACGAGACTTACAGATTTCCTTCCCTCTGGAGAAAGCTACATTCAGAATTGTTACGCCTTTAAAATTCCATTGATTCCTATCGAGTTTGAACCTGCAAACATTGGAATCGGAGGCATGCAGAGTAACCACTAGTCTACGATGATGATGATAGTAATAATGGTAATAGTAATAATAGTAATAAATGATGATGATAACAATAAAAAATATTTGGAAGTGCACAAAGGACTATTACCAAGTAGCTCCGTCATTGTTTGTATGAGCGAGCGATCTTTACTCACGCGAAAGGTATTGCGGGTAGTCTACACATAGAAGATTTTAGGGAAAATAATTATTTTTTATAGCTTTCTTTCATCCCACCACTTTAATACTAATTACAAACAATTAACTGGTCATCAGGTAATAATGTGGTATTTTTTGATTTTATAAAATTTTTGGTGGGAAAGGTCAATTGCATTTATGCCCTTCAGAAAAACGTAAATATTAACATACTAATTTTCAAGCGATAGAGCATAAAATAATCTATAATGTGACTATCTTTTCAAGTTGAGGGAGTAGTTATACTTTGAGAAATTTATATAATGAAAGAAACTATTTAAAACAATACGATAATTTGACAGCTCTATTACTCTTTAATTACATCAAACGAAGACCTAAAATTTGGGTTCAGATATTCAGTATATCATAAAGTTTCACTGTAAAAAAATTGTAAACTTTTAAAGATGTGAGTTCAATTTTCACATTTTTTTTTGCCAATTTCGTATGGAATATCCCAGGCCTCGTCAGCCAGCATTTATGTATATCACAGACCTTCAGACTCTCTTAAAGTAGCCAAATGCCTCGTCATCTAATTAGTGACGCGCATGAATGGATTAACGAGATTCCCTCTGTCCCTATCTACTAATTGCCGTTTGCAACTTCTTTACCAAGAAGACTTTATTGGGTATTGACACCATATTTATACCGGTGAAGCTTATTTCTGATATATTGACTTAGGCTTTCACGGCCGGAGTTACTATGATGATCTTGCAGAAGATCTTAAAGAACACGAAAGATACAGCCGTCTTAAGCAAGTGGAAAAGTCGGCAGTACCCCAGAACACACTCTACTTGAAGGTCATACAGTACAATACAACAACACAGATATATTATCTAACTGCACACACTATTTTACCCGTCTGCAACGAGAAGCCATTGAAATATTCAAACATCAAAATAGTTACAATAGAAAAGAAGAATCATTAAAAGTCAACAAAGCGTGGATACCAGTCTTAATAAAAGCCAAATGTAAACCCCTACGAGAACTATCTACTAGAACATCAGACAGCAACCTCATTGGTGCAATGGAAGACCCTAAGACTAACCAACCAGAAGGCAGATACAATTTACGAAGTAACGGACCGCGCAGAGAACACGTCGCGGATACATGTATAAATAGAGCAGTTAGTCGACAAAATTGCCAGTCTCAAGACAACCCTTGAGGATGTCGGACGCAGTCTCTGGCGAAACGCTGGGGAACTACAAGCCTCAAGACCACGGCCAACAGCCCGGTAATCTTCTGTAAGATCATCATACTTATTTCTGATGTTTGATATTAAATTTATCACTTCTTACCAAAAGAAAAAATTTATTTGAAGAGCACTGGTGTACAAAACCAGAAAATCAGGTTCAAATTCTGATTCTGGCATATATTTTTTTTATCATAAATTAATAATGGGAAATAACATTATGAGGTTTTTCAAGTTAATAACTAATAAAAAGTGAGTCATATCTCACCTCATAAATCATGTTCTTCAAACATGGAACTGCAGTTTCTGGAGGTATCTCTCCCATCTTCAGCCATCTTTATGACTATTTACTATATCTTAGATGTAGACCAGTTGTAAAGTTGGTTGAAGATAGGAGGAATGCCTCCAGAAACTGTGGTTTCATGCTTGAAGAACACAAAGTACGAGGTGAGCTACAACTCACTTATTATTAGTTATTAATACAGTAAAACTTGTTCAAAGCGGAATAGAATGGGACTTTTTTTTTTCCACATTCCGCTTTATAAAAAAAGCAAACAAAAAATTTACCAGTCTTAGATTATGGAGGACCGTATATGTCATTTATGTTCCTTGGATTAATTGTAGTTCTACTGCCATTGGAAAGTGAAGTATAGTATGTACGAGCGACTTTGACGGTAACTTGCAAAAAAACAGTCTGTTTTGTCATTAAAAATTTCTCTTAGGCGCGTATCCTGGAATTAAAGTATGCAGTTTTGGTTTCCACTAACTGTACTTTCATCCACATCCTTTGATTCCCTGCAAATTTCATTCCACACTACATTGCATCATCTTTTAAAACTGTTCACAACCAACCTGAAGATGCTTTGAAACCGTTATTCCCTAGGGATATAGCAACAGTTAGAGGTTGACTTTGGAGCATCAGTCCAGAAATTTTGAGATTTTTTTTATCGTGGACTTGTAAAACACAATTCATTCACTTTTTTTCTTTTGCGCTTCATTTTACCATTTCCTTGCATCCATTAATTAATTATTTTTGCTTTGTGCTTTAAAATCTCACAAAATTGGGTTTTTCTTTTTCCACATTTAGTAATTATTTTGCATACTGAGAGTTTGTTTTTCTTTATCTTCAATCACTTTCACTTTTTTGTTTAATGATATATACGATTTAGTCATCTTTAATCCATAAATTCAGAATGCTATCTGTGAAAAATATGTGTACAATCGGTCCCAGATCTTAAACTAATTTAAGATTTTATAGTGCACTGGTTATTTATAAGACAGATGTCACATGCCAAATATTTATTAAATGAACCTGCATTTTGCAAAATGGGTGTGCAGTGAGGCTGAAAGAAAATTCCAAATACTGGTAGAAACTCTACTTTTACCCGGCACGGGTGGCAGGAACAATAATCACTTATTGTTAATTCGCCTAATGGGAATTTAATGAAGTGGAAACTAATTTATTTTCTCTGTATCTTTCCACCTTATAATTTTTTTTCATGAATTGTGTATAAATATCCTCCCGTTTCCACTTTGGACAGATTCCCTTCACATAAGCAGACAATTAAAATCTGTCTCCAGAATAAAATCTTAGAGAGATCTAATCATTTTAAATATCTTGGATCTGAATCCTCTCTATCTGGGATGAAAAGGATATCCCTGTCCGAAAAAGTGTACTAGTTATAATAAAAGTTTCAGGAATTATTAATCAAGTTATGAAACCATCGCCTTGTCATACAAAACACACCAGATTACGTTTATAATACACTTTTGGCTAACCCAGTGTTGACCGAACTCGTTGTAGTGAAGCATGGACACTAAAAAAACAATCACGAAAGCAGAATAACGGCTTGTGAAATGAGATTCATGCGCAGAACAAGTATCGGGTTACACCAAACAAACCAGATGGGATCGGAAAATGAACACCGATATCTTAAAAGAATTGAAGACTACGCCAATTTTGGAATATATTAAACAGTACCAACTAAATTGGAAACACCATCTTGAAAGAATGAGTTCAAATCGGATCCCCAAAGCTGTTTATAATTATATACCAAGAGGACGAGGATCACTGGGCCGTCCTATGAAACGCTGGAGGGAAAATTTTCTATAGGATCGTAACAGGCCTTGGCCTAATACTTGGAAGGAAGAATAAGAAGGACAAAATAAATACATGTAAAATTATTATTATTTTGCCGGGACCAATAAATTTGTTCAGCTTGGACAGATTTCCACATTATTCTCATTCCGGATTAAACAAGTTTTTACTGTATATTTTTTACTTCAAATAATAAAAAAAATAAGTCCTTTCCTACTGGCAGGTTTAAGTTACTAATTAACTTTTATTTGACACTTCTGGGTAATAATAAATTAATTTAATTGTGTTGTCAGGATTTGAAGAGAAACTGCCTAAAAAAAGCAATAGAGAACGGCAGCAAACTGAAAGAGTTGTATCTTGAACGCTTTGTGAGATTACTTGATGACGATCTAATACATGTGATCAGCAAAGTAGGGGCTCAACTTACAACATTGAAACTGTATGGTAACGAGCTTACAGATGATTCATTTTGTTATCTGGAACATTGTACAAGGTAAATAGATCATATTATTTAACTTTTTATAGGAATTAATTACTATGAGGTTTAATTTATGGTGAAATTAAATGTTTCTTACCTCTCCTCATATAAATCTTCTAAGTAGATCGCGATTTCAAGACCATAACTGTCTCTCTTCAGTACTTTCTTGGCGACAAGAAAGTGCTGAATATGAAAAGAGTACACGTCTTGCAGGTGATCAGCTGTTTGTACAATAGTTTGTGCTATGTTTGCATGTGTAGTTGAGTTGAGTTAAAAAACGCAGCGATTCCATAATAATTCTTAAACTGTGGAAGGCAACAAAGGAAGAAGGAAGCCTATAATGGTTATGTAGATGACCACTTACAAAAGCAGAGGTTTAGTAACGAGATGCTCAAGTTGGAACACGACTACCTAGAAGTTATATATGGGGAGAGGTAAGAAACATTTAATTTCACCATAGATCATATTATGTCTCTGAAAGATTTTATAGACTGAAACCCATTCAATTTTTATGGTTACAAATTTGCTAAATTCTCTTATAGGTATGCAAAGTGAGAGAGATAGATAAATCTCCATGTGAAATTGTCTCTTTACATACCAACAGTCCCAAAATTCTGAATTATACAAAGAACACAGTGAAATTATCTCAGCACCAGTAACAATATAATATCCCTCTTTATCTTCATGTATATAATTTTTCTGTACGTGTGATTGTCACAAATGTCTAGGAGGAACTCCATGATATGGTATATAAGTTTGTACATTATTCCTTAGCAGTCAGTGAGAGTACTGATATATCAGACTCTGCACAATTAGCAATTTTTGTTTGGGGAATGAATGATAAATTGAACATCAAAGTAGAATTATATTGATGTTTTTATTGATAATTTAATACTTCTCACTGAAGGACAAATTATATTTGAAGAGAAAAATTATATGCCCAGATCATATCAAAAGAAACCCTACTGGCTTTATAAAGTAATGTTTATATTCCCAATAAATGTATTCTTAAATAAGAAGCCACCATTTGCATAACTGAGCAAAGGCTCATAGAATTCGGTGCTTGGGAATTAACAATGTATAAGAGAAAAATTTGTATATAGATTGGAGTTCTCAAATAGCTCAGAATTCATCGAGTCGAGCTTCAGCAGTGGACAAGTGAACATCTAGCTTCTCCAGGAGGGGTGAGCAGCGTTGCCTCTCAGCAGCTCCCCACCAGCGGCTGGCTGGAGGGTGAACCCTCGGTGCCAAACCATGCAGTGCAAACCTGCCCACATCCAGTGCGGCAGCATTGAGCAATGTTAGCCTGACAGCTTTCTCTTAGAGGTTGAGGGTTCTATTACCTGTCTACTACCCTGGTTAGCTCCTTACCCTATCTCCCGTCTGCCCCTAGCTTGACCGCTATCCCACAGTCTTTGACTGGGCAACTCCTTACCTGTTTACCATTAATTTTTCTTCAGCTTTAGAACCCTCCAACAAGATGCAGGCTGCAGACAAATTGAACTGAGGTTCTTCAGATGCACCAATCGCTACAAGAACGCGTAAATCTAAAAGAAATAAAAAAAACAAATGTCGACACCAAGAAAAGCAGCACTGGGTGCCGGTAAAACAGAGTCACCATTGATTGTTTCTGTTCCCCCAGTCGCCTCTCCTACTAAAGGAGGGTAGACTGGAGACCTAGAGCTGCCGGACTCTTGCTCAGGAGTAACTAATATACTGTCCCTGGCCGGGAATACTCGGTGCAACTAGCAGCTGCGAATGGTGTTTTTACAAAAAGTGAGTCTCGCACATTCAGTTGCGAGGTAATGAGACTCAACACAAGGGTGAGGCTGTCATCAAAGGCAACAGTCAAAAAATACCAAGAGTTGCTAGACCAGTGTAAAATCCCCTATCACATGGTTGAAAAGAAACGAATTGCATCAAAAAGATTCGTCATCAAAGGGATAGACCCCAGCATGGACCCAACAATGATCCAGGATGACCTCAAAAGTCACGGCTTCGAAATTCTAGCTGTGTCAAATATGACATTAGCGAAAATCAAAATACCACTGCCCATGTTTACGGCAGTCCTGATAGATGGGCCTACCGCCTGCGAGGCACTTAAAATTTCCACTCTTGCCTACTATAAAGTCAAGATGGTGGAATATCAAATGACTGTAAATAAACACGTCACAAAAGAAAGCAGTTGTAGTTGAGCGTGCTCCTCCTGGTAAAATAACTCAGACTGAAAATCAGATAGAGTAGAGCCAGCTGCTCCTCAAACTGCTTCCCTGACACAGACTACATCAAATTCAGTTCCAGCTGCTCTAGCAAAAGCTAAAAAAAATTCTGGAGTACCTAGGACCCAGAAAGCAAAGGCCTCGCAAATCAAGGACCTGTGTCTGTTCGAAACCAGACACGAAAATCACATTTCCAGGTACGGCGAGTATTTACCTGGTATTATGCTCTAAAAACATTAGGTGTAGGAGTTTAACCTGAAACGAAAATTTAAGAATCATATTTCACTTATATAGGAGTAGGAGTGCACTCCAGTCATTAGCTAGTTGAATATAAAAAATTGGATTAGTGACAGGAAGCTTTGGAAATAAATCTTTAGGTATTCAACTAAATGAAGTTGCAGTGTCAAATAAGAAGTGTATTTATTCTATTATGAAAAGTATCTCTATTGGCACTCAGACTGCCCCAGAGGTGAAACTATCCCCTCCTCCTTCACGGAATTCCCACTCCAATCGAGAGGGAAACTCAAACAGACGTGGAAAGACCACACTGCAAATGTGGAAATCAACTTCCACTCTACGATTCTCAGGAAAATCTTATCCATGATATCGAGATATACTTGATAAGTAGGGAACCTGAGAAACCCAAATATGTTCCTATCAATTATATTTGATAGGAATGCCTTAGGAAAAATCATTCATTATGACCTACGAGTTCGCTAGAGTTTGCTGGACGAGTGATCAAAATGGTGCTTCTGTCGACTATTCGCCATAAGAGCTGATGCATCAAGCCCTGGGCATAATTTTGGCCATCTTTAGGCTTATTTAATTAACTTCAAATTGCTCTGTTAAGGTTTTGGTGGTTTCCTTAACGTTAAGGTAAATACTGGAACGGCTCCCTAACATTACACCAGTAAACTCATAAATTAACCCCATAATTATTCTAAATTAAAAAGGGCATAAATTTTCCAGATTATAAAATTTGCACAAATATTTTAAAAAAATATTTTCAAAATTCCCTTAAGATTATATCAAAAGTAACCAAATTAATTAATTTATTAAGTTGATTTATATAAATTAATTTATTAAATAATTTAAAATAATTCAAATTTCATAAACTACTCTGCTAAGGTTTCTAGTGGTTTAAATTATATTCAGTCTGTTTTTCATCTTACCTCAATATTAATGTTGATTTTTTCTTGAACATGTTTCAAGAACAAATCAACATTAATATTGAGGTAAGATGAAAAACAGACTGAATATAATTTAATTAAAATAACCTCAAAATATTACTTCCTAAAATAAAATATTTCTAGCGGTATCCTTAGTGTCAAGGTGAATACCGGAGTAGTCCCCTTAGTTCCACTAGTAGAGTCATTATTTTCTTTAAATTACCACGTAAGGCCAGGAAATGATTGAAAAAAAAAAGAATATTTCATTTCTTCAATGGAGCTACAGCTGCAGCCTTCTCATCAAACAAGCACCGAACTTCCAAGTGTCCACTATACAGGGTGCTCTAAAATTCCCCTTTCAAACTTCTAGGATTTGTAGATGAGTTGATAATATTTAGAATTGGAAACTCTGTCTGGAAACTTATCGTTTCCATGTTAGAGCTGAAAACAAGCATTGCCTGAACGTACATCATGTGTCTCAACAAGTAATAGCTTCATGATTCGTCTGCCTGCAGAGTTACATGATGAGGGGTGTTTATGTCAGATCACTTGATGTCAATTTATGTTTACCTTACCTCACGAGCTGGTTTCGAGCCTCATTCACGTGTCTTTCAATGTTAGAGCAACATGGTTGAGTACACTTTTGCTGAATACACCGACATGATCCTTCTGTATGACGAAACTCGAGGTACTGGAAGAGCTGCTCGTTGTCTTTATCAAAATCATTTTCCACAATGTTCGACTCCATCGCATATCCTTTTTGCCATAATTATGCAACGGCTTCGAGAAAGGGGTACCTTCACTGCCAGCAGGAATGACTGTGGTGCTTCAAGGAGACGCCGCACTCCCAAATTCGAAGAGGCCGTAGTGCATCAAATTGAAAGGAACCCATCAACGAGTACATGAGCAATTGCACGTGTAATGGATGTTGCTCCTAGCACCGTCTGGAATGTTATGCATGAATAACTACATGCATACCACCTCCAAAGGGTATATTCATTACTGCCAGCCAATTTTGCTCCATGTGTTAAGTTCTGTACGTGGTTTCTGCACCGCTGCATCAACAAGCCCCTATTTCCATGGCACATTCTCTTCACAGATGAATGTACATTTACTAGGGAATTCACAAAACAGCCATGTCTGGGCAAGCAAAAACCCTCATGCTGCGCATGTCCAGGGATTCCAACACAGACTTTAAATTAATGTGTGGACAGGTTTTCTGGATGGTCATATGATTGGAGCATACATGCCTCCATCCAGGCTAACAGGACCCATCTCTTCGATCTCCCTACAACAAGTATTGGGTGTGTTGTTGAATACTATACCATTGAACGTCCATCAAGACATGTGGTTTCAGCATTACGGAGCACCCTTTCACTTTTCACTTCATGTTCATGAATGTCTGGATCGACGATTCAAACAAAGATGGATAGACCGAGGTGGTCCTATTGCATGGCCTCTACAATCACCAGATTTGACTCCATTGGACTTTTTCCTCTGGGGTCATATGAAGAGTTTGGTTTATGACACTCCTGTAGAGACAGAAGAAGATGTGGTGGCATGAGTTGTGGTCGCTGCAGGAGAGATTGCAGATACACCAGGTGTGGTGGAGCACGTTTACCAAATCATCAATCGTAGGTACAATGTGTGCAACGAAGTTGCTGGTTGTCACATCGAACTGCACTTGTAGTGGATCTGAACGTTAACCATCATTTCAAAAGGACAAAAACAGTTTAAGTTTAACTGTAAACAAAAGTTAAAATTCATCGGAGAACATATTGTTTAAACAACTCACCTCATAGAATTCATGCTTCCATGATATCGCGATTTCAAACATAATCATGTTCATCGTCAGCCATAACTCCGACTGATGAAATTCTTCGGCCGTCAACTATTCTATTGTCGCCATCTTCAGTGCTGCCATCTATGGTTGAATTTATGAACTTCAAAATCAATGTAATTTTGTTAGGGATATCAAAATTCATTGATCTATTTTTGTTTTTCTGAATGTATATTTTTTCCCAAACTGTCAATTCCAAAGGTTTCTCTACTTGTTTTAAAAGTTTAGCTTCTCTTCCAATTTTATGATGTTCTAATAAACTATGTGCAGCAATTGCAGATTTTTCAATTTCACAATTTTTAATATTTCTGAAATGTTCTTTTGTCCGAATTTCCAAATTCCTTTTTGTTTTTCCTATATAAACTTTATTGCAATAAAGTTTATTGCTAAACTTTTAAAACAAGTAGAGAATTTCATCAGTTGGAGTTATGGCTGACGATGAACATGATTATGTTTGAAATCGCGATATCATGGAAGCATGAATCCTATGAGGTGAGTTGTTTAAACAATATGTTCTCCGATGAATTTTAATGATTATACCTCATAATGTTTACTTCCCAACATTAATTAAATATATGTAAACAAAAGTGTTTGTGAAAAATGATTCAGTTTCCATTTTGTTTCTTTGGTTATTAATGAGTTGAATTGTAAAACAAGTGACGTGCTGTCCACATATGAGAAGAATGAAAGCTTGGGACGAAGTGGGGCACGGGGAATTGGAAGTGATACAATAATGGCTTACTACCTGATAATATAAGAACAGTCCATGATGCCGCACTCATCTGTAGTTTATTGCAGGCGTATTCAATTTTCTGTTTTACAGTAATTAAATTTGCTCTTTTATTCAGTAACTTTATATTTGAATGTTTTATACGAGGGCGGATCGGAAGGTAACGCACAATAATTTTTTTCTGCCTTGGTATTGCAGCTAGAATGTTGAAATTTCACAGAGATATAGTTTGAAGTTTTCACTACAGATGGTATTTTTTTTCGCAGGTGCACCTCTTGCGAGAGAAGCTTAAACTATGCAACAAAGATGGCGTGCATGCTACAGTCGTCCACCTGTGAGGATCAGAAAGTAACGCACAATAATTTTTTTTTTAAAAGTTTAATAGTAAAAAAAAGGAAAAAAATCACAAATGAACTTACAACTTTTACCTACTTTTCGACAGTCACCAACTTTCTCAACACATTTTTCCCATCGTGTTGTGGGATTGCTGCTGTTGTCGGCTGGCCGGAGCGTGGCGAATCACTAAGGTTCACACGTCCCTCTTGGAAGAATGTGCACCACCTGGAGACATTGCTACGGTCCATACAATCATCCCCATACACGCCACGCATGTCCCTGTGAATTTCACTGGGTTTATGCCCTTTGGCCCACAAAAATTGAACAACACTTCTGTTCCTCACAGGTGGACGACTGTAGCATGCGCGCCATCTTTGTTGCATAGTTCAAGCTTCTCTCGCAAGAGGTGCACCTGAGGAAAAAATACCATCTGTAGTGAAAACTTGAAACTATATCTCTGTGAAATTTCAACATTCTAGCTGCAATACCAAGGCAGAAAAAAATTATTGTGCGTTACTTTCCGATCCGCCCTCGTAGTTCACTGTGAGGTAAGGATGATGATTAAAATTTTGAAGTGTGTTCATCAGACTCGGAACTAACACGTCGGGCAGAAATGATGCCTTAGGGTCGAATCTTTGAATGCATTAGACCGTAAAAGGCGTTCTCGGCTGAGAAAGTTTATCCTAATACGATTTTGCTTACTCAGAAATCTATTCATGTGATAATAATTGTTGAAATTCATAAGCTACCTGATGAGGTAACTTAAGATCATAGCTTAAGATAGAAACTTACCCCGTGAGAATCCCGAAAGGAACCGATGTAGTTTGAAACCTTGCCGCTTTATCCAAGATGTCGGACCTTGAAGACTTCGATGTTTTCGGTATACGCGGAGAAGAGGAATTTGATAGTCTACTAAAGAATTCAACTGGAAGAACAGGAGAATCGGCATAATATTGCACGATGCAGATGTCATTGTATATGGTATTATTTGCGGGACACAAGCGTAAATGCATTCCTCTAGCAGACGAAAATAACGGAAGTGGTTTTATCGCTGAGAATTCTGGGTAATTTCTTGCCAATATTATGAAAACGATGACTTTCATGCATGACCAGTTAGTGGGTAGCTAATTCGATCTTTGCACTTGCTCACGGTGAGTCAGCTCAGCAGTGATTGGAAGTAATTTGAGTAGAGACTAATGTATTTGCATGCGGCCCTTAAAGGTGTCAATATGTGGCAAATTCTGATATCTTGACGGAAGGAATTCCATACATGGCACTGGCTACTGTGAAAAAAGAATGAAAAGAGGTATTGTTAGCAGACAGTTATTTTGTGACCTAATATCAAATTGTGGTGGACATCAAGTAACTAATGGTGCAATAGTACAGAAGGTTGAAAACATCCTGAAAGAGAGTGTGATTAATGTCTATTGCTTAGACAGGGCCAAGAGAAATTATTGAAGATATGGAAATATAACAGTAGATGTTGGAAGTGAAACGAGTACATGCATTATTAACATGCTACAGTCTTTGTAACAATACAAATGTAGTACATATGTATATATAATGTCAGGATAATCAAAGGGATTTAGGGTCGTATGTTAGAACATTACTCTCTACTCAAATTACTTCCAATCACTAGTGAGCTGATTCACCGTGAGCAATTGCTGAGAACGAATTAACGGCCGACTTATCGGTCATGCATGAGAGTCGACGTTTTTGTAATATTGGCAACGAATTACCCAGAATTCTCAGCGATAAAACCACTTCCGTTATTTTCGTCTGCTATAGAGGAATGCATTTATGCTTGCATCCCGCAAATAATACCGTATACAAACACGTCTGCGACACGCAATATTACGCCGATTCTCCTGTTCTTCCAGTTGAATTCTTTGGTAGACTCTTATCAAATTCCTCTTCTCCGTGTATGCCGAAAACATGATCGAAGTCTTCAAGGTCCGACATCTTGGATAAATGTTGGATAAAGCAGCAAAGTACATCGATTACCATCGGTTCCCTTCGGGATTTTAATTTGAGTTGCTCATTTAAGCTACCTCCGCAGGTAGCTTACAAATTTAACCAATTATTATCACATGAAGAGATTTCTGAGTAAGCAAAATCGTATTAGCATACAACTTGCTCAGCAGAGAAGGCATTTTACTGTCTAATGCGTCCAAACATGCGACCCTTAATCAGTCATTTCCTTAGAAAATAGTAGTAGTAATATTCAAGTGTTCTGAAGCTCTTGATTTGTCATCATTTGCTTGCGGGCTTCCCAATAATATTCAGCAATTTGGAATGGTGTTCCAACTATTTTCTGAAGATCAGCAAGTGATCCTTGTTCATTATCGTATTTGTGTCCTTGCATACTATGCAGTGTGGAGAGTCTAGTAGCTTAATTCTATGTAGAGGTACTGCCAAGCAATCATGACCAGTTTCAACTGCAATTGATCGGGGGCTGTTTGGTATTGTATCTGGTTCTAGTAATGTCTTCCATATCTTGGTTTCACATTGGATTTTGTTTTGTTTGGCCATATGGGATTTTATTTTCATTTTGGCGTAGAGTTGTACTGATTTGTAAGATAGGTAATTGTTATATTTAATTAATGTTGGGAAGTAAACATTATGAGGTATAATCATTAAAATTTCATCGGAGAACATATTGTTTAAACAACTCACCTCATAGGATTCATGCTTCCATGATATCGCGATTTCAAACATAGTCATGTTCATCGTCAGCCATAACTCCGAGTCGGAGTTTGAAATCGCGATATCATGGAAGCATGAATCCTATGAGGTGAGTTGTTTAAACAATATGTTCTCCGATTAATTTTAATAAGGTAATTGTTCTTACTCTGTTGGATGAGTGTACCTTTTTTTGCAAGCATATCAGCCTTCTCATTACCTTCCAGGCCACAATGTGCTGGAATCCATTGTAGAACAACATTTCGTTTAGATTTTTCAACATCCTGATGCAATTTTTGGCTTCTATTATTCTATGGTCTTGGATGGTCTGGTTGTGTGTTAGTGTCATTATGGCTGAGCTAGAGTCAGAAGGTATTACAGCATTTTGGAAGGAATTGATATGAAGACACAATTGTTGTAGGGCTGTAAGTATTGCTTGTAGTTCACCGTCATAATGTGTTGTATATTTCCCAAGAGAGATGTAAAATGAGAAGAGTTTACACGTTATTCCTGCTCCTGCTTCTCTATTCATTAGCGACCCCTTTGTATAGACATGAAGCCACATTTGTTCTGGATATCTAATGTTGATTGTTTCTAATGCTAATTGTTTCATTACTATTGGGCTTGTAGTTTTTTTGTTGATCTCTTCTGTCAGGTTTAATGAATAATTGATGCTGCCAAATTCGAGAGGAGATATTGGAGTTATAAGTTTTTGTTTAGAAACTTTAAAGAATTTATATTTCTCTGTGAGGGATTTCTATTTAACTCAAGAGTAGGTCAGTATGGAGCTGCTATCTGTATGCATCTAGACTTGCCTTTTTTTTCTGTTGGGTTGTGTTCCCTTAGGTGATTGGGCCTAGTTTTAAGTTGCTGGACACTTGCCCTCATCCTCTCTCATCTGCTGTAATCGTATGATTACATACCCCAGGGGTCATGAAGTGGATGTGGGAATAGGATTTGACAGTGCTGCAGATGTAAGTGCAGTTGGCTTTACTCAGAATTTGAAGGTTACACATATCAGCATCTGTATTACTGCTGAGGCCATGTCAACCTTTGATTTCCAACAGAAATCAGATTACAAATTACATTAATAGCAGGGAAATACATTTTAAAAATCTCAAATTACAAAACAAAGACAAGACAATGGCCTTCAAAAGAACAAACCAAATTAGAAGTAAAATTGTGATAAATAATAGTATTCTTCATTGAATCTTTTTTATTTCTTTCTTAAGACCAAAAAAATATTTATTATGATTTGAATATGAGGTTATGTCCACTATTTTTAATTTTCTATTTCAGACTAGAGTTGTCTCTAAGTTACTTTTTTAGGAATTCATACTATGAGTAAAGATCCGTGAAAATGGTTTTACTTTCAGGGAAAATTTGTTTAAAAATTTCAAGATTTCGATGTTATTGGGAATTTGGCGATGTTATTCTAAAAAAAATGTAAATTTGAATCTTTTTAATCCTAGTTTAGTATATTAAACCCAATAAGAATGATATATCCAGTAGTTTAAGGTCAACTTTTAGCTTGTACAATTGATATAGATTTTAAAACACTAAAATGCATAAAATTTTAATCTTAGTCCCTAATTTGTAAGCAAAATTTACCTTTTAAGAAAAAGCAACCATGGTGAGTATCTCTGCATTCTCAGGTTTCAATCTCTGCCTTCAAACACTCACCACAACACCATACTGAGAAGTAAATCTTTCTGAGTCCACATTTGAAGTTGGATACCAGATGGCTTCAAGAGATATCTTGACAAACTCGGTATACTCTTCCCTCAAAGAGCAAGTCATTTCACAAATATCTACATGGGTCGTTTCAACTCTTCTTTTATGAGGCCTTAGAGAACAACATAGCCTTCGTAGAATTTAGAAGATTCAATGGCAGTTGCATATGAAAATTTCATCAATTCCATCATGGCACTGTCAGCACTGAGAATTTGATTACTAAGTGTCCTGGGGTCTCTCATCTTGGAATGATCTAATTTTTCCACAGAAATTCCTGCTCTCAAAAATGCCTCCATAGAATCAACAATGAACTCTGTTTTGTCTTGTAAAAAAGGACCCTTCAACAGATAATTGGCGCTTCATTGATGTCTTCTTATTCTTAGCATTTTTTAGAGTTTCACTGGCTATATGTTATAGCAACATGTCCTTTCTTTCATGTTCTAGTCTTTTGTCACAGTACTGGCACATACATATTTTTTTATCATTTACAAAAAAAACTTTCACTGCTGAATTTGTGTGCCCTACTTGTGGCTGACACACTTGGTTTTGACATGACAATTGATAGAAAATTTAAAAAAAAAACGAAAACAAATGATAATGCAAATTGCTTGAGATTTAAGTAAAACACAAACTGACCAAGGTATACATTTCACATTCACTGAATGTATCTGTTGATTGAAACAAAGTTTGAAGGGGGAAAGAGCAGGAATTAAAATTGTGTGTGACCATTGTTGTTCAAACTGTCAGTATTTGTTTTGTTACATTTTGTTAAAAATCCATGTTATAGATATGTAATCCAATAGAAAACATGTGTTTATGTAATTAAATTCTGTTTCAATTAAATTTGGAATAATAATATTTATCAATATGATATAATTACTCATGGTCCATTGTTGGCTTACTCAACTTGGCGTGTTTGCATTATTGTCAGGTTACTGCATAGACATAAAGAAATGTTTTCTTCAGATTTGAACAGGCTATTACTTAATAATGATTGATATAAAATTGATAATTATCTCAGCAAAAATTTAGGGGATAAAAAAACTTATCTTACATGTTAATATAATTTGTATTTATTGGAATTCATGTTGGCCATAGAACTTAAAATCTATGGAGAGACCATATTTGAGCATGAGAAGGACAGAAAATATTGTCTATGTTGTGAACTGTGTTGCAACAATTTCCTTTTGCAACACTGCATGGAGGAAGCAGATATGGCAGTTAAAAGAAGATGGAATCCGAAAAGTGTTTAAAAATGCACTATGAAAATTTTGTAAATAGAACAAAAAAATCTCCAAAATACATTGAATGTTTTTAAATTTTGGTGTTATTTCACGTTATTGTAGGATTTTGCGTTATTTTGCGATTCATAAATGCTTTTTTTGAGGTTATGGGAAGTGAAGTTAAGAAATGATACAAGAAAATGACAAAATTTTCTCTTTACCATTGATTTACAAAATTAGGGGATTTTGCATTATTGCGACTTGTGAATTTCACGGATCTCTAACTATGAGGTTTTAGGTAAAGTTTTATCACTTATCTCATATTCTTGAAGAATGTGAGATGAGTGATAAAAGTTTACCTAAGTAAACAATACATCATAGTGCGAACTCCTAAAAATGTAAAATAATAGTATAATAGAACAGATAAATACATTAACTACGAGGGCGGATCGGAAAGTAACGCACAATAATTTTTTCTGCCTTGGTATTGCAGCTAGAATGTTGAAATTTCACAGAGATATAGTTTGAAGTTTTCACTACAGATGGTATTTTTTTCTCAGGTGCACCTCTTGCGAGAGAAGCTTGAACTATGCAACAAAGATGGCGCATGCTACAGTCGTCCACCTGTGAGGAACAGAGAAGTGTTGTTCGATTTTTGTGGGCCAAAGGGCATAAACCCAGTGAAATTCACAGGGACATGCGTGGCATGTATGGGGATGATTGTATGGACCGTAGCAATGTCTCCAGGTGGTGCACATTCTTCCAAGAGGGACGCGTGAACCTTAGTGATTCGCCACGCTCCGGCCGGCCGACAACAGCAGCAATCCCGCAGAATGTCAGAGACATTGAGGCGGCAATTCTGAACGACCGGCGTGTGCAACTGCGAGCCTTATCGCAGAAGTTCAACATTTCCTATGGTGCGGTGTACGATATTGTTCATGAAAATTTGAAATTCCGTAAAGTTAGTGCTCGCTGGGTGCCTAAGAACCTGACACGACCACAAGGGCCAGCGAATGATGGCAACCTTGGACCACTTAACACGGTACACCGCACAAGGACATGACTTTCTGGAAGGAATCGTCACAGGTGATGAGTCGTGGGCGTACCACTACACACCCGAAACAAAGCAGGCATCAATGGAGTGGAAAACATGCTGGTTCCCCAGTAAAGAAAAAATTCAAAGTGACTCAATCTGCCAGGAAAGTGCTTGTGACAGTGTTCTGGATATGCATGGTGTTTTATTGGTGGACTTTGCTGAACACGGGACCACTGTGAATGCTGCGGCCTACATTAAAACTTTGGTGAAGTTGTGTCGTGCCATTCGTGACAAACGTCACAACATTAACGTTAAACTTCTTCATGACAATGCTCGCCCCCATGTTGCTGCTGTCGTTCGTCAGAAAATCGCCGAATTTGGTTGGGAGATGCTCCAGCATCCACCATACAGTCCGGATCTTGCACCATCGGACTTTCATCTGTTTGGTCCCATGAAGAAATTCCTGGCCGGCAAACACTTTGAGACAGATGTGGAAGTGAAATCAGCAGTGCGCAGATGGCTACACTCCAACCAAACGGACTTCTACGAACAGGGCATATTGAAACTGGTAACACGATGGGAAATGTGTTGAGAAAGTTGGTGACTATGTCGAAAAGTAGGTAAAAGATGTAAGTTCATTTGTGATTTTTTTCCTTTTTTTTTACTATTAAACTTTTTAAAAAAATTATTGTGCGTTACTTTCCGATCCGCCCTCGTACTTAGGGATGTTCAATATCATATGAAATGAAAATTGGAAACATAATGTCTAATCCTATAAAAACCACAAAGGGATTGAAACAAGGGTGCAGTCTATAACCAATTTTATTTAATATTTATGTAGAATTTATATTAATGAAATGGAAACAAAGCTGCAACGGTATGGGGATCCCAATAGGCAACAGATTTTTGCTGACATTACAATTTGCCAATGATCAACTGGTTTTAGCGCAAGACAAATTTGATATGGAATTCATGATAAAAAGGTTGAAAAACACATATGAATCATGGGGTCTCACACTAAATTTACAAAAAAAAAAACAGAATATCTGGCAATAAATAGCAATGAAAGAGAAAATTTAATATTGGAAGAAGGAATCCAAATAAAGCAAGTGAAATGAACTAAATATGTGGGAATAATTATGGATAACATTGAAGGTATAGGCAAAGAGAACATAAAACATAGAATTGAATTGAGTAGCAAAATAATATCATCGTTAAATTACATATGATGGGATAAGCATATTTGGAAAGACACAAAAAATATATTTGGTAAAAATTTGTGGAATCTGTTGCAATGTATGGAAGTGAGGTATGGACAATCAATAAGTACTACAAGAATAGACTAATAGCTCTAGAAATGGATTATTTATGCAGAAGTGCCAGAAAGTCTAAATTAGAACATGTCACAAATAAGGAAATTAGAAACATAATGGAAGCAGAAGAAAGTATAATTGAAAGAATTGAGGAGAAGGAATTAAAGGGTTAGGACATGTTTTAAGAATGGTAGATGATCGATGGCCGAAGCAACCATATGATTGGCATCCGAACAGAAAGAAGAAAAGAGGGAGACAAAGTTAACATGGAAGGAAAACATGAAGACAGTAATGCAAGCTAGAGGGCTAAACATCGAAGATGCCCAAGACCGTAGGCTTTGGAGGTTTGGCACGGGAAGATGGCAGCAGCTGTAAAAACCTGAAGATAGATAGAGAGAAAATGAAAAAGATGTTATTATCAAACCATGATATATTTACTAATAACGTGAATTAGAAATAGATTCCTAAAACCTTCTGAAGTACAAAAACAAACAAGATTAAAAATCTGTAACACTCTCGCAGTATCCACATAGTAATATGGATGTGAAACATGAGCTATAAAGAAAACAAGATGAATCCTGCATCAAAGCAGCAGAGATTAAATTCATGAGAGGAGTAGCAAAATACATGAGACAAGATCAATAAAACAAGCACAGAAATATGGTTGGTTGGTATCTAATGTCGAGCACTTGATAATGAAATCATTTGCTCTCTTGCACTCCAATATTTAGCAGAAAGGCTGGTCTCTTCTACAAAAGCTAGACAACGGAGGTGATGGTTTCTTTCCATATCTTCATTTAAATTGAAAAAGGGCATTTAGTTGAATCTGTTGTGCCAAGTCTGTGTAGGTGTTTATTCAGGCAGTCATGTCCTGTTAGCAGTCTGAATATTGCTACTGCAGATTTTCTTTGTAATGTAGTAATGTCATAAGCTTGTAGATTCCCATTCCTTTCCAAATGTTTTGGTGGTGTATTCTTCTGTAAGTTTATTGATATATTTAATTTGAGATAATTCTTTTGATAGAGTGAAAGGAAACTGCAGTAGAAGTTGGGTTCGAAACAATTTTGCTACCCTTCTTGGCCAGAAAATCGGCTATCTCATTGCCTGTCACTCCACAATGGGCTGGAATCCATTGAAGTACAACTTTTTTATGATAACTGTTTTATCATCTTGTGACACTCGATAATTTTTATGCTTTTGGGTATTGTGTCTCATGTTATAGCAAGAATGGCTGCTTTGGAGTCACATAGAATTACAACTTTTATAAATGTTTGGATGTGATATAAAAGATTTTGTAAAATTAAGAAAATTGCTAGAATTTCGCCATCAAAGTTTGTTGAATTTGTGTTTAGTTTACGATAAAAGGAAAAAAGTGGGCATACTGCACCAGCACCAGTGCCACCATCATTTGGTAGGCTGGAGCCATCTGTAAAAATATGTATCCATTCAGGAGCAGGGTATTTTAGATTTATTATTTCCAGTGACATTTGTTTTAAAATACATGGGGGAGTTTCAGATTTCTTGATGTCTTCTGTTAAATGAAGGTTATATTCAATTTCCAAAAATTCTAGAGGGTTGTTTCTCACCTGCATATATTCTTATCAATGTGGAAGTTGCAATTTCTGTTTGATTTCTTGTACAATGCTTAAGAAGCTTTGCTGAGATTTTAAACATACTTCTGGTTTTCTTTCGGTTCAGTTATTATGGGGTAGCCTTAAACATTTTTCATTTTTATGGGTGAGTGGCTATTTTCTCAATTTCAAATGAAGCTCGGCTGGGTGTTATTGGTAAAGAATTTGCATGGCAGTGATTGGTGTTGTTTTAACGGCTTCTGTTATCACATGTAGGATTTGGTTCTGTAATTTATTAAGTTTTCCCACTTTTGTAGTTACTAGGATTTCTTCACAATAATGAAGTATAGGTTTTATGTACATTTGGTAGAAGGTGTTTAGAGTTTGTGTGTTGCAACCCCACTTTTTCCCTGCTAATCGTTTCAATAATGGTAACCTTGTTTCTATCTTTGTACATATATTCTCTGTGTGTTTCTTCCATATTAATTTTGTGTCCAGAGTTATTCCTAAATATTTTGCTTTGTGTGTTTGAGTTAATAATTCACCCTCCAATTTCAGAGTGATGGGTAGTGGTTTCTTTCTTATTGTAAATAGTTGATCATTTGTCTTCTGTATATTTATCTTCATTAAGTTCTGGGATGTCCAATTCTCTAACTGTATTAGTGATTGTTGGGCTATGGTTATTAATTGTTGACTTTGGCTTTTCGGTTTGGAGACCCATATTATAACATCATCAGCAAAAAGTAGGGTTTTTGTTTGGAGCTTTTCTATATGCTTAGGTAGATCACTAATATTGATATTGAAGAGAGTGGTACTGAGTACAGAACCTTGTGGTAAACCTCGATGTGTTTGTTGGTATTTAGAAAGGTGATTATTATACTTTGTAGCAATGAACCGTTGGATGAGAAAATTGCTGATCCAGAGTAGCATATTCCCTTGAAT
The DNA here is from genome assembly GCA_030220185.1 of Diploptera punctata. Lineage (NCBI taxonomy): Eukaryota > Metazoa > Arthropoda > Insecta > Blattodea > Blaberidae > Diploptera > Diploptera punctata. The sequence continues at coordinate 695,364 of JASPKZ010004918.1, forward strand.
GCCGAAAGTCTGCATTTTTTCTAATAATTTATATCTCCAAATAGAGTCATATGCTCCTTGGAAATCAATAAACATTGCCAGAGTGTCTTCTTTTCTGTTGAAAGTGTCTTTAATATCTTGACTTAGGTGTACAATTTGTTGATTGTAATTCTCTAAATCCAGCTTGATTGGGTGAAAGTAAATTATTGGTTTCTAAATACCAATTTAATCGATTTGAAATCATTTTTTTCCATAGTTTTAACAATTACACAAGTTAGTGCTGTTGGGCGATAATTTGAAAAAGTATTTACTGATTTTTTTGTTTTCAAAATAGGTATTATAATAGCTTTTTTCCAATCATCAGGAACTTTTGTGTTCCAAGAAAGATTATATAGGGAGAGTAATTGAGTTTTGGCTTTATTGCCAAGGTGTTTGAGAAATTCTGCATGTATATTATCTGCTCCTGGAGATTTATTTGATTTTATGCTATTAATGGCTATGTTTAACTCTTTAATGTTGAAATCCTTATTAAAAATATTATCTTTTGTACTGTTTGTTGATTTTATGTAATTTTTTGGGTTTTCTTTTATTGTTCCTTTTTTGTTCTCTGAGGACAAGGTATAGGTGTCACAGAAATATTATCAGAACGTAAAATTGAATCCATTCTTGGAAAAATTACCGAAACAAATGGAAACTACAAGTGTGAAGAATGACCCAAGAAAAACTGACTAATTGGGAAATGAGGCCATGGTTGACCACTTAGAAGAGAAGTTTATGGATAATGAGACTGATGATCAAAGAGCACCAACACAGGGTTTAATTGTTCATATAAGTTGTTGTTTCTAGATTGCAGGTGCTGGATGTGTCGAATTGTACACTGATGACAGATAAGGGACTGCTAGAAGGAATTGGAGCACTTCAAGAGTTAAGATCGCTGAGTCTACATGAAACATGCTATTTGACTTCTCCAGCTTGGTCTACGTTTCTAGATCGCCCTGCCATGGCTCGCCTGATTTATCTGAAACTGAATGAATGCCCTAAAATAGATGACTATGGACTTGAAGGCATTGCAAACAGGTAATTTCACTAATATACAGTCACTTTTATTTATAATTTAGAATAGATTTATTTAAATTTGAAGAGAAAAATTTTCGCCTAGACCGGGACTCGAACCCGGGACCCTTGGCTTTTCCGGACCAAGTGCTCTACCAACTGAGCTACCGAGGCGAGTTACGATCTAGATGCAAATTTTTCTCTTATATACGTTGTAATTCCCTATCGCCAAATGCTTTTGAAACCATTGTTTCTATCTTTGCAAATGGCGGCTTCTTAGTTAAGAAGACATTTATTGGAAATTTAACATTACTTTTAAAAGCCAGTAAGGCCTCTAATGATGTTTTTATTATTAATTTAACATTTCTCAATGAAAGATAAATTAAATTTGAAGAGAAAAATTTTCGCCTAGACCGGGACTCGAACCCGGGACCCTTGGCTTTTCCGGACCAAGTGCTCTACCAACTGAGCTACCGAGGCGAGTTACGATCTAGACGCAAATTTTTCTCTTATATACGTTGTAATTCCCTATCGCCAAATGCTTTTGAAACCATTGTTTCTATCTTTGCAAATGGCGGCTTCTTATTTATTTAGCCTGGTGGAGTTAAGGCTATGTGGCCTTCTCTTCCACTCACCAGGACAAACATATCTTATATATAAAAATGAATGTTTGTTTGTTTGTTTGTTCATAATTTATGTGCGGCCATACCATTGATCCAATTGTGATGGGGTTTTTGCAAAATGTTCAGGACATTCCCAGGATGAACATAGGCTATAAGGGAGTTGTGATACTCAACTCCTATACCTTTAAAAATCACCCTTTATAGTGGAAAACATGGAAAAAGTAGATCTTTGGACTCTTAAATGGCTTACGCTGCCTAAACCATAGGAATTACACAAAATTAATGTACACAGAATTATATATCTCAAAAAGCTCTACAAAAAAGTCTGCGACAGCATATGTTTATCTCTTACGGATAACTCACAATAATCATATTTGTCTTTCATTGATACCAAGAGAATAATACCCATTCGGGTGAACCTTTTATCTTTATTATTGATGCCAAGAGTCGCGTGCTGTAACCGAGTGGTTAAGGCAAGAAGTCTTGGCGCAGAAGTACGGGACTTACGCTGGTGTTACATATAAATATAAAAAATTACAAAAATAATAGTCATACTAAACAATTAATTATCTTGTTTATTTTTTATTATTTCACTCACCTCATACTTCATAATTCATAGCAGACCCTGGGTTTCTTCACATAATTTGTGACATTGTCAATGCTGCGTCACGTTCACAACTGACGTCCAACGGCCTTCTATCCTGCAGACTGACCTCCGCGCCATCTGGTGGCCGACCGAAGAATTTCCAAATCAGTCCTCTTTCTTTATAACCGGGTATTTCAAAATTCATAGTTGTATTTTCATTCTTGCATATGTAAATTTTTTCCCAAATTGTGAGTTCCTTCGGTTTTTCCAATTGTTTAAGTAATTTTGTTTTGGTTTCGATTCTATGTTTTTCTGACCAGGCATGTGCAGCTATTGCAGATTTTTCGGTTTCTCCATTTTTAACATTTCTGAGGTGTTCTTTTAATCTTGTATTTAGATTCCTTTTTGTTTTTCCTATGTATATCTTTTCACAATCTTTACAATTAATTTGATAAATTCCCGTCAGTTGTGAACGTGACGCAGCATTGACAATGTCACAAATTATGTGAAGAAACCCAGGGTCTGCCATGAATTATGAAGTATGAGGTGAGTGAAATAATAAAAAATAAACAATATTAAAGAACCTCATAGTGTTATTTCCTATCTACATAACTTAATTAATTATCTGTCAAATTGAATAATAATGAAAATAGTGTCTAATAATACAATAAAATTAAATATAATTAAAATTAAATTAATGTTAGAATATGTGCAGAAAGGAATAACAGCTCGAATCTATTATATATAAAATGAAAAGAAAGAAAAAAATACAAATAAAGTAATAAACTATAATGAATTAATCTATCGCTTATTATATAAGACATTAGGTAAATATATTAACAAATCTTAAAACTATTTTTATTAAATAATGAAAAAACAAATTATTAATTTTGAAAAGTAATATTAGTGAGTTTTTCTGTTAATAATTTTATTTTCAATTTGTTTCTGAAAGATTGTAAAGTTTGGCAGTCTCTGACATAGGGTGGAAGGGAATTCCATGTTCTAGCAAGAGAAATTGTAAAAGATTTTGAATAATAGGTAGTATGATGAGGAGGGATATAAAGGGCACTGTGCTCAAGGGATCGGGTATCTAATTTATGTGTATCAGAGAGTCTAGTGAAGTGGTGTGATAAATAATAAGGTAATGATGTGTGTAATATGTTATAGAGAAGGCATAGGGAATGGATGGTTCTACGATCTTGTAGACGAAGCCATGACAATTGTTCCAGGGATGGTGTAATGTGATCAAATCTACGTATACCACAAATAAAATGTGTGCAAGAATTATGAACACGTTGAAGTCTTTGGATAAGAACAGTATTTAGGTCAGTAAAAAGAGTATCACAATAATCAAAATGGGGCATTGCAAAGTGTTTCTACTAACATTTTCCTTAGAGCAAAAGGTAAACAATTTCTTTTATGGTTTAATGAGTGTATTATTGAGAAGATAGTTTTGCAAATTTTATTTATTTGTTTATTCCAAATTAAATTTTTATATATAAATACTCCTAGATTTTTTACTTTCTCACTATAAGGGATTGGAACCCCATTAAGTGACACATGTAATACTGTAGTTGTGTTAATTGAGGATAATAGTCTCTGATGGCCCATAATGATTGCTCGTGTCTTTCTAGGATTTAATTGAAGTCCATATTTCTCTGTCCATGCCGTTAGCAAGTCAAGTCCTCATTAATTTTGATTACCGCGACATTTAAAGACTATTTGTCTGAATAAAAGTAGATCTGCATGTCGTCCGCAAATAAATGATGTTTGCAATATTTTAGGGAGTCAGATATCTCATTTATATAGATTGAAAAAAGCAATGGGTCGAGCACCGAACCCTGTGGAACTCCAACTTTATGGTAGGTCCAAGAAGAGCATAATGTAGGATTTCCTACAACATATTGCTTGCGCTCACGAAGGTAGGAGTTGAACAATTGCATGACACTGTCAGAAAATAAGAGGGGTTTTAGTTAAAGCAACAATAAGTCCAAATCTACCGTGTCAAATGCTTTACTAAAGTCAAGTAGTGTAAAAATAGTAAGTTTTCGATCATCAGATGCTTCGTGTATGTCTTCACATATATTTAGTAGAGCAGTATTTGTAATGTGTTCTGTCCTGAAGCCTGATTGGTATTGATCTAAAAGGTCGTGTTCAGTTAGGTAGTCAGTCAGTTGTTTATGGACTAATCGTTCCAAAGCTTTTGAAAGGGTAGGTAAAATACTAATGGATTGAAAATCATTAGGAGTTAAGGGAGTTTTTACTTTTGGGAGTGGGCATACAATTGCTTGCTTCCTTAATGTGGGATATATAGAGGTTTGTAGTGAGGAGTTGAAAACATGAGTTATGGTAGGTAGTATAACGTCGATTATTTTGTTAAGTAGAGTGATATTAATACGGTCAGTACCTTCTGCTTTTGTTTTTATTCGTTTGAGAGTTTTCTTTACGTCATTTTCTGTAAGATATGAGAAATGGAAATGTTCTCTGTCTGGTGGATTTGTCAATAGTAGTTCACTTATTGTCTGTTTTTTGTCTTTAGGAGTAAAGAATGTGCTTGTAAAATGGTCATTGAGTGTGTCCAGGGAAACAGGTAATTTTTCTACCTGTGTGTCTTTCCTTCCTACACCCATTTTATTCAGATTTTTCCAAATGTCTGGGTTATTGTTATTAGGTTCAGTAAGGCTGTATAGATGTCTAAGTTTGGCGTTTCTGATAGTTTGAGTAGTCTTGTTACATAACCGTTTATAGTGATTGAGATTTATATCAGTTTTGTCGAGTCTATATTTCCGATAAGCTGCATCTCTTTCAGTCATCAAGTTACGAATATTAGCAGTTATCCAGGGAGCAGGGTGTCGTTTCACTAGTTTAGTTTTCAGTGGGGTGTGTCTGTCATATAGTTGTAATATAAGGTTATTAACCTTTAAGCGCCCAAGTTTAAATGGCCAGGTAGCGGCAGGCTGCCTGGGTTTAAATGTCCACCTAGCTTTTAAACACCTTGGCTTTTGACTATAACTTTGCTAATTTTATTAACTCATATTTTAAAATCTGTGGGGGTCACAAACATCAAACAACGTTCAAAGTGTTAAATATTATTGTAAAATCGGTGGTATTCACGGCAAAAACCTGTAGTGATATTTTATACCAAAGAGAGAATTTTTAAATTCATGATAGTTACCAAATAACTTAAGGGATTTTAGAGTGTTGTGAATCAGGTTAGAAGTGAAAAACTATATATATATATATATATATATATATATATATAGGTATATTCCAACCCTCTTGCATTCTTTTGTTTAGAATTCATGTTATGTTGCATCCGGTCAGTTTTCCCCCAAAACAGAAAAGCTTTACAAAAAAAACAGGTCACATTCCACCCACAGACCATATTCATTCATAGTTTTGTGACTCAGAGTGAAGTTTACGATATGTCTGGTACAAAATCACTAAGTTTTGCTGAAATATAAGAAATTCTCGGACTGTGACAATGACAATCACGAGCTACAATCAACTGACACTTATACCTGTGAGACACCTGACTTACGGGTAGGGTCTTGGGTTCGTGAAACTAGAATTGACAGTGAAGAAAACTGTACTCTTCCCCCTGACGTGACAGAATCAGAAATGTACCTTTTTCTTGGCCTAATTATTTTAATGGGATATGACATGTTGTGGGATAGTAAGACCTAAGAGAAAAGGGATGCCTAATAATTTAAGAATAATAATAATAATAATAATTTCATGGTGCGGCAAGCCTAGAAAGCCCTTAGCCTACCAGCCGGCTGCTGGCCTCACACCCACATGTGTCAATCACAAAGGTAGATGATCATCTAGCCAGTGCATGGGTGACATGTGGTCAGCATGTCGAGTCCCCCAGCCATTATAGCTGGTTTTTTTCAACCAAGAAATTATTTTTTCATTTGTTAGACTTGACCATTCTAACAATTTTCTTTTTCTGACTTCATTGGTGCCAAAACAACACATAGAGACTTCCGACAAAGACTTGTCAGAGACTTTTTGGGACAGGCTGGTAGAACACCCTCTAGGCGACTCCCTGGTAGACAGTATATTGAGTACAGACATTTTGTGACTTGAAGTTAACTTTAGTCAACATTGGCCGGTAGCTTTACAAAGACATGGCCACCGACATGATGAACGCTGTGTGCATTGGCGTGCAAGGTTGGGGTGCTTTAGCATATCTTTGTGGGGGTAGATGTCTTACAATGGGATACAACGCATTGATGGCCAGATCGATGCGGAGTTGTATGAACATATTCTGGAAAAGTATTCCTTCCGCCCAAGAACGTTTTCCCCAATGGAACATTACTGTTCCAGCAGGACAACCATCACTATGCCGGAAGAATTCAAAGATTTTTCGGACGAGGCCCAAGATCAAAATAATTCATTGGCCTCCGAAGTCACCTGATTTGAATGTCGTCGAACATGCATGGGCGAAATTGAAACTGGAGAGGATTAAGATGTATGTCCACCAACCCCCTCAAAATAAGGATGATTTGTGGGATCAAGTTCTTGATACCTGGGAAGAAGAGGACAATCCTCATCGAGATTTATTCTGTAACCTCATCAGATGCATGCCGAATCGACTTTGAGCTGTCGTAGAAGCTGATGGCTTGTGGACAAGATATTAAGTTCACTGGTCTCTTTCTTGATTTTATTTTGTTTTTTTTTTAATTTTTTATTTGAGGAAGTAGAATTTTAACTTCCATATATGGTTTGTTTTTTTATTAAATTAGATAGTCCAGGAACTCTGAAAAAATAAAATAAACTCGCATTAAAAAAAATTGTGGTACCAAGGATCGAACGCCAGGCACTCTCCTTATAACGTACTGGACCAAGGCTCAACCATATGTGCTACAGGGACACGATGGTAGGATTAGCAGCCGTTGCAATCTTGGTCTCACAGCTGCACTGTGTTTTTCGAAACAGAGGGAGACAGTGTTGTCTTGTGAATCGCGCTGTGAATCATAGACATGTGCATGAGCAAGAGTTGACCCATTCTTTTTCTGGGGAAATATGTTTTCTTACATGCTTAAAGGTAAAGCAGTTGATTGACCAATGAAATTGCTTATTTGATTAAATAAAAATAAAACTTAAAGTTTTATGTGATTTTCATATTTATTAAAATACTAGCTAATACCCGGCATGCATTGCTACTCGTAAATAAATGTTAATGTGTTTTTACCACCAGCCGTGCGTTGTTATGCTTGCTCGGCAATCTGCTTATCGCGATATTCTTTAAAGACAAAAATGGTTATTGTGAGTTATCCGTAGAAGATAAACATATGCTGTTACGGACTTTTTGTAGAGTTTTTTGAGATATTCAATTCTGTGTACATTAATTTGGTGTATTTGTTATGGTTTAGGCAGCATAAGCCATTTATGCGTCAAAATAGGAACTTTTTTCATGTTTTTCACTACAAAGGGTGATTTTTAGGGGTGAAGGTGTTGAATATCACAACTCTCTTATAGCCTATGTTCATCCCCGGAATCTCCTGAACATTTTTCAAAAAGCCCCATCTCAATCGGATGAACGGTATGGCAGAGCACGCTTGTCCGGGAATCTACTTATCCTGATCTTCTTGGCATCAATGAAAAGACAAAAATGGTTATTGTGAGTTATCGGTAAAAGATAAACATATGCTGTTGGGGACATTTTTGTAGAGTTTTTTGAGATATTCAATTCGGTGTACATTAATTTGGTGTATTTGTTATGGTTTAGGCAGCATAGGCCATTTAAGCTTCAAATTAGGGACTTTATTTCATGTTTTTCACAACAAATGGTGATTTTTAGGGGTGAAGGGGTTGAATATCACAACTCTTATAGCCTATGTTCATCCCAGGAATCTCCTGCACATTTTGCAAAAAGCCCCATCAAAATAGAACGAACGGTGTTGCCACGCATAAAATACGAACAAACAAACATTAATTTTTATATATTAGATTAGATAAATTAGTTACAGCTGTAACTAATTTATATTTTAATAAATATGAAAATCACATAAAACTTTTAAGTTTTATTTTTATTTAATTAAATGAATTATGGATTTTCATCAAGTAAACACCAATTCAATTGATTAATTAATGAAAATGCTGTCCATACATGTTTTTTTTTTTACATTACAACTGAAACTTAACTCAGAAGAGATATTCCAGGAAATGTTTCAAAACTATTTGTTCAGTCACACAGTTTAGATATACTTACTTACTTACTTACTTACTCACTGGCACTATCGAACCCGTAGGTTCATGGCCGCACGGACATAAGCTCTCCATACATCCCTATCCTGAGCCAATGCTTTCCAATCATTCCCTGTATAATCTACTTCCCTCAAATCATAGTTAATATTGTTCTCCCACCTCATTCTTGGTCTACCAACTGGGCGTTTTCCTTCTGGCTTTCCTACAAGAAGTTTCCATGCACGTCTTTCATTCCCCATACGCGCAACATGTCCTGCCCATCGCAGTCTACGGGACTTAACTGTTCTTATTACATCTGGCTTCCTATAAAGACCATGTAGTTCATTGTTATGTAGTCTTCTCCATTCACCTGTCTGTTCATCTCTCTTTGGTCCAAAAATTTTCCTAAGAACTTTATTCTCAAATACTCGTAATCTCCTTTCCTCCCTTAAAGTAAGAGTCCATGTTTCGCACCCATATAATATAACTGGTAGAATAATAGTTTTATATATTTTCAGCTTAACGTTTTTTGAAAGGAGTTGGGACATCAAAAGTCTCTGCAATGCATAATAGCATGCATTTCCAGAATTGAGCCTATGTTTAATTTCTTTGTGTATCTCATTCCTATTTGTGATTATTGTTCCTAGGTATTTGAATTCAGCCAATTCCTCAAAATTTCCCTCATTTGTCATTAGCTGTCCATTTCCATTATATAATGTATTTCTACGTGTGACCATATATTTAGTTTTACTGATATTTACTTCCAGTCCTAATCTCTTAGTGTTACTCAATAGTGTGTGCGTGTTGGCCTTTAGTATCTCCTCGCTATCGGCCAGTAGTACTACATCATCAGCATAAACTAACAGCTTATTAATACCGTTCAGTTGTAAGCCTTCCTCATTCTCTAAAGATTTAATGGCATGCTCTAGTACAAAATTAAATAGTAGAGGAGATAGTGCATCTCCTTGCTTCAACCCATTCTGGATTTCAAAAGTGTCTGAAAACTGTTTGCCTACACGCACCCTACTCGTTGAGCCATTTAGACACATTCGTATAAGTCTAACTAACTTTTTAGGAATTCCGAACTCCAGCAGGATACTATATAACTTCTCCCTCTTAATTGAATCATATGCTTTTTTGAAGTCTACATATAGTTGATGTACAGTACCATTATATTCCCATTTCTTTTCTAAAATCTGTCTTATACTAAAAATCTGATCTGTTGTAGACCTGTTTCTTCTAAATGCACATTGATGATCTCCTAGAATGTCATCAATATAGGGAGTAAGTCTGCTTACTAATATATTTGTTAGAATTTTGTACGAAGTTGAAAGTAATGAGATGCCCCTATAGTTGTTGCAATCAGTTTTATCTCCTTTCTTATAAATTGGTACGATAATTGATTCCTTCCATTCATCTGGAAGAGCTTCTTTTTCCCAAATCATAGTAAGCAACCAGCGTATCTTGTCCATCAATTTTTCTCCCCTGATTTTATCAGTTCTGCTGGGATCTCATCTGAACCTGATGCTTTATACATCTTCAATTTTTCAATTGCCATTTCAATCTCTAATGCACTTGGCTCTGCGACTAGCATTTCTGCTGTCTGTAACTTATCCTCCTCAATGTCCTGTTCTGTATGTACATTTAATAGCTGATTAAAATAACTTTTCCATCTATTTAATATACTCTTGGAATCTGCAATCATATCCCCATTTTCATTCCGAATTATGTTTGTTCTAGCCTGAAACCCTTTCTTCTCTATACTAATTCCCTGATATAGTTCTCTAATGTTCCTATTTTTTGCATTCATTTCAAGATCATTAATCTTCTCTCTCAAATATTCCCTCTTCTTACTCTTTAGTAACTTGGTGGTTTCCCGTCTAACACTACCCAATTGCTCTAAATTTACCTCATTTGGCTCGTGTAACCATTTCATTTTTGCTAGCTTTCTTTTCTTTACGATGTCGGCACATTCCTCATCAAACCATTTCTTGTTTTGCCTCTTTTTTAAACAACCAATGCTTTCTGATGCTGACAATTTAATAGTATCTCTTATAGCCTCCCATTCTTTATTTATATCAGTTTCTTCTTCGTTTGCAACATTGTCATCTGAAGATTCCAGCACTTCAAATCTATTAGCAATTTTGATTTGGTATTCTTGCCGCATTTCATCATTTTTCAAGTTTTTTAATTCATATTTTACAGAATCATCTTTAGCGTTTGTTCCTCTCATAAGCGATAGCCGTTGTCTGATTTTCACCCTGACCAAATGATGATCTGAATTGCAGTCTGTCCCTCTAACTGATCTAATATCAATGATGCTACTGTGCCAGCGTTTATCCACTAATACATGATCTATCTGGTTCCGAGTTTCTCCATCTGGGGACGTCCAGGTGTATTTATGAATATCCTTATGCTGAAATGTTGTGCTCTTAACAATGAGATTCTTTGATGTGGCAAATGTGACTAATCTAACCCCGTTGTCGTTACTATCTTCATGAAGACTGAATTTGCCTATTGTTGGTTTGAATATATCTTCCCGCCCCACTTTTGCATTAAAATCTCCTAAGACAATTTTCATATGATATCGTGAAAGGCTATCAAATAAGCATTCTAATTCGTCATAGAACTCATCCTTGATCTTGTCATCTTTATCTTCTGTGGGGGCATGTACATTTACAATTATAAAATCATGTCGTTTACCCTTTAGAATTATGTATGATATCCTATCACTAACAAACTTAATATCTCGGATAGCGGATAGGATCCTCCTTCTGACTAAAAAACCCGTTCCAAATGCAGGTCTTTCTGCACCCCCATAGTATAATGCAAAGCTTCCTGATTCCTGACTACCTTCTCCTGGCCGTTTAGATATACAGTAATATTAAAACTATGATCATAGTGAAATGGAGTTAGAATTATTTTAAGATTAATTTTTATGAAATAGACCTACCACAGTTTTTGGGTATGTCTACTCTTGTTCTGAGCCATGTATTTACCTTTTTTTCTAACAATTTGGTATGATTACATTATACAAGAATCCACCAGAATGTGGTCTGTTCTAGGGTCAGATCATCCGTTAAGTGTGTGTGTGTTTGTGTGTGTTCTAATACCACCCACTGTACTTTTCATACTTCAGGTTCTGAACTGCATTAGCATTAATGTGGTCTGTTTTCAATTTATGTATCTTTTGGCAGACCACTTAATATAGATGCAGTCTTGTATTGTGTATAGAAATGAGTGTATGTGTAGTATGAGGGATGATGAAGATATCCAGTGTCAGCACCTGTTGAAAAGCACCAAGGGGACCACCAGACTTATTGCCCCCATCCAATGATTGAATTGCTATTGATAGCACCACATGTCTTCTCAACATATGTACTGTGGAAGGATTTGCAATTTAATTCCAAAATCTGGTGCATAGTCTAGTGTTTAAAAATTGTACACCACAACCACTCCTGGTCCCAAGATTGAAAATATTACAATTAAATTAATTATACCTTTAACCCGGGCTTGCTAGTAAGGAGCAAGCATGCTTCCAGTGAGTCAGAATGGGAGACATCTGTAGTAACCGGATTCACATCTGAATGAGTTGTGTTTACAGATGTGTGCACTTAAAGACGCTGTCTCTGGGCCGGTGTTATGAAGTAACTGATGCAGGGATCATGAAAATCATTTGCAACTGTAAAAAGCTGCAGATACTGGATCTGGAAAGAGTTTTGCGAATTACAGGTATATCTTAAACTATTATAGAAAATATCACTAAGAGGTCTTCTTCTTCTTCACTTGCTGGTTTAGGCAAGAGTTGCCTGTTCCGTCTTCACTAATAGATCTAAGACCATCTCTTCCGAGGACATCTGACATCTCTTCTTCCTCTTGGAAAATAATGGAAGATTTTATTTGGTAATCTATTTTCTTCCATTCTTTCTACATGTTCTTTCCACTATATCACTAAGAGGTATAACTTAAAATTTAAAATAAATTCTTTTTACTTCACCTTAGTCTTCTAATTAAACCTGGTTTCATAACTAGGGGGTTGTTTCATCAGTAATTTCAAGACATGTTCTATCGTCCAGGAGCACTGCTTCTTATGCCATCTGTTGGTGGACCAATGAACCTCAGAATCAAATCAACTTCCCTAAGAATTAAAAAAAATTCATTAATATTTCTTTCTTGTTTTTTTTTTAATATGGCTTTTTTTCCCTAACTGCGAGCTCTTTTAGTTAGAAAAACCAAATGAAATCACTATTTGGAAAATAATCCACATTAAAAATAAAAATTAATTGTTCACAGTTTGAGAAAAAATCTACAAGAAAGAAAAATTAATGAATTTAGAAATTCTCTGGGAAATTGATTTGATTCAGAGGTTCATCAGGCTACCAAGAGATGGAGTAAGAAGCAGTGCTCCTGGATGATAGAATATCGGTCATGAAATTACTGATGGTAAAACGCCTAGATTCTGAAACCAGTCTGATTAAAAAAACAGGATAAGAGGTGAAGTGAACAAAATTTATTTAAAGTTTTACATGTATATCTTATTTATAACTAACTTGCTGCACTATTGAACTTGAAATGGGTGTGCTCTCCATACTTCCCTGCTGTCTTTTACTAATATTTTCCAATCATTCTCTGTATGAGTCACTCCTTCCTAATCGTGGTTAATGTTAATATCCCACCTCTTCTTCACTTACCTTCTGGTTTTCCTTTCTTTCATTCACGTCACATGTTTTGTCCATTACAGTTTATGACAGTTAACTGTTTTTATTACTTCTGTTTTCCCATAAAACTCATTGTTATGTATCTTCCACCGTTCACCTGTCTGTTCATCTCTCTTTGGTCCAAAGATTTTCCTAAGTACGTTATTTTCAAATACTCTTAATTTTTCCCCTCTTAAGGTAAGAAAACATATTTCATATCTGTATATTATATCTTGGAGAATCACCTTTTTTGTACCAGTAGTTTTAGTTTTTTTTTTTTAGATATTTAAATGGCAAGAGTTCCTGTAATTCTTTATTACATGCATTTCCTGAGATGAGGTTAGATTAAGGGTTGAATGTTTGAACGCATTAGACAGTAAAAGGCGTTCTCTGCTGAGAAAGTTTTATCCTAATACATTTTACTTACTCAGAAATCTATTCATGCGATAATAATTGTAAGCTACCTGACGAGGTACCTTAAGATCATAGCTCAAGATAGAAACTTACCGTGAAAATCCCGAAGGGAACCGATGTAGTTTGAAACCTTTGCAGCTTTATCCAAGATGTCGGACCTTGAAGACTTCGATCATGTTTTCGGTATACGCGGAGAAGAGGAATTTGATAGAGTCTACCAAAGAATTCAACTGGAAGAACAGGAGAATCGGCGTAATATTGCATGATGCAGACGTCATTGTATATGGTATTATTTGCGGGACGCAAGCGTAAATGCGTTCCTCTATAGCAGACGAAAATAATGGAAGTGGTTTTATCGCTGAGAATTCTGGGTAATTTGTTGCCAATATTATGAAAAGTCAACTTTCATGCATGACCGGTAAGTCGGCCATTAATTTGATCTCAGCAATTGCTCACGGTGAGTCAGCTCACCAGTGATTGGAAGTAATTTGAGTAGAGACTAATGTATATTTGAAGAGAAAAATTTTCGCCTAGACCGGGACTCGAACCCGGGACCCTTGGCTTTCCGGGCCAAGCGCTCTACCAACTGAGCTACCGAGGCGAGTTACGATCTAGACGCAAATTTTTCTCTTATGTACGTTGTAATTCCCTAGCGCCAAATGCTTGAAACCATAGCTTCTATCTTTCTATCTAGATCGTAACTCGCCTCGGTAGCTCAGTTGGTAGAGCGCTTGGCCCGGAAAGCCAAGGGTCCCGGGTTCGAGTCCCGGTCTAGGCGAAAATTTTTCTCTTCAAATATAATTTATCCTTCTATGAGAAGTGTTAAATCAATAATAAAAATCGTCAATAGAAGCCCTACTGGCTATAAAGTAGTGTTAAATTCCCAATAAATGTCTTCTTAACTAAGAAGCCGCCATTTGCAAAGATAGAAGCTATGGTTTCAAGCATTTGGCGCTAGGGAATTACAACGTGCATAAGAGAAAAATTTGCATCTAGATCGTAACTCGCCTCGGTAGCTCAGTTGGTGGAGCGCTTGGCCCGGAAAGCCAAGGGTCCCGGGTTCGAGTCCCGGTCTAGGCGAAAATTTTCCTCTTCAAATATAATTTATCCTTCTATGAGAAGTGTTAAATTAATAATAAAAATCGTCAAGAGACTAATGTATTTGCATGCGGCCCTAAATTTCTTTCTATACCTAATTCTTCTTTTTTATAATCATTTCTAGGTATTTGATTTCCATCACTTCTTCATAGGGTCATTCCAAGCGTAACAATAGATCATAAACTTTGACATTTTCAGAATTGGTTCTTTTTTTTTATATATATATAATTATATAATTATCCATAAGTTTAAAAACATTATATTCTCATATTTACCCTTTTCTGGCCTTCAATAGAGGGTTAAAGTTTAAAATTACATATATAATCTTGTGAATAATCAGAAATATATTTTTATCACTCACACTGAAAGACAAATCAATACACTATTAAAAATATATAAGAGGAACATACGTTAAACCAAAGCCACAGAATAAATATTGAAACAATTTAATTTATCTTTTGTAAATATGAATTGAAGATTTATATAAAATTAGAATAGACATTCAAAACAGTATTTTATTGTACAGTTATTAGAAATACAAACACATTATCATTTTTATTGTTTATTTTTTATTATTTCACTCACCTCATACTTCATAATTCATAGCAGACCCTGGGTTTCTTCACATAATTTGTGACATTGTCAATGCTGCGTCACGTTCACAACTGACGTCCAACGGCCTTCTATCCTGCAGACTGACCTCCGTGCCATCTGGTGGCCGACCGAAGAATTTCCAAATCAGTCCTCTTTCTTTATAACCGGGTATTTCAAAATTCATAGTTGTATTTTCATTCTTGCATATGTAAATTTTTTCCCAAATTGTGAGTTCCTTCGGTTTTTCCAATTGTTTAAGTAATTTTGTTTTGGTTTCTATTCTATGTTTTTCTGACCAGGCATGTGCAGCTATTGCAGATTTTTCGGTTTCTCCATTTTTAACATTTCTGAGGTGTTCTTTTATTCTTGTATTTAGATTCCTTTTTGTTTTTCCTATGTATATCTTTTCACAATCTTTACAATTAATTTGATAAATTCCCGATTTTTTGCAGTCTTCAATCTTTTCATTTTTGTTGGTTTTTATTAAATTACCTAAGCTGTAATCATTTTTCGGTGCTAATTTAATGTTGAATTTGTTGAAAATTTTTTGAAACTTGTCAAATACGAAAGGATGGTATGTGAACTTCTTGAATTTTTTGCCTATATTTTTATCTGTCTGAAGAGTACTTTCATTGATGACTTTTTGTTCTTTGAATTTATTTATTTTCTTGTGTATCATTTTCTTTTGAAAACCATTATCCTTAGCAATTCGTATGATGTGTTCTTTCTCTTTATTGTAATTTTCTTTGCTCATGGGGACATTCACAAGTCTGTGTGTTAAACTATTAAATACTGCCTGTTTGTGTGAAAAATGGTAACAGAAAACAAAGTGGAAATTAGGGATTTATAATTTTAGGAATCAATATTTGAATGGTTATTTTAACACTCAGTACTTAGTGTGTCCTCCGTGAGCTTCAATGAGTGCATTACACCTAGGAGGCATGCTTCGCAGAGGCCTTCTTACTGAAACGTGTGAGATTATCTCCCATTCCTCGGTGAGTGCATTTAAAAGTTCTTCCAGGTTCTGTGGCACAGCAGGACGCTTATGAAAAAGTTTTTCCTGCTTATCCCACATATGCTCAGTCGGAATGAGGTCTGAACTTAGTGCATGCCAGTCCATCCCCCAAATTTGGCATTCTTGCAGGACATCTCTGGTAGCCTGTGCTGTATGACAACTAGCATCATCATACTTCTCTTCTGCTTCTTCGGCTTTCCTCCACTTATAGGTTTGCCATCTTCAGTTTCCATTTATCTCTATCATTCCAATCTCCCTCTTCCAAATTCCTATCATCCATTATAGTTCTGATGTAGGTTTTCCATTTCCATCTTGGTCTGCCACGTTTATTTCTTCCAGAGGGTGACCATTGGTATATATTTTTTGACCATCTTTCATTTACCATTCTTTATACATGGCCATACCATTTAAGTGTTTGATTTTCAATCCTCTTAACAACAGATGTGGGGACATTCATTTTTTCTCCAAAGGAATTCATTTCTTATTTTATCCTGTCTTGTTTTTTGGAGGCTTCTTCTAAAATAATCAAATTCAACTGTTCTAATTTTATCATCATACTCGTACTTTAGAAGAAAATTAGGGTCCATGCCATAAGCTAAGTGTACGACATGTCTAAGGATAATGTCATTAATGTAAACATCAGCATTCATGCACTATGGGACAATGACAAGCTCTGTCCAAGACTCAATAGTAATCCCAGCCCAAACCACAACCGAACCACCTACAAATCTCTTATGTTCAATAATTGTGACTGGATCAAAAGTTTACCAGGATGTCTCCATATACGTATATGACCATCATAACCTGTTAAACGAATTCTTGATTCATCCATGAAAAGAACACCTCTCCATTGCCAGTGGACATGATTCTGAGCAAATCGCTGCTGGCCTTCTTTAACGAGGGGCTTTAGAGGGGAGTCTAGACCTCTACATTGCATTTCTCAGTCTATTTCTTACAATATGATAAAACATTACTGTCCCAGTTGCTGTTTGTAAATCATTTTGTAGATCTCTGGCTATGGATGTTTGTCTGCACAAAGCTGGTAGGACAAGATATCTATTCTGTACCTCTGCAGTCTCCTTGTTACGGCCTTGCCCAGGCCATGTCTTGTATCCAAGTGTCTCTCTATATTGCCTCCACACCCTATGGATGGCGGAAGGTCTGACATCAAGAATCCTAGAGACATGGCAGAATGGTACAGCAATCTTCAGTCAATGAAACTGCTCGTGCAACTGATGTTTCATTCAGATGTCTCATTGCTGTGTATTAGCTTCAGAACACAAAATAACATTATCATACCGCAGATCATTCTTCAAACGTGTTTTTAAAAAATAACTCAATGAGCACTCACTTTGATTTCAGCAACTCTTGGAACTTCACTAACGTATTCAGAGAAAAGTTAATAAAACCCAGAAGATTTTCAGTCTGGTTTTAAATAATACTTCAAATCAAAACATCTAACTCTCAAAAATTAAATTGTTTCATTATATATTTCGTTAATCATTTAATCTTCAGACAGATAAAGATATTGGTAAAAAATTCAAGAAGTTCACATACCATCCTTTAGTATTTGATAAGTTTAAAAAAATCTTCAACAAATTCAACATTAAATTAGCACTGAAAAATGATTACAGCTTAGGTAATTTAATAAAAACCAACAAAAATGAAAAGATTGAAGACTGCAAAAAATCGGGAATTTATCAAATTAATTGTAAAAATTGTGAAAAGATATACATAGGAAAAACAAAAAGGAATCTAAATACAAGATTAAAGGAACACCTCAGAAATGTTAAAAATGGAGAAACAGAAAAATCTGCAATAGCAGCATATGCCTGGTCAGAAAAACATAGAATAGAAACCAAAACAAAATGACTTAAACAATTGGAAAAACTGAAGGAACTCACAATTTGGGAAAAAATTTACATACGCAAGAATAAAAACACAACTATGAATTTTGAAATACCCGGGTATAAGGAGAGGGGATTGATTTGGAAGTTCGTCGGTCAGCCATCAGATGGTGCGGAGGTCAGTCTGCAGGATAGAAGGCCGTTGGATATCAGTTGTGAACGTAATACAGCATTGAGAATGTTACAAATGAAGAGAAGAAACTCGAGTCTGCATGGGAGTTAAGAAGTATGAGGTGAGTGAAGAAACAAATAAACAATATTAATTGTTAAATTCATCGGAGAACATATTGTTTAAACAACTCACCTCATAGGATTCATGCTTCCATGATATCATGATTTCAAACATAGTCATGTTCATCTTCAGCCATAACTCTGACTGACGAAATTCTTCGGCCGTCAACTATTCTATTGTCGCCATCTTCAGTGCTGCCATCTATGGTTGAATTTATGAACTTCGAAATCAATGTAATTTCGTTAGGGATATCAAAATTCATTGATCTATTTTTGTTTTTCTGAATGTATATTTTTTCCCAAACTGTCAATTCCAAAGGTTTCTCTACTTGTTTTAAAAGTTTAGCTTCTCTTCCAATTTTATGATGTTCTAATAAACTATGTGCACCAATTGCAGATTTTTCAATTTCACAATTTTTAATATTTCTGAAATGTTCTTTTGTCTGAATTTCCAAATTCCTTTTTGTTTTTCCTATATAAACTAATGTTTACTTCCCAACATTAATTTAATATAATATTAATTGTTGATTGTCCCACCAACACAGAAAAAGGTGCCTTTTTCTTGATTTGTAGCAAAGAAGTGACATATTCCAGGACTCCAAAATATTTCTTATAATTCACTAAATTTATAATTTTTTTCTTGTTTTTATAATGCCCTGCTGAAATAATATATTTTTTAATAAATAAGTTTGGTCTGCCTTCATCTTACCTCATAATTCAGAGTTTCTTGTAAGACATGTTTCAAAGCTTCTTAGCTTCATCGTCAGTATAGAATCTGAACCAACTGAGAACCTCATAATGTTACATCCTATTTTATTTTCATAATATTTTCTTAAATTTGTGAATTTGTTTCAAACATAATGAGTTTTATATAATATTATATTATATTATTATATTATATTATATTATATTATATTATATTATATTATATTATATTATATTATATTATATTATATTATATTATATTATATTATATTATTAAAAGAACATCAAAATATTACTTGCTAAAATTAAACAATGAGTTTTTCTAGAAAAGATGAATCTTCATGAGTTAAATATTGTAGAAAATGAGCCCTAGTTATAATAATTTATTCTTAGCAATTATTAACAAATGGAAATCAGTTAATTTATCTTCACATTACTATATCATTTGAATTATTACAACCAACCATATGCATAAATAATTTATAAAAATGATCCACTTGTATGGTATCCTGACATTTCTTCCTTAATTACAGCAACTTATAAGTAGATATCCATGAAAGTGGTTTTATTTTTAGAGAAAATTTGTTTTAAAATTTCAAGATTTTGATGTTATTATTTGACATCAGGACACTTAGTCATGAAATTCTCAGTGCTGACAGTACCATGGTGGAATTGAAGAATTTGTCACATGCAAGTGCCATTAAATCTTCAAAATTCTACAAAGGCTATGTTGTTCTTGTAAGGCCTCATAATAGAAGAGTTGAAATGACTAGTCTCTACCCATGTAGACATTTGCAAAATGATTTGCTCTTTGAGAAAAGAGTATACCAAGTGGATCAAGACATATCTTGAAGCCATCTGGTATCCATCTTCAAATGTGGACTCAGAAAGATCTGTTTCTCAGTACGGTGTTGTGGTGAATGATCGAAGGCGGAGATTGAAACCTGAGAATGCAGAGATACTCACCATGGTTACTATTTCTTGAAAGGTAATCTAAAAAAATGTAAATCTGAGTCTTTTTAATCCTAGTTTACTATTTTATACCCAGTAAGAATGATATATCCAGTAGTTTAAGGCCAAATTTTAGCTTGTATAATTGATATCGATTTTAATATGCTAAAATGCATAGTATTTTAATCCTGGTCACTAATTTGTAAGCCAAATTTACCTTTCAAGAAATAGTAACCATGGTGAGTATCTCTGCATTCTCAGGTTTCAATCTCCGCCTTCGATCATTCACCACAACACCATACTGAGAAACAGATCTTTCTGAGTCCACATTTGAAGATGGATACCAGATGGCTTCAAGATATGTCTTGACCCACTTGGTATACTCTTTTCTCAAAGAGCAAATCATTTTGCAAATGTCTACATGGGTACAGACTAGTCATTTCAACTCTTCTTTTATGAGGCCTTACAAGAACAACATAGCCTTTGTAGAATTTTGAAGATTTAATGGCACTTGCATGTGACAAATTCTTCAATTCCACCATGGTACTGTCAGCACTGAGAATTTCATGACTAAGTGTCCTGATGTCAAATAATTTACTAACTGCTGCAAACACCAATTTTGAAGGGTTTCTGCTATCAAGTTTTTCAGCTTCGTAAGACTCCTTTGTGCAGTAGTTTTCAACTGGTTCACCACTTCAGCTTTACTAAGAGCTGTCATCTCTTGCAACAAAGTTGTGAGTTGTGTCAAGAATACCTCTTTTGACGATTTTTATTATTAATTTAACACTTCTCATAGAAGGATAAATTATATTTGAAGAGAAAAATTTTCGCCTAGACCGGGACTCGAACCCGGGACCCTTGGCTTTCCGGGCCAAGTGCTCTACCAACTGAGCTACCGAGGCGAGTTACGATCTAGACGCAAATTTTTCTCTTATGTACGTTGTAATTCCCTCGTGCCAAATGCTTGAAACCATAGCTTCTATCTTTGCAAATGGCGGCTTCTTAGTTAAGAAGACATTTATTGGGAATTTAACACTACTTTATAGCCAGTAGGGCTTCTATTGACGATTTTTATTATTAATTTAACACTTCTCATAGAAGGATAAATTATATTTGAAGAGAAAAATTTTCGCTTAGACCGGGACTCGAACCCGGGACCCTTGGCTTTCTGGGCCAAGTGCTCTACCAACTGAGCTACCGAGGCGAGTTACGATCTAGACGCAAATGTACAACGTACATAAGAGAAAAATTTGCGTCTAGATCGTAACTCACCTCGATAGCTCAGTTGGTAGAGCACTTGGTCCGGAAAGCCAAGGGTCCCGGGTTCGAGTCCCGGTCTAGGCAAAAATTTTTCTCTTCAAATATAATACCTCTTTTGTTAAAAAATCAAGCATGTTCTCCATAACCTTTAGTTTGGATGAAGAACTTGAGCTGTGGGATAACTGTTACCTTCCAAGAAGGTAATCAAATTAACAAATCAGTTGCAGTTATCAGGAACAAATTGAGCCTAAACTTATGTGATTGCTAATAAATGGGGACTTACATCTTTAACAAACTTCACGCCAAGTGTTTTCTTCACACAGCTGCTCCATAAATTCCAATATGTGATCAACGTATTCATGAATATACTTTGCAGTTTCAAACCATGTGTTCCATCTAGTTTGTACTGGCATTGAAAAATGCCTAACTTTTCCAGGGTCATTCTCATATTTCTCACGAAGAAAGTCAAGTTACAAATGCTTCCTTTTTCTTGTATAGGGAAATGCAGCTCTTGTGTTAGCAACAGTTATGTTCAATTCATCTAGGTTGCATTGCCAAATCTGACCCACCAAGTTGATTTTGTGAGCCCAGCATTGAATATGTCCCTCAGGGGTCCCCATCTAGAGGATATGTGGTTGGCGACCACAAGGTGCCCAAGCTGAGCAAAAACATTGCTTCCACTTACTAGTGTTTTGCTCCTTACTTTTATCTTTAACTGATCTGGTATTTCTTCCTTTCTTCCACTTACTTATAACAGACTCTTTTAACTTTACTATCTAACCTCGCTTGGTTAACTCTTTTTTTTTTTACCCCGATGCTATTAGGGCATCCGAGGGCTGGGGAGTCTTTCCTTTCTTCCATTTCTTCTTTCCTTTATTTTCTTTTCTTCTGCAGAAAAGCCTGACCAGAGACTATAAGATGGCAGCCCCATCATTGGTCTTGCCTTCCTTTGGCCAGCAACCAATCGAAGGGACTATTATTATGCTTTCAAGTCTTATAAGATAATTTCCCGGAAACACTAGAGGGAAAATTTTCTTTAGGATCGTAACAGGCCTTGGCCTAATACTTGGAAAGAAGAAGAAGAAGAAGCATTGAATATGGGCAAGTTTTTCCCCCACTAAGCCTTTTAGAGTATTGGCAAATAAAGTCATGTACCATGCTGAGTCAGTAATAATCCCTAGCACATTGTCATATCCAGGTGGCTTTGTCAAGCACATCACTTGCAGCCAAGTAAACTCTATGCTGATCCATGGCCTCTGAAAGACGAAACAGAATATTAAATATGCAGTTCACAGACTTGTAAGTTGTTTCATCACACATGATGAAAAGTGTTTTTTTGCCTTTACTATTTGTTTCAATTCCTCCACTTTTTTTGTCCCAATAATTGGTATGTAATGTTGTCAAATTCTATCTGCAGAAGACAAGTCACAACTGCCCTTTATATTTAACTTTTATAGGAATTAATCACTATGAGGTTTAATTTATGGTGAAATTAAATGTTTCTTACTTCTCCTCATCTATATTTTCTAAGTTGATCGCGATTTCGAGACTATAACTGTCTCATCATCAGAACTTTGTTGGTGACTGGTGTTATGTCGATCGGAAGAACTTCTTCTTCTTCCCTCTGTTGGTGGACCGATGAACCTCTGGATCAGGTCAAAATTTGCGGGAATTTCAAAGTTGCATATGCCTTTCATTAATATTCAAAGGAAATGACTCTATGAGGTTTATTTTTAATTAATAAGTAGAGTTAAAGTTTAACATCTAACTGTATTTATTAATCAACATATGCATTAATAAGAATCAAATGAATCATGAATTCTTCTTACCTCATACTTCTGTGTTTTTTTTAAACACAGCACCGCAGTAATGGCAAACATCTTCACCATCGTCAGCTGTTTTCACGACATATGCCTTCTTAACATATAACATAAAGAGGGTTTGCATCATACTTTTGTTATTATTTGTTATAACTAAGGCTCACAAGTTGGAGGCCTATAAAAGACTTAAAGATATCCTACAAAATACCTAAAAAAAACTGGAAAAAGGACATAAAAGTGTTGCAATTGCTAACGAGTGGATAAAGACAACTTTGCTGCCTTCACCCTCTGCTTGAGGTAATTGTTTCAAAGTGGTAACTTCCTAGAAAATTTTAAGTTGAAAATTAAGACAGTAGTTGAGGCGGTCAGTAGGCTGGTGGTTAATAATAATGTGATAGTTTGTGAGGGTTCAATAGTTTCTTGTGGAACAAAAGTGTTTGGAATGTGAAAAGTATTTACAAAGTAAAACTAGATAGTGTTTTGAAATGACTTTGGAACTGAGACTAGACTCTGCAGATTCTTAAATTATACAAACGGTATAAATGTTTTTAATTTAACTTTTATAGGAATTTTTGCCCAATTTATTTATGGGAAGTTTTGAGCAGAAAATAACAAGTGGACATCCTTTGATTTTCAAATTTTGGAGTAGATACATTGACGACGTAATTGCTATTGTGAATCACAAGCAAATAGAGGATCAGTTAGTAATCATGGGTAACAAAGATGGAAAAAGTTTTAGAATCTGTAGAATACACTGAAATAAAATCTGATCCACTTCCAAAATGCATTAAAGAAGTTGATAACACCTTCAAAAACATAAACAAAATTTTAACGAAACAAGATAAATTCAGGCTGAAAGTCCCTAATCCTAAAAATCCACAAATGCATGGTCTCCCAAAAATTCACAAGGGCAGAGATAAAATGAGGCCCATTATCAACAGTATAAGGTCGCCTACATATCTAATATCAAAATGGTTATGCAATGAATATAAGAAAATGGAAGAATTTGATAACCTATCAATAGATAGTTGAATGCAGGCTTTCACGGCCGGTAATCATAATGTTGAGTGATTCCGGGTTATGTGGCCGTGGTCCATAGTTGGTGTTGATACCAGATGTTTTGCCCTCAACTGCGGAGGGCATCTTCAGTGGCGAGTGCTTCTAGGCGTGTTTCCTGGTCGGAAGATCTACTTAGAGTGAGCGCTGTGGACGTAGAGGACGTTGTATTGATACTAGTGGTGGGTGCAGGGTGAGTGGGCGTGGCTCTTGCTGATTGGCTAATGGTCGTCTCCTTGTTGTCACTGGTGTTAATGCATTTATTTTCTAGTGTATGAAACCAGGCCTTAGACAGTTTGATACCTTCCTCTTTTCTGTTAATATTTCCCTTATGCTTGTATATTTCTATAGCCTCTCGGTATAATCTAGGGAAATAGTAGGAAGTTGTGGCTAAAACTTGTGTATCGTCGAATAGAATCTGGTGTCCATTCATAATGGCATGTTCTGCTACAGCTGATTTGTCCATTTCTCCTTGTCTGCAGTTTCTTTTATGTTCTGATAAACGGGTGGCTATACTTCTTTTCGTGGTCCCTATATATGATTTACCACACGAACAAGGAAGTCGATATACGCCGCAAGTGGAGAGAGGTAGCCGAGGATCCTTAGCTGAGCGAAGGCAGTCTTCTATTTTTCTTGTAGGTCTGTAAACTGTTTTTATGTTGTATTTTCGTAGGAGTTTTCTGATACGATCTGTGACTCTTTGTACATATGGTAAGTAGGCTATGCTGGTTGAGGGTGTGATATCCTTTCTGACGTGCTGTCTTCGTGGATGTATGGTTTGTCTTATTTCCTAGGATGTGTAGCCATTTTTCTGGAAACAATTGAACAGATGGTGTTGTTCTTGTTTAAGGTGTTGTGGTTGGCATAACTTAGTCGCTCTGTCGAACAGTGTCTTAATGACACCTCGCTTTTGTCTTGGGTGGTGGTTAGAGTCTTTGTGCAGATATCGGTCTGTGTTTGTAGGTTTTCTGTAAACTGTATGTTGAATTTCCCCATTGCCAGTCCTTATTTCATGGAGAAATTCGAAGAAGAAGCACTAAAAACAGCTCCCAAGTCTCCAGAACATTGGTTTCGCTATGTTGATGACACATTCGTAGTATGGAGACATGGCAGTGAAGAATTGGAACGTTTCCTTCAACAGCAGACACAACAAAATACAGTTCACAATGGAAAAAGAAGATAATGGAAGACTTCCTTTCCTGGATGTTCAAATAATAAGGACTGGCAATGGGGAAATTCAACATACAGTTTACAGAAAACCTACACACACAGACCGATATCTGCACAAAGACTCTAACCACCATCCAAGACAAAAGCGAGGTGTCATTAAGACACTGTTCGACAGAGCGACTAAGTTATGCCAACCACAACACCTTAAACAAGAACAACACCATCTGTTCAATTGTTTCCAGAAAAATGGCTACACATCCTAGGAAATAAGACAAACCATACATCCACGAAGACAGCACGTCAGAAAGGATATCACACCCTCAACCAGCATAGCCTACTTACCATATGTACAAAGAGTCACAGATCGTATCGGAAAACTCCTACGAAAATACAACATAAAAACAGTTTACAGACCTACAAGAAAAATAGAAGACTGCCTTCGCTCAGCTAAGGATCCTCGGCTACCTCTCTCCACTTGCGGCGTATATCGACTTCCTTGTTCGTGTGGTAAATCATATATAGGGACCACGAAAAGAAGTATAGCCACCCGTTTATAAGAACATAAAAAGAAACTGCAGACAAGGAGAAATGGACAAATCAGCTGTAGCAGAACATGCCATTATGAATGGACACCAGATTCTATTCGACGATACACAAGTTTTAGCCACAACTTCCTACTATTTCCCTAGATTATACCGAGAGGCTATAGAAATATACAAGCATAAGGGAAATATTAACAGAAAAGAGGAAGGTATCAAACTGTCTAAGGCCTGGTTTCATACACTAGAAAATAAATGCATTAACACCAGTGACAACAAGGAGACGACCATTAGCCAATCAGCAAGAGCCACACCCACTCACCCTGCACCCACCACTAGTATCAATACAACGTCCTCTACGTCCACAGCGCTCACTCTAAGTAGATCTTCCGACCAGGAAACACGCCTAGAAGCACTCGCCACTGAAGATGCCCTCCGCAGTTGAGGGCGAAACGTCTGGTATCAACACCAACTATGGACCACGGCCACCATAACCCGGAATCACTCAACATTACTATCAATAGATAACTCGTTTCAACTAATAGGAAAATTAGAGAACACACAAATAGAACCAACAGACAGATTAGAGTCGTTTGACGTAGTTTCATTGTTTCCCAGCATCCCTAGAGAAACCACTCTTGAAATTTTGGAAAAATGGTTAAATAAAAACAAATTAGAAAAAGAATGTATAAAAGGATTTATAATTCTAACTAAATTGTGCATTGAACAAATGTTTTTTACATATAACGGAAAATGTTTCTAACAAAATTCTGGGCTTTCTATGGGAAATCCTCTATCGCCCTTTTTGGCCAATATATTTATGGGAATATTTGAGCAGAAAATAACAAGTGGACATCCTTTGATTTTAAAATTTTGGAGTAGATACGTTGACGACATAATTGCTATTGTGAATCACAAGCAAATACAGAATGCTTTAAAGCTGTTGAACATTCAGAGTAGAACTATAAAATTTACCATGGAAACTGAAAATGATGTCTTTCATCCCATTTTTAGATCTCACTTTAAGAAGAAATGAAGAAAACAAGATAGAATTTGGAATTTATAGAAAGAATACACATATTGACAACTATTAAAGCTTCAGGATTCAACCATTTTGCTCACAAAGAGGCAGTATTCAATAGTTTGACACATAGATTGGTAAATACACCTATGAGCAAAGATAACTATGAAAAAGAAAAAGAACACACAATTAATGTTGCAATAGATAACGGTTATGAAGAAAATATGGTACACAAGAAAATAAATAAATTTAAAAGACAAAAATTAATTAATGAAAGCACACTTATAAAAGAAACAGAAAAAAAATAAAATTCAAGAAATTCACTTACCATCCATTGAAACACCATAATTTTTTTAAAAATTTCAAAAAGTTTAATATAAGATTAGCACCAAAGAATGAATACAGCCTTAATAGGATAATTGAAACCAATAGAAATGAAAGAATTGAAAATGAAAACAAATCAGGAATTTATCAGATCAAATGCAGGGATTATGACAAAATTTATATTGGAAAAATGAAAAGAAATTTGAAAACAAGGGTGAAAGAACATCTTAGAAACATCAAAAATGGAGAAGTGGAAAAGTCAGCAGTAGCTGCTCATGCTTGGTCCGAAAAACATTTAATTGAACCAAAAGCCAGTCAAATTAAACAAATAGACAAACAAAAGGAACTCACGGTTTGGGAAAAGATCCACATTCAGAAAAACAAAGTAAAACTTATGAACTTTGAAATTCCCGCAAATTTTGACCTGATCCAGAGGTTCATCAGTCCACCAACAGAGGGAAGAAGAAGAGTTTCTTCTGATCGACATAACATCAGTCACCAAAGAAGGACTGAAGATGAGACCGTTATGGTCTCGAAATCGCGATCTACTTAGAAGATTTATATGAGGAGAGGTAAGAAACATTTAATTTCACCAGGTATAAATGTTTATTTTCTGGCCTATAATGACTAAAAATGTATTTATATTATGTTGGCCCTCATCTTCAGACATAAAAAAAGGACATTTCCTCAACTTCCAAGCCCCAGTTATAACAGTTTATTCGTGCCTTTTCTAGGTACTGGATACTTGGACCTGGTTCCCACACATTTGCCATTACTCAAAAGACTGAATTTGAGTGAATGCAATCTCATACCTGAAGAGTTGCTTTTAGAACTAGTGGCTGCTATGCCACAGCTCGAGGTGAGAAATCGCCATGGATTGGTGCCATCTCAAAAAATAGAAGATTTCAGGTAACTTCCAGAATCCACAGTTTCTACATTATATTTTCCGCTTTAATCTTCTCTCTGGCAGAATACCTATGTTGTTACAATCTACTACTGTCTGTCCAGCTTAAGAAATACACTTGAGGACAACAAATGGGCAGGCAATCCATGAAGCTCATGACGGCTGTAGTTATTGTGATTTGTTCATGGCCAAAGCAAAGTTCATCAGAAGCGAAAAAATAGATTTTGTACTCATTAATGTAATTAGATATTTGAAGCTCTTTATGTTAACTATGGTTGATCAGAATACAGTGTACACCTACATGTTTCTTTGAAGGTCGGAGAGTAACTAAAAATTCACATTTATTTGAAACTGATCGATTCTTGAGAGGAAGTTGAATGCCAGTTACAAATATGGCGGCTTCCATATAGTTTATGGTAACTTAACTCGGTGATAAAATGTGTGATCAAAATGATAAAAATACTGTTAAAGTCTTGCTAGACAGTTAGTACTATACAGTTATTTTAATTTAAATGTTTAATTTGAATTTATTTATATTATAATTTATTTATTATAATATTAACTATTATAATTTAATTTAGTTTTTGACAAACAATTGTAGTCTAATGCCCATTAGCTTGGATGTGTTCCATTTGCTTTCTTGCTTCCCAATAGAGTCCTGCCAGAGTTCTTGTAGGTGACATCTGCAGAGTCTCACAGCTAGCAAGATGATCTTTGTTCATGGTGGTGTTATTGTCTTAGCACAGGATACAATTTGGAGAGTTGAAGATTCCAATTTTATTTTAAACAATTGTTATGCATTAATTTATTGGCTTGTAACAAACAGCATGCACTTTTATTATAGCCTCACTATGATAGTCCGCTTTGTTTCCCCGCAGCTGTTATATATAATTCAATACAAAGATGGTGACTACCACCACTGTAATAATTGTGCATGTTAATCATTGTCAAACATTGTCGTATGGCACCCGCTTTTATATAAACAGACAACCATCATGTTGTTGTTGTTGTTTTCAAATGCTGGGCCTTGGCAATGAAGCCATTAGCATTCTTGCTCTCCAATATTTCTCTATCGTGGATCCAACAGGTAATACTTCACAGGTTTGTAGATGTTCTTTGTTCATTTCTTCGTCTTTGTTGCATAGAGGACAATTTGGATTCGTGCAGATTCCTATTTTATATAAATGTTTGGCTAAATAGTCATGTTCTGTAAGCAATCTAAATTTTGCTACATTAGTTTTACCTGGAATTTCTGGAATAATATCTGGCTTCTTTACTGAAATATTCCATTTTTTGTCTTTGGCTTTATTACATAGGTCTTGGTTTTGTTTGATTTTATATTGTTTTTAATTATTCTTTTTATGGATGTGAAAGATAAGCTTTTAGTAGTATTCTGAATTAGATTGGAGCCTTTTTTAGCAAGAAAATCAGCAGTGTCATTTCCAGCAATTCCACAATGTGCAGGTATCTATTGCAATTGAATTCTTTTCTGTAGTTTTTGAAGTTGTTGAATCATTTTGTAGCACTCTTTAATTTGTATTGACTTCATTTTGTGTGAATTTATTGCATATATTGCTGCCTTAGAATCAGAGCATTATTTATTTATTCTGTATAGTAATTGTTGGAGTGAAATATGAATAGCCGTTACTTCCGCATCAAAATTTGTTGTGTGGTATCCTGCTGGTTGATAAAATGAAAATAATGCACATGTAATTCCTGATCCTGTGTTGTTATCAATAGTAGATCCATCTGTGTAGACATGTAACCATTCTTCTGGTGGATATCTCTTATTCACAACTTCTAACGCTAGAGCTTTTAGTACAGGTGTGGGAATTTCAGATTTTGTAACTGGTTCTTCTAGATTTAGCTGAATGTTAATTGGTTCAAAAGCAAGAGGGTTTTCTCTGATCAAAATATTTTCTTTAGATTTAGGAAGATTCAAATCTGTTTTTATTTCTGTTACTTTGAACAAGAAACCTGTTTGTGTTTCAACTTGGTTGGTTGTAAGTGTCTTTTTTCCAATTTTGATGTTGTTAACCGTAACATTTTTTCATGTTGTGTTATTGCCTGTTCCTCTAAAGTTAGACATATTGGAGGGTTCTAAGTTAGTGCTTGCATTGCTGTGATCGGGGTTGATTTAGCTGCGCCGGTTATAAGCCGTAAAGCCTGATTTTGGCATACTTCTAGGCGATTTAGGTTTGAGTTGTTTGCTGTGATTATTACCTCCCTGTTGTATAGAAGTATTGGCTTGATGAATGTTTTATACGTGGTGTTTAGAGTCTGGCGATTACTACCCCACTTTGCTCCAGCTAATCATTTTAAGATTGAACATCTTTTCATTGCTTTGTTTACTACTGCTTCAATATGTTTTCTCCAAGATAATTTTGAATCAAAAATTGTCCCTAGATATTTTGTTTCATTTGTTTGTCTCAGGTTTGTTTTCTTGAACTGTAGATTTAGTTTTGGGACTTTTTTCTTCAAGCTAAATATTTGAAACGTTGTTTTGTCTGTATTAATGGCCATTAAATTGTTGTGCGTCCACTTTTCTAATAGGTTAAGAGCTTTTCCATAGAAAATTTAGATTTTTCTATTTGTGAAGAAGATGTCCACATAATCATGTCATCTGCAAAAAGAGCTGTCTTTATTTCTATGTTTGATATAGCTGGTGGGAGATCGTTGATGTAGATGTTGAACAGGGTGTACTTAGTACTGCACCTTGAGGGAGGCCCATTTTTATTTGTTGGAATTTGGAAGTACTGTCATTGTATTGTAGCACAGGAACAACCATCATAGTGAGGCGATAATACACATGCTGCACGCAGTATTATATCATCATCATCAATGGCAGGCATGGATTAAGCCAATTGGCCTGTTCCGCTTCAGGAAAGAAATTGATCCCTCCATCTCTTCTTAGGTCTTCCTGGGTCTCTTCGCCCTGTGGGTCTGTAGTTCAATAGCTGCAGAGGTAGTCTATTGTTTGGCATCCTCAGAAGGTGTTCATGCCAATTATTTTGATATTTTTGAATGATTTCAGTTATTGCTGGTGTGTTGAGAGCTTTGCGGGTATCTTCATTACGTATGTGATCATAAAGCGTATAACCCGCTAAAGGTTTTAATAACTTCATTTCTGCAGCTACTATCCTATTTAATTTACCTGCAGTATTATATTTGGAAGTTAAATGTCAAAGTGTGTTTCTTAGACCGGACAGACTATAGACAAATTGGTGTAAACTTTTGAATAGATGCCTCAGTAGCACAGTAAGCAGCATATGTGTTTGATAATGATATAATAATTAATTTGTGCTTTTTCTAGCTTCTGGATACACTGGAAAAATTGCTATTTTGAGAACTAATTACAACATATCTGAAGAGTTGCTAACAGAACTAGTGCCACAGCTTGAGGTGATAGATTACTATGTAAAAAGAGTGCAACTTCAAGAAGAAAATAAAATCTCATATATTTTAAAGTTTCATATGTATTGATTAAATTTGAGTTGTTTTTTGATTCACCTCATATTTCTTTATTTTTATGCAGACCTAGGTTTTGTCACTGAATTCATGACATTTCGATGCATCACAACTGCTGTCTTTGCGATGCGTCGAGAATATCACAAATTCAGTGATAAAACCTAGGTCTGCATAAAAATTAAGAAATATGAGGTGAGTAAAAAAACAACTCAAATTTAATTAAAATAAACCTCAGTGTTAGTTCCTACCTACATATATTTAATTTCATATGTATTTTTATAAATTTCCAACTGAATGGGTTAGCTCAAACCATAAAATCCTTATTATTAAGAAGAAACATCATTCAATTATTCCATTTAATAATCTACTAACAGGTGGCTCTATGACACACGCGATTAGATGCTCATCTTTCACTACTGGGATCTTGAGATCAAGTCTCTGTTAGTCCATGTGGGCTTTGTGGAGGACAAAATGGCACATCCCCAGGCGGCGGATAGGGGAATGGTCAATTGACCTGCTAACAGTTCTTTCGAACCCGCAGACCATATGTGAGTTCATCAGGATTGAGCGACCTGATGTACGACTAGCTCATGCTGGACCCACTACAGCAACAGAACACGTCCAGTCAGTGGCGTAGAGGGAGAAGTTCGGTGGATCTGCTTGTCAGTCCTCCCTGCTACTATTATTTTGCCAGGACCAATAAATTTGTTCACACTGGACAGATTTCTGCATTATTCACGTTCCAGATTATACAAGTTTTATTGTATAATGTATTTTTATGTGTGACCACTTATTTAGTTTTATTGATATTTATTTCCAGTTCCAATTTCTAAGTGTTATTTAATAGTGTGTGCATGTTGGCCTTTAGTATCTCCTCGCTATCATCCAATAGTACATCATCAGCATAAACTAACAGCCTATTAATACCATTGTGTTGTAGGCCTTCTACATCCTCTAAAGATTTGATGGCATGCTCTAGTACAAAATTAAATAGTAGAGGAGAAAGTGCATCTCCTTGCTTCAACCCATTGTGGATTTGAAAAGTATCCGAAAACTGTTTGCTTACACGCACCCTACTCTTTGTGCCATTTAGAGACATTCGTATAAGTCTAACTTTTTAGGAATTCTGAACTCCAGCAGGATACTATATAACTTCTCCCTCTTAATTGAATTGTATGCCTTTTTGAAGTCTATGTATAGTTGATATACAGTACCATTATATTCCCATTTCTACATCTCAGGTCATAAATGACACAATTTAAATTTGAATGTGTTGATACTCACCCCTAGTGTTGAATACTTGATCATATTTTCAACACAGCCATCAAAGAACTCCTTGGTGTAAGTCTGTTGAATGTCTTCAGGAATCTTCTCCCACAGGGCAGCAGCATCTCTTTGGATAGAATGTGGGGTAAACATTCCAGTGGCTGACAAAATATTCCTACATTATTTCTATAAGTCAAAATTATACAGTATATTATTCATTTACTTTTCTAGAACTTTAAAGATTAACATGTATATACATCAACTATATGTAGATTTCAAAAAAAGCATACAATTCAATTAAGAGGGAGGAGTTATATAATATTCTTTTGGACTTCGGAACTCATAAGAAGTTAGATTTATACGATTGTGTCCAAATGGCAGAAAATGTAGGGTGCATGTAGGGGAACAGATTTTGGATACTTTTGAAATGCACAATGGATTGAACCTTGAACCAAGGAGATGCACTATCTCTCCTACTATTCAATTTTGTACTACAGCATGCCATCAAATCTTTAGAGGATGAAGAAGGCCTACAACTCAATGGTTTTTAATAATAATAATACTTTATTTTAGCTGGCAGAGTTTAAGGCCATAAAACCTTCTCTTCCACTTAACCAACGAATAGTAGAATTATACAAAAATTACATACATATTACAATTTTAAGATATTATTAAAATACAGACTAAACAAAATACAATGATGATGTCATCAAATACTAGCTAATACTAACAAAAACATAGAATATAATAAAATTAAAATGATATAAAATAAAGTAAGTAGCTTCCTAGATGATTATTGATGGAATGCTCTATATAGTTGTTATGCAGTTAATGTTTTCATTGTGTCGAACTTAAGATATCAGTTAATTTGCATTTAAATAATGATAGCGATTGACAGTCCCTGACATGATTGGGAAGTGAGTTCCATGCTCTAGTCATAGATATTGTGTAAGATTCAGAGTATAGACAGGTCCTGTGTTGTGGTATCAAAAGTAAAGAGT
Source organism: Diploptera punctata (assembly GCA_030220185.1). Classification (NCBI taxonomy): domain Eukaryota; kingdom Metazoa; phylum Arthropoda; class Insecta; order Blattodea; family Blaberidae; genus Diploptera; species Diploptera punctata. Next base: position 729,241 of record JASPKZ010004918.1, read on the forward strand.
CTTGTGATCTTGTTCCTAAATTGTGATGAGCCGATAAATTTTGAAAACGTGTTGTTAAGGTGTTAGTTTATGCTGATGAAATAGTATTATTAGAAAATAGCAAGGAGAATGTTAAGAAATGGTAGAATTAAACAACAGCCTATGTTTGAAGCAGTACAAAACAACCTCATTTGCCAGCAAGATGGTGCCCCATCTCACTATGGATTAAAAATCTGTGCATTATTTTATTACCATTTTGAAGAGTTGATTGGAAGGCATGGTAAAATTGATTGGCCACTTAGATCACCAGACCTCATGCCATGTGATTTTTCAATGTGGGGAGTTTTGAAGGACAAAGCTTTCAGTAATAAACCTTTAAACCTGCAACATTTACGGGATTTGATAGAACAGGAATTTGAAAACACTCTTGGTAATAATGGGAAATTGTGTGATATCAATTGCAAATCAGTGTTAAAACGAGGTCATAAAAGCTTAAACAACAATGGAGGTCACTTTGAACAATTTTGGTACCGGAAGTTGTTTTTTATAGATGTGGTAAGCTATAGAAAATAATACATTTGCATTTTCGGTTAACTGACTTGTACTGCAGCCTTAACTACGGTCAGGAAAGAGAAGAACTATGTGGTGTATTGTTGTGGGTGCTGTGTTTGAAGCAGTTTTTATTACCAATCGTACACAGCTCCTTCCATCCCTTTCTTTTCTAGGGGTGGGTTTACTTATTATAATGATACAGCGAAAAGAAAAAGTTAAAGTCTGAACCAGGAATTGAACCGTGGACCTCTCGTATTACGTACAAGCATGCAGGACCACTACATTATTCAACACATGGTGCAAACATTAACAATTTTTCTCTTCAAATTTAATTTATCTTTCATTGAGAAATGTTAAATTAATAATAAAAACATCATTAGAAGCCTTACTAGCTTATAAAGTAATGTTAAATTCCCAATAAATGTCTTCTTAACTAAGAAGCCGCCATTTGCAAAGATAGAAGCAATGGTTTCAAAAGCATTTGGCGATAGGGAATTACAACGTATATAAGAGAAAAATTTGCATCTAGATCGTAATTCGCCTCGGTAGCTCAGTTGGTAGAGCACTTGGCCCGGAAAGCCAAGGGTCCCGGGTTCGAGTCCCGGTCTAGGCGAAAAAAATTTTTCTCTTCAAATTTAATTTATCTTTCATTGAGAAATGTTAAATTAATAATAAAAACATCATTAGAAGCCTTACTAGCTTATAAAGTAAGGTTAAATTCCCAATAAATGTCTTCTTAACTAAGAAGCCGCCATTTGCAAAGATAGAAGCAATGGTTTCAAAAGCATTTGGCGATAGGGAATTACAACGTATATAAGAGAAAAATTTGCGTCTAGATCGTAACTCGCCTCGCTAGCTCAGTTGGTAGAGCACTTGGCCCGGAAAGCCAAGGGTCCCGGGTTCGAGTCCCGGTCTAGGCGAAAATTTTTCTCTTCAAATTTAAATTAACAATTCTTCCCACATATGTAGATTCGAGCTGTTATTCCTTTCTGTATTCATTCTATCATTAATTTAATTTTAATTATATTTAATTTCATTGTATTATTAGACATTATTTTCATTATTATTCAATTTGACAGATAATTAATTGTTTAGTATAACTATTATTGTAATTTTTTTATATATATGTAACATATGTTTGTCCTGGTGAGTGGAAGAGAAGGCCACATGGCCGTAACTCCACCAGGCTAAATAAATCTATTCTATTCTATATCTATAATTCTCGTTTTGTCCGCTGCCAGGTAGATGTCACCACCAACGTCAACGGCTGGCTTCATTTAGAAGTATCTATGTTTTGAAATTTTACTCCACCACTTTTATAAGCAGTAATCAATGTTATTTAACACTTTCCAACATTGTTATTTTAACACAGTTCCAATAATGGATCATATTATAATGATATTGTGAAAAGAAAATTTAATGTCTGAACCAGGAATCGAACCATGAACCTCTCGTATTCCGTACGTGCATGCAACACCACTACACTATTCGAAACATGGTATAAACATTAACAATTAATAACTTCTAAATGATGCCGGCCGTTGACATTGGTGGTGACATCTACCTGACAGCGGATGAAATGAGAATTATAGATTTGTATATGTGGAAAGAATTGTTTATGTTTGTTCCATGTCTCAAATAGTGTAGTGGTCTTGCACGCTCGTACGGAATGCATGATGTCCACGGTTCGATTCCTGGTTCAGACATTAATTTTTCTTTTCACATTATTATTATAATAGGCCTATTATAATATGATCCATTATTGGAACTGTGTTAAAATAACAATATTGGAAAATGGATTTACTTCACAGATATCTGAGATGGACTTCAGGATCAGTATTAACAGATTAAATCATTCAAATGATTTTTTTTTTTAAATAATCAATTGAGTTGGTGTTTACTTGATGAAAATCCATATTAATTTATTAAATAATAAATAATAGTTTTAAAAACTAAAAAAAACACGTTTTATTAGAAAACTGAACTAAAAAATTGAAAAATAATTTTAATTTCCAACACGCTTGGGATAAATAATTTTACCATCAAAAGTGTGGGGTGCTGTTTACCTATTAATATATTTGATAATAAACAGATATTGGTAAAAGTAAAGTCTCTAAGAAGAAAATGTAAAAATCATAAAAAGCACCCCACGCTTTTGATGGTAAAATTATTTATCCCAAGCGTGTTGGAAATTAAAATTATTTTTCAATTTTTTAGTTTTTTTTCTAATAAAGTGTGTTTTTTTTTTAGTTTTTAAAACTATTATTTATTTTTTAGTTTTAATATTTTACAGAATAAGATAAAAATGTAAATATCTTTAAATTCGATAGGTTACTATTGTAGTATGAGCTAAAAGTAATACTCTTCTAAAAAAAACCTCCCAGCCAGATTTGAAATAGCGACCTATGGATTACTGAAATTATATACCATTAGAGTTCACCGCTCTACCATCTGAGCTGTTACAACGATTGACTAAAAAGTCGACAAGTCCGCAACCTATTATACCAGTTTTAATTTTTTTTTATTTTCTGATGATTCTGGTCAGGATTTTAGAAACAAAATATGAAATTATCGTATTGTCACGGATCCTTTACAAGTACACAAAGTTTCAAGTCGATCCAGTGTTTCTAAGTGAGTGAAAATCGTGTTCAAAAATTCCGTTACATAGATAAAAAGACACTTTTTTTGATTTTCTGATGATTCTGGCCAGGATTTTAGAAAATAAATATGAATTTATTGTATTGTCACGGGTCCTTTACACGTATACAAAGTTTCAAGTCGATCCAATGTTTCTAAATGGGTGAAAATCGTGTTAAAAAATTCCGTTACATAGCTACAAAGACACTTTTTGATTTTCTGATGATTCTGGCCATGATTTTAGAAACAAAATATGAAATTATTGTATTGTCACGGGTCTTTTACAAGTATACAAAGTTTCAAGTCGATCCAATGATTTTAAGTGGGCAAAAATCACGTTAAAAGATTCAGTTACATAGATAGATACAGGTCAAGTTAATATAAAGCGTGTAAAAATAAAACTTAGTTTTATTTGATTTTCATATTTATTAAGATATATTTAGTGACAGCCATTTCGGTACACTGTACCTTCTTCAGACATGTTAAAAAATTATGAATTGTGTTATTATAGTACATATCAACTGATCTAAGCAACAATACAACAATAATTTATTTAATTTTTTTAATTTAACAAAGATCAGTTGATATGTACTTTAATAACACAATTCATAATTTAACATGTCTGAAGAAGGTACAGTGTACCGGAACAGCTGTCACTAAATATATCTTCATCATCATCATCATCCGGTATCATGGCAGCTGCCACTGTCTTCTGGAAACCAAACGCCATTCCTCTCTGTCCATCCATTGATCTTCCTCCATTCCTCTGATATTCACAGCTGCTTGTACCCCTTCTATCCAAGTTTTCTTTGGTCTTCCTCTCTTCCTCCTTTCCATTGGGATCTATTCCATAACAATTTTTGGCAATCTTTGCTCTGGCATTCTTTTGACATGACCATACCACTGCAATCTTTTCTTTTCTATAATGTCTATGATGTCCGGCTCCTCTTGTACACCCATAATTTCCCTTATTTCTTTATTTCATATTCTATCCTTTCTAGATTTTCCAGCTGATCTTCTTAAAACATCCATTTCTGTACTTAAAATTCTTTTCATTTCCCTGGTAGGAATTTGCCAGACTTCAGCACCATATGTTAAAATTCTCTCAATTATGGTTTGATATATTTGTAATTTTCTATTTTTTGTAATATTTTTGCTCCACCAAACAGAGTTTAAAGCATTTATTGCAATAACTATGAAAATCAAATAAAACTAAGTTTTATTTTTATTCAATTAATATTTTTTAAAGATGTGACAGGTCTAGAAGGTCATTGACCTACCACCTGGCTACCATAGAGAATTTAAATCAGGAAATATGTGTTACTCTTTAATGCCTTCGTTGTCTATCAACGAAATTGTCAGCCATTGCCTGCCGAAATCTACTTTGAAATTTTTCCCAGAGAAGTATTGTGATGTACCAACGCCATGTCCAGAAAATTATCTGCTGCTTTTAACTGCAAGACCCAGAAATCGAAGCCAGAATCAAGCATTGACAACCCATTGTGCAAAGGAGATGGAATCCCTCCTAGTCTAAGATCCGGCTGCAAGATTACTACGTTCATCGAGTGTATGAACAAAATCTATCTTTTTTTCGTAAAATTGTGAATGACTGAATATTCTTTTGTCGAGTTGCCTATTAAAATTTGGCAGCCAGTATGTTTTATTAAAATATAATTAATTTATTTATTCGAAATAATTTGATTCACTTGTTATTAAAATAAATGATAATCCAGTTAGCCGAAATCGGTGTATAGAGCTAGAAAAGTTTTGGTTGCCATTGCACACTTGGCCATAAACTCCTCGCAGCCAGGTGTAAGCAGATATTATTTTGTTACATTTATACGTTCATGACGTACATACTCGACTTATATATTACAGTAAAACTATTTTTTTTTTATGCATGATAGAATTCCTCTGTCTCTCTAAAAGTGGCCGCAAACAAGGGTTGCTAGCTGTTAAAGATAGGTTAGAGTGAAAGAGAGTTAGCACTTTACATCACTCGTCAGACAAAGATGGTGATAGCCAGCTGTGTGAGTTCATAGTTATACTAGCTATTGACACAATTGCAATAGCGCTAAAATCTCACACAGCTGGCTATCACCGTCTTTGTCTGATGAGTGATGTAAAGCGCTAACTCTCTCTCACTCTAAACATATCTTTAACAGCTTGCAACCCTTATTTGCGGCCACTTTTAGAGAGGCAGAGGCATTCTATCATGCTCAAAAATATAGCTTTAATTTAATATATAAGTCGAGTATGTACATCATGAACGTATAAATGTAACAAAATAATATCTTAATATTTAATTTTAGGAAGTGATATTTTGAGGTTATTTTAATTATATTATTTTTAGTCTGATCATCTTACCTCAATACTAATGTTGATTTGTTCTTGAACACGTTTCAAAACAATTCTGTTTTATCGTCCAGAGTCTGGACAAGCTGACGATAAAACAGAATTGTTTTGAAACATGTTCAAGAACAAATCAACATTAATAATGAGATAAGATGATCAGACTAAAAATAATATAATTAATATAAAGTAATATCTGTTTACACCTGGCTGCGAGGAATTTACGGCCAAGTGTGCAATGGCAACCAAAACTTTTCCAGCTCTATACATCGATTTCTGCTAACTGGATTATAATTTATTTTAATAACAAGTGAATCAAATTATTTTGAATAAATAAATTAATTTTACTTTAATTAAACATACTGGCGGCCAAATTTTGATAGGCAACTTGGCATAAGTGTATTCAGTCATTCACAATTTTATGAAAAAAATAGATTTTGTTCATACACTCGATGAACGTAGTAATCTTGCAGCCGGATCTCGTACTATCCAATGCGTAGAGTGCAATGGAGTGAGGTGGTATGCAGCGCAGACAGCAGGTTATGAGGGTTATGCAATGCTAGTCAGGAAGCAGGTATGTTACCACTTGAGCCAGCATGGCAAACTATGTATTTATTTATTATTTTAAAGATGTGACAAATATAGAGGGTCCTTGACTTACCACAGAGTTGGATGAATATTCACTAGTAAAGAGGTAACATGTGTTCAACGTGCCGGGTCCCCCAGCCATTTTAGCTGGTTCTCTCAATCTGGAGCCACTACTTATTGTCTACCCAAATTCCTCATGATACTAGAGGCCATATAGTCTGAAAATTTCTCCCCCCTTAGTAAATTCAGTTTTTAAGTAATATAATTATTATTAATGTGTAAACCAATTTATTTTTGGAATCAAACTAGTGTTACTCTAATGTGGGCTGATTAAATGTGATACCAAGAATTAATAAGGTTTTAACTTATACATTCGATGTTGTATATAAGGAAGTTCGGATAATGTGGACCCTTCTGTTTGAGTGGACCCTGTTAATATCTTTTTTAATTGGTGCTGCCCTGGAACAGAAATTATTTTAACTTTTTCCCCTCATCAACTTTAATGGGTTCAAGGCACAGTTTCTTTTATTCTTTGTGCGAAAGAGGGTTTATTTTTTATATTAATGAAAACGACCATTTTAATAGTTTTTCAACATAGGAATCAATTCTTAATTTCTGTCATCAAATATTACAAATATTGAAAGAACTCCAAAATGTATTATATTATGTAAATGCTGTTTTAATATACTGGCGAGTTTGGTTTGATATTATGTGACATGGCGGTTGTATAAAATAATTGAACATAACAAAGGGATTCGGTTAATGTGGACCCTCCATGAGGCCCTGCGTCCACTTTATATGAATACGTATATCTTATTAATGAGGATGCTATCTGAAAAAATAATTCACTTAATTAATTTTATTTAATATCCTCATAATTTTACTAAACCCAAAGACCGTCGCTTTCTGCAGTTGAATGACGTGTAAATGTTATAATCAACAATCATTTTTCAAAACATTAAATAAGAATCAACACTTTTTAATTATGATCAGTCATAAATATTTTCAGATTAATGTGTGCCTGTCTGTATAAATTAAAAGAGTAAATAAACTTAAAAATAGACTAAAGGCTAAGATGGATCTGGGATCACTTTAACCGAATATGGAGGTTAAAGTGGATCTTTCTTGTAATGAAAAAAAAAAAGTTTATAAATTATGAAGATATTTCTATATTTGAATTAAATAACATAGCAATTTCATAATTACAACATTAATGATAATCACTGTAATTAAACAAAATTCAAATCCCTTAATTAGAAAAAGAAAAACAACAAATTCAAAAACAGGGGTCCAAATTACCTGAAGTTCTTCTAATGATTTTTTAAAACTTCATTCAGTTGTTTATACCTTCACTTTAAATACATAAATTATGTTTTTTATTTTTATATCTGTAAAATTTCTCATGCTTGCTCTTTCTTCTGATGTTTCCTTTTAAATATTTATATATTTCTTAACCCTTTGTCTGTTCGATTTTCTAGAATTTTGGGGCTTCTTCCATGCCAATTTAATCTCAAATATAGAATTGCAATAGAAGAACCTTACAAATATATATTTTTTTATTTACATATAATAAAATTGAAATTCGAGCAAGTACAGTACGATCAGTATAGCACTGGACATCAGACGCGGGGATTTCACTATACACTGCTGACGCACTCGCGGCGGAGAACCGACGCGTAGGATCGTGGTGATATAACCACGCACATTTTTGTAACTATTTTACAAATTGACATACTTACCAACTTTAGCGTAGTGGTTAAGGCACTGAGCTACAAGCCGGAGGGTCGAGGGTTCAAGTCCCGTTGGGGTCAGGATTTTTAAACTGATCCAAATCCTCTGGCGGCACTATGGCTCCGGGGTCGACTCAGCTTCTAAGGAAATGAGTACCATACGCTTGTTCTGGGGGTAAAGGCGGCCGTCACGCAGGGCTGACATAAAGTGTCGATTGTCTAGAAAAAGTGGGAGCCTTAACCTCCTACTACCCCAAGGGCCTCCGGGCCTTTTGTGGGATCACTTTACTTTACCAACTTTATTGAAGCAGGTGCTGGTATTCAATGTCCATACATTTTTTGACACCTCTTTAAAATTTTCCATAACTCGCTGTAGTTACCTTCTACCGATGTTAATTTCGTCACTGATATTACGTTTCAGTTCTTCCAGAGTGCGTGAGTTTTTCTTATACACAGCATTTTTCAATCTGCCCCAGAGATAGAAATCGCAGGGGGTTATATCGGGAGAACGAGCAGGCCATAAATCCCTACTAATAATTCTGTCATGGAACACACGATGAATTTCGCGCATTGAAATATCAGCTGTATGATCTGTAACTCAGTCTTGCTGGAAGAATGCGAAATCACGTTCCCTGTCGGTTAATTTCGTGAAGAAGGTTGTCAGAATGTCATTCACATATGTACGAGAATCGACTGTATTCCGAAAGAAAATGGGGCCTATGATTATTTCGTCACTAATGGTGCGCCATACACCAATTTTCACAACTCCATTAGATTGATCAGCAACTTGTTCATCATTCTTATACTGAGTAGAATTACGATTTTTACGCACAGAATGATCATTATGCAATAACGTATGATGTCTCCTTCGACATATCATACAAACATTCTTACTTTTGCAGAATTTGATATAGTGACATTTGGTCAAACAATTAGTACAAATATTTAATTTTAGGAAGTTATATTTTGAGGTTATTTCAATTAAATAATTTTTAGTCTGATCATCTTACCTCGAACATGTTTCAAAACAATTCTGTTTTATCGTCTGGACAAGCTGACGATAAAACAAAATTGTTTTGAAACATGTTCAAGAACAAATCAACATTAATATTGAGGTAAGATGATCAGACTAAAAATTATATAATTAATACAAAGCTTATTTTGTTTGACAAAATTAAACTTTACTTGCTGATCAATATCCTTAAACTTATCGCACATAAATAACTTATGGTTCTTAGTACAGAACTCACACAAATGTTTTACGTTAGCATGATGAGCTTTAGGTTGTGATACTTTGCTCTTGTTTGAACTTTTATTGTTCATAGGAACAGCCTTTTGTTCCTTAGTTATTGCGTCAAGAGTTTGACATCTTAATTCTAAGAATTGTATCGATTCTTGAAAGGTAGCCGGAGCATTAGAATCGGCCTTTAATTCCCAATCTCTATGAATAGCCGTATCTAATTTAATTAACATCAGATAAGCTAGGATTACACTCCATGCTTCGGTGGGAAATCCCAAAGATTTTAAGCTACAAGTCTGCCTTACAGAATGATCTACCATCATCATCATCACTCCAGGGATTAGGCAATTGCCCGTTCCGACTTCATAATGCATCAGCCCAACGTTTTCTAGGTCTTCCAACATCACGTCTTCTCTTGCTTGATAATTTCTTGCTAACAATGGATATCTCTCCTTACTCATTCCAACCATGTGATCAATCCATTTCTGTCTGTAATTCGTGACCTTATCCAATAAAGGCTGTACTTTCAATTCTTCTCTTATATCCTCATTTCTTATTCTATCAAGTCTTGTACATCCTTTTACTTGTCTTAGGAACCTCATCTCCGCCGTCTGTATTCTATCCTTCTGTTTTTTCACTGGAGCCCAAGTTTCACATCCATACAATATTGTGGGAACCGCCATAACATTATACATTTTTATCTTGGTTTCTTTTCTAATTTTATTTTTGAATGTTCTCTGTATTGTTCCACACACCGTCTGAAATTTATTTATTTTGGAGTCAATATCTCTTTCCACATTGTAGCCAACATCACAGCCCAAATATTTGAAACTAGACACCTGTTCTATACTTTGATTTTCTAAAATAATTTTGGATCTCACTGGATCTCTTCCTCTAAAAGCCATGGTCTTCGTTTTCCTTACAGAAATCTTTAGATCGTATAATTTACATATTTCATTTAATGCATGCATTGATTTCTGTAAGTCGTCTTAATTTTTCTGTATTATGATTACATCGTCAGCAAATAGAAGATTATTTATGCACACTTTATTATCCATTCTTATTCCTGGATTCACTAAAACTTTCCATTTATTTAAAATATCGTCTATATATATATATATATATATATATATATATATATATATATATATATATTATATTAAACAAAGTGGGTGATAAACTACATCCTTGTCGTAATCCAGTATTTGTTTTGATTGCATCTGTTCTTTTGAATCCAGTATCTATAATTATATTTGTGTCTTCATATAATTTCTTTATTGTTTCAACAAGGCACAGCGGGTATCCTTTCATTTGTATTATTTCCCATAATTTCTGTCTGTTTACTCAATCGAAGGCCTTATCCAAATCCTATGTGAGTTTCTAAGTTATGTTCTCTTCTCTTTCCTATGAGTTGTTTCAGAGTAAAGACAATGTCTATACATGACCTTCCCTTTCTGAATCCACTTTGATTTTCATTCATTATTACTTCTGTTATGTTTCTCAATCTATTATTTATTATTTTCGTATATATCTTGTAGCCAGTATTCATTAAGCTAATCCCTCTGTAATTCTCGCAATTTCTCCGGTCTCCTCTTTTGAATATATTCTTCACAATTGCTGTTTTCCAAGTGGTTGGAATCCCATAGGTCTGCCAACATATATTAATTAGATGAAGTATTCGTAGTTTACACAATATTCCACTATATTTGACTAACTCCATATTTATATTATCTAATCCTGTTGCTTTCCTATTCTTAGTGGTTTTCAGAGCCACTACCATTTGCCGTAATTTCAAGGCAGATTCAGAATTGAGCTTAGGATACTCAATTATAGAACCCAACAGTTGGTTGGTGAGAACCTTTTTGTTCTGGAATCTTAGGTTTAATAATTCCCATGCCACGATTTATAGTCCATGAGGGCTGACGTGTCTAGAATATTTTAGAAAGAGAAAGAGAGTACTTACCGTCTTCTTTGTCACTCATACACATATCTCTTCACGGTGACAGCGGTAGGGCAGACACTCCCTGCAGTGAACATAGATCAGTGGTGGCATTCCCTTCTTCTAAAGATTCTTCCTGACAAGTTTCTATCTCTTAATTTTCATCGTCGTCGGTATCGTCTAAATTTATTTCAAACCGTTCACTATAATTTCGTCCATTAAACCGTCTGCCTGCCAATATGACTCTTCAATCTGTTCAGTGTGTTCACACGCTCTTCTGCAGTCACTTTTAACAGAGCACTCTGAACCAGTCGCCACTGACAAAAATTACCTGACACAAAAGTGACTGGACGGAAGTGGGGGGGGGTGGAGTTTTTCTAGCATTCCTAAGTAATTTTACAAGGGTAGTCCATTGTGTTTTGCGAAGGGTGGAAGAACTGGTCTCTAGACAAGGATAGCAGAAATCATACCAACTTAGTCCTCCTCCGATCTAATTGTCTGCTGTGATAGACAACGATTCGATCAACTTATGCTGTGGTTTATCTACGACGCAACGCGCCAGCGCAAAAATTGCTCCCCATATATTCAAATGGATGTGGTTTATCTACAACGCAAATTGCTGGCGGAAAAAAATTTGCGCTGACATGTCGCGTCGTGTTTTGGAATCTCTTGAATCCAGGACGCAATTTGCCAGCGCAAACAAAGAATATAGAAGATATTACCCATACTCATTGGTGTAATTGCTAAAAACAAACTAAGATTTGTTAACAAAATGTCGGAAATACAGTTCTTGTTTTATAACTTTCCAATTTAACGACGAAAGTTAGACAGTTTTGTTGCAAATCATCGAGATCTATACATGTTTTTTTACAATATGAGCATGAAGGAGTACAGAGATGTACAGAAAAAAGTTATTGTGGCTTGAACTTAGTCAAGAGATAAATAAAAGCTGTAAATATTGTATATCGGGGATATTATGGATGTGCATAAATTTCGTCTTCTATTAAATTCAAAACCTGATAAAACTGCTCAGGCGAAAATCTGAAGAATTCTAAAATTTGGTATTTTCATCAACCATATGTTTATCTAAGAACTAAAGAATAATTTATTCTATAATTTTCCATACAACATTCATATGATGCTGTTGCCCTTAGGTACTTTTTCTGACTTTACTAATATTTCGAACTATTTTAATCGTTTTGCAACGACACTTAAAACTTTTTTTATGAAGAATTTTAATATGTTTATCTATGTACACAAATTATGACTTTTCCTCTCAATTTATTTTCAAAGTTCTTTATTAGAATTGAAGTTGGCATACGTGAACGCTCATAAAATTAAATCCACCAGATGGCAGGACATATGTGTGAATGACCAACATTTGCATTTAAATTCCAAACCATATTTTAAGAATAAATTTTCAATCACTTCATTTTGTTAGATTCCGATGGGTCAGTTTAGTGTACATCAGATTAGTTTATAGTTTACTAAATAGTATGTATGTAATTTATTTTATTAGGTTATGCAGGGACAGGTTTGTATACATTAGTTTTTGTAAACACATTTGGAAATTTATTATGAACGTTGATCATTTTGATTTCCCATATATGTGGTGCCATCTGGCGACAATTCAATAAACATATGCGCTGTAGCGTATGCGCTCCATGCGAAACCAGCATCACGCCGAGCGAAACGCGAATTAGCGTCACGTCGGGCGCGACACGCTGTATAATAAACCGTAGCATTAGGCAAAGTATGCCTGGTATAGGGTAAAAGTTGTAAGTTGGCATGATTTCTGCTGTCCTTGTCTAGATAACTGTTCTTCCACCCTTCGCTAGACGTCTGAGTGACATGTGTACTATAATGGGCTACCCTTGTAAAATTACTTAGGAATGCTAGAAAAACTCCACCCCCACTTTCGCCCAGTCACTTTTGTTCACGTAATTTTTGTCAGTGGCGACTGTTTCAGAGTTCGTTTATAGTTTGTGAGAGTGAGTGAGATATTATATTAGTGTAAAATTAATCTTTAGAAGAAGGGAATGCCACCACTGATCTATGTTCACTGCAGGGAGTGTCTGCCCTACCGCTGTCACCGTGAAGAGATATGTGTATGAGTGAGAAAGATGATGGTGAGTACTCTCTTTCTCTTTCTAAAATATTCTAGACACTTTAGCCCTCACGGACTATAGGTGTAGCACTACCTTGTTGAAAATTGTTCCCAATTGGAATTTGAGTTTGTAACGAATTATAAGTAATGCCACGAGTGATTTCCAAATTATCGATAAATTCACGACTCACGAAGTGAGTCGTGAATTTATCGATAATTTGGAAATCAAGAGTGGCATTTGTTAGGACTATTTAACGAATAAAATTAAGCTGTTTACTCACAAATCATTATTTAACTATAGTTATTTTAAAATATTTATATATTTAATGTAAACGGCGATTTTTTAAAACAAATGAGAAACGATAGGTACGCTTCTACTGCTTCTTTTGTTTATCACATCAACCAGATCATACTATTTATTGCCAAAGGAACGCAATATTGTAAGGAGGAGCTTTCTTTAATATGGTAATTATAACACTGATAAATATTTGGTGAAACACGACTCTGATTGGTTGTAAAACAGAAATCATTGAAACGTGATTGGTCATTGACTCCCATTTGGGGCATGAGTTAAATAGTCATAAGTAATGCCACGAGTGATTTCCAAATTATCGATAAATTCACGACTCACGAAGTGAGGAGTGAATTTATCTAGAGAATTTGGAAATCAAGAGTGGCATTTGTTAGGACTATTTAACGAATAAAATTAAGCTGTTTACTCACAAATCATTATTTAACTATAGTTATTTTAAAATATTTTATATATTTAATGTAAACGGCGATGTTTGAAAACAAATGAGAAACGATAGGTACGCTTCTACTGCTTCTTTTGTTTATCACTGCAACCAGATCATACTATTTATTGCCAAAGGAACGCAATATTGTAAGAATACTCTCTAGTGGAGAAAAAATGAAAACACATCAAACTGTATATTAATTCATTTCTGATGTCGTATGATGTAAATATGACAATTATATTTTTCTGGATTATTACCTGGGAAAAAATACATTTAAGAAAGTGCAAACAGTGGTTTCTTTTTTTGGTGGTATAATAAATTGCTACAAATGTTGACATGTAAGCACTATTATATACAATCTGGTAGCCGTATTTGTTATAGGCTCAGTCACTGCAAAATAACGGTCAGACCTGTTCAGAATATTAAAAAGGAGGAGCTTTGTTTAATATATGATAATCCTAACACTGATAAATATTTCGTGAAACACGACTCTGATTGGTTGTAAAACAGAAATCGTTGAAACGTGATTGGTCATTGACTCCCATTTGGGGCATGAGTTAAATAGTCAGAGATAAGTTTTTTTAGCTTTCGCGATAGTTTGAAATTACTTGTTTTCAAAATCCAACCTTTCATTATCTGAATCGGGATCGCATTCTAAATAATCGATCTTATTTTGAACGTCCTCAAATTCGCTTAATGTAGGTTCAATGTGAGTTAAACGTACTTTAACTCGTCAATAAAAGATGGTCCATCACTAGAATTAACGAATAGCATGAATCTCGTTTATTTTGCATTAATTAGAGCCCTCTTTTTTATATTTACTTAACTCAAAAGTGCTATTAAAAATAAAAAAAATATTGAATCGGGAAATTATTGTGTGGGCACGGGCCCATGTAAGTTGGCGCCAATGATATATGTCCACCGCTGTGTTCTCGAGGTAGTGTGCTGCCTTGTCACGCATCAGGCCCGGTTTCGATTCCCGGTCGGGACAGGCTCCTGGGTGAGGTTTTGTTCGGGGCTTTTCCTCACCTGTAAGACAAATATCAGGAAGCTTAGGGCCCAAAGGCCCCCGAAAATCATCCGATCATCATCATCATTCTTCACCGGTGTGGAAAGCAACGGGAAGCTACCACACCTATAATTCCCTAGTAAAGCTGCAAAGCATAGTATTGAAAATGCTATGATAGCAATGTTGGCCTGCCCTAGGGCAGAATTACTATGGAATGGAATATATATATACAGTTTGGGTCATTGTAGGTCAGAAAATGGTGGGTTTTATTTGTCCTTAATCGACTTTTTTTGGGCTTATTGATTCTTTTATTTAGCCATTTCTTCTAGGACTAGCAGATTTTTTTTTCAACTTTACCTTCTTTTGACTAAATTTATACCATTAGTATAATTCAGGAGTCCACAGGGTCTGTCCCAATTCAAACTTTTAAAACTATTATTTATTTTTCCTTTCTAAAGATTTTTCACATTACAAACTCTTTTGTTCTTCCTGAAACTATTGAACCCTCAGGTATAAACATCCCGTTATTTTTAACCACCAGCCTATTGACCGCCTGAAGTATTGTACTTCGACCTTTCGACTTCAAATTTTCTAATAATTTGCCACCACGTGCTTTGCTTTGCCACTTCAGTACGTTACAACCATAGGATAAGTGTGCTCTGTGTTTTAACCTCGCTTTTGTTTTATTCGAATCTGCGAAATTTGAACATAAATATATGTTTTATTTTAATGTCATATCTTGAGTGGTAACAAACTCATTTCCTAATTATTTTTGCGGTCTAAATGTTTCAGTGCGATTTCTAGATTTGATAGCAATTTATACAATCTGAACTGTATATACTTTTGTGCTAATGGCTAATGCAAGATTATCGTTAATGGAGAAAGTGTTACCGTCACACGAATCTTCTAACAAATCATCATTAGTGACTAAAAGATTCATCTCAATAAATGACTTCCCTGATGAAATATTGCTAAAAATATTATCATATTTCACAGCTGATGAACTTTGTTTCGTAATTGCCGAAGTATGTGAGAGGTGGAATGCTCTATCCGAAGATGTGACTTTATGGAATAAACTGACATATACGTGTGGTTTTTATCCTACATCAGCTGAAGAGGTAAATATGATTTTGATATTTATTTAGAATGTCGTCTACTTTTATCACCTTAATAGTTAGAGATCCAAGGAAAAATTTTAGTTTACCTTTCCTAATATACAGAATAACAGTGCGCATGTCCAAGTTTAATAATCTTTATAGAGTTGGCGCTAGACGGAGAAACATGTCTGTGAAATCCTACAGTAAGTTTATAAAGTTGTTGCTAGATGGAACTACTTAGGGGTGAGGTCCATTATTTGGCGGACACAATTCTATTCTTACATTCTTATACCACTGATGCACTAAATACGTTTCATACTATTTTAAACATTTTGGAACCATTTTATGAACATTTCTTACGATTTTTAAATATTTATAAATTACGCGAAATTTGTGCATCGGGTTCTAGAGACGCGGAAATGATTCATGTAACATCCGCTAGGTGGCTCTCAAATCGGAGTTACCAACATTTGAAAAGGATATCAAACCATATTTAGTGTTAGTGTACGTAAAATTAGTTTATAGTTTATTAAATAATACGCATGTAAATCGTGTTGTTAGGTTAGGAAATGGGAACTTGGTTTACGTCCTTTTTTTTTAGCATTTGGGAATAAATAATATGCATGTAAATTGTTTTCTTTGGTTAGGAAATGGCAAGTTGGTTTACGTCCATTTTTTAGCATTTGGGAATTTATTCCCAAAGTTGGTAACGCCGACTGCAGAGCCATATATCGGAGGCTACATTAACCATTACAGCAACTCGCGCATGCGCACTGAGATTCTGTGGAACTTAAAAGAATTCGTGTCCGCCAAATACAGATTTTTTTCCTTACGTCGATGTGATCAACCTCCGAAATACATTCCCAAACATTTATTTGATGCAGCTGTAAAATCGATATGACCAACCTGTACAATAAATTCCCAAACATTCATTTGAAAAAGATATACACTAATTCCTCCCTTCCTGACTAACTCACTGACTCTATCGAAACCGTAGGTTCATGGCCGCGCGGACATAAGCTCTCCATTCATCCCTATCCTGAGCTAATGTTTTCCAATCATCCGTGTAGAGTCTACTTCCCTCAAATCACGGATAATGGTATTCTCCCACTTCATTCTTGGTCTACCAACTGGACGTTTTCCCTCTGGTTTATTTCTCCCTTACCTAAGAAAATAAGTTGCATGCATATTATTTACTGAAATGTACACTAACACTACCCTAACAGAATTAATTTATTGAAATATGGCGTAGAATTAATTGCGATTGTTGGTGACACCAATTTTACCGACATCTTGTGAGTTGTGGAAGTTACATTAATCATTCACTAAATTCGCGCGTGTGCACTGCGATTCTGTAGACCTGAAGAAATTATTGCGTATGTAAATAAATATTTGATAATTGTAAAAAAAAAAAGGTTATATGAATCAATGTAAAACATTTAAAGTAGTACGAAATGTTAGTAAAGACAGGAGAAGTACGCAGAAAACAGAATTACAGGAATATAGTATGGAAAATCAAGTGGAAATTATTCTATAGTCGAGCAAACTTTATTCTTGGTCTACCAACTGGACGTTTTCCCTCTGGTTTATTTCTCCCTTACCTAAGAAAATAAGTTGCATGCATATTATTTACTGAAATGTACACTAACACTACCCTAACAGAATTAATTTATTGAAATATGGCGTAGAATTAATTGCGATTGATAATTATTCTATAGTCGAGCAAAAAAAAAATAATATCGTTGCAAAATGTTTAAATATTACAAATGTTAGTAAAGACAGAAGAAGTACTTAGAATAATAGCATTTAAAGAATATATTATGGAAAATCAAGAGGATGGTATGTGAAGTTGAGCCGAGATCTAAATAGGGAATTTACTAGAGGATGTAACTTCTTTATGCCATTTTTATTCTAACAAACTAATCTCCATTTACTTAAGCCAACTGAGAATGTGGAACATTTTTAATTTACCTACAGAATAACAGTGCACACATGCAAAAGTTTATAGAGTTGTCACTAGATGGAACCATGTAACTGTGAAATCGGTGTTGGGTTGACCAATGTTCGCATTGAATTCCCAAACGTTTATTAGAAATGAATGAACACCAACTTCCCTCTTCCTAACCTAACAAAATTAATGGCATGTATATTTACTGAAGTGTGTATTACGTAGAATACAAAGCGTAGAAACGACTTACCTTAGAAGAACAAAATGCTGCACAAGATTGGATCGGATGTAGAATGAAGATATAAGAACATAGTTAAATATACAGGGTGCTCTAAAATTCCCCTTATAAATTTCTAGGATTTGTAGAGGGGATTGAATTGATAATATTTGGAATTGGAAACCATGTCCGGAAAATTACCATTTCCATGCTACAGCCGTTTGAAAACAAGCATTGCCTGAATGTACGTCACGTGTTTCAACTAGAAATAGCTTCGCGATTCATCCGCCTGCAGAGTTACATGACGAGGGGC
This sequence comes from Diploptera punctata, assembly GCA_030220185.1. Lineage (NCBI taxonomy): Eukaryota > Metazoa > Arthropoda > Insecta > Blattodea > Blaberidae > Diploptera > Diploptera punctata. The sequence goes on from JASPKZ010004918.1 coordinate 747,686, forward strand.
GCTTACGTCGGATCACGCGATGTAAATTGACGTTTATCCTACCTCTCGGAGCCGTTTCGAGCCTCATTCACGTGTATTTCAGTGTCAGAGCAACATGGCTGAGTACACTTTTGCTGAATACACCGACATGATCCTTCTGTATGCCAAAGCTCGAGGTAATGGAAGAGCTGCTCACTGTCTTTATCAAAATCATTTTCCACGACGTTCGACTCCATCGCATACCCTTTTCGCCATAATTACGCAACGGCTTCGAGAAAGGGGTGCCTTCACTGCCAACAGGAATGACTGTGATGCTCCAAGCAAACGCTGCACTCCCGAATTGGAAGAGGCCGTACTGCATCAAATTAAAAGGAACCCATCAACGAGTACATGAACAATTGCACATGTAATGGATGTTGCTCCTAACACCGTCTGGAATGTTATGCTTGAACAACAACTACATACATACCACCTCCAAATGGTAAATTCACTACTACCAGCCGATTTTGCTCCACGCGTTGAGTTCTGTACGTGGTTTCTGAACCGCTGCATCAACGAGCCCCCATTTCCACTGCGCATTCTCTTCATAGATGAATGAATGCACATTTACTAGGGATTATGTACTCAATTCACAACACAGCCATGTCTGGGCAGACGAAAACCCTCATGCCAAACATGTCCAGGGATTCCTACACAGATTTTCAATTAATGTGTGGGCAGGTATTCTAGATGGTCATGTGATTGGACCGTACATGCTTCCATCCAGGCTAACAGGTCCCATCTACATGATCTTCCTACAAGTATTGGGTGTGTTGTTGGAACTGTGTCATTGAACGTCCGTCAAGATATATGATTTCAGCCTGACGGCGCACCCCCTCACTTTTCACTTCATGTTCGGGAACATCTGGATCGACTATTCGAACAAAGATGGATAGACTGAGGTGGTCCAATTGCATGACCTCCATGATTACCGAATTTGACTCCATTCGACTTTTTGCCTTTGGGGTCGTATGAAGAGTTTGGTTTATGGTACTCGTGTAGAGACAGAAGAAGATCTAGTGGCACGAGTTGTAGTCGTTGCAGGAGAGATTGCAGATACACCAGGTGTGATAGAGCACGTTTACCAAAACATCAATCGTAGGTACAATGTGTGCAACGAAGTTGCTGGTCGCCACATCGAACCGCACTTGTAGTGGATCTGAACGTTAACTATCATTTCAAAAGGACAAAACCAGTTTAAGTTTAACTGTAAACAAAAGTGTTTGTGAAAAATGATTCAGTTTCCATTTTGTTTCTTTGGTTATAAATAAGTTGAATTATAAAACAAGTGAGTCACTGTGTCATGCCTCATAATAAATTACTTGTAAAAGTGGTCGCTTTAAAAACATGTTTTCAAACGACTGTCGAACTGAAAGGGTAAGTTTCAGGACATGGTTCCCAATTATAGTTTTTATCAACTCAGTCCCCTCTACAAGCCCTAGAAGTTTGTAATGGGAATTTTAGAGCACCATATGTATCCACTGTCCCGCACCATAACCGAGTGGTTAAGGCAAGAAGCCTTGGCGCAGAGCTACGGAATTTGCGCTGGTTCGGGTCTCCATGGGGAAGAAATTTTTTCTCATGGAATTTTGGCCAGTATGGGACCCACCCAGCATCGTGAGGCATTTGGGTAGCTACAATAAGTAGCGACTCCAGGTTGAGAATACCAGCTATAACGGCTGGGGGAACCGACATGCTGACCACATGTCACCTCTACACTGGATAGATGATTGTCTACCTCTGTGATTAACGCATGTGGATGTGAGGCCAGCAGCCGGATGGTCAGTCAAGGGCCTGTCGCTCTTGGAGTTTTTATATGTATCCACTGAATGATAAAACCAAGGAATATAGAGATAAATGGTTTAGACATGTAGGAAGAATGAATATAATAAGATTACCAAAAATAGCATTTAACTACAAGCCAAGAGGTTCAAGGAATATAGGAAGGCCAGTGAAAGGATGGACAGAATAACTGTAAGGCGGAACACGCGAATTGCCTAACCCGTGAAGTGAAGAAGAAGAAGAGGAAGAAGTGTATATTAATCTGTTGTATACTAACTTGTCATATCGGAACCTAACAAAATGGAATGAACATCCATTTCTTAAAATATATTTTCAAATTTTGGTCATTCCGATTTCACAGACAGCTCTGCCATCTAGCAGAAATTTCTTTAAGCGTTCGTTAACGTTCCTCAGACTTCTCCACCTTTTGATCTATGCTTCCCCTAACCTCACCGCTCGCGTCGCGAGATTTCGATGGCCAGAAATTTCCATGCTAGAACAGTCAGTCTCTATTAAGGTACGTACACATATGCGCACCGCGAACACGCTGCTCGTGTTATGTTCGTCGAAATTATTAATTTCAACGAACCTCCTGCGATCCATAAGAAACCCACAAACCTTCAGTAGACATTTTGCAGAGACAAATGCCTACACTTGGTCATTCCATGTCTCCTTATTCAATTATTTTCTTTTGTCAAAACTATTTATTTTGTTCTGGATGGGATACTGAGGAATTTTTACCTCTATACCATATTACATTGTCAAATAATTTCAAAACTACAATCACTTCAAGACGTTTTTAACCAATTATTGAAATTTTATTTTTAAAAAAATATGAAGGAATATTAAATTTTTACTAAAATATGAACATTTCGCCAAAATATTATAAAATATGTTGGTCTTATTTGATTCTATAGATTATAAAATGTAAAGATACTCTATGGAGCAACAAACATTTTTATAGAACGCAAAAATAGTAGTATCACATTGGTGACCGACTGCTGTGCGTTCCATCCACCGCTGCTGGACCGGACATTTCTGTCAGTAGCGTGGACTTTTAAATTTTAAACCGCGCTAGCACAGTGTGATTTTTACATCAATATATTTACAGTCAATAACAATATTGCATAAGTAAATCTTTATTAGTGTTCTCATCAGACCTTCTAGTAGAAATTGAGGGTTTGATAGCGTTATAAACATTTCCCTTTATTTAAAGGTAGCGAGTTTCTTTTCTTGTGTTCACTAAAAACGTGGCACGGTTTGGAAGGTTTTTTTTCAGACACAGTTGGTGTTAATTTGTTTCTATATGTCTCAGCCTTCTTGGTGGGTCTTGACATGGTGTCCTTTTCACTCTGTCTTCCCTCCTCTTTCCTGTCATCTGTTCCTAATTTTACGACTGCCAAACAAGAGGCTGTTTCAAGCAAAAAACTTCTGTTTGATATATTGTTGTTAGGATTTTGACATTTATAGACCCAAAAAGCATTAGAGTGCACAATTCACAGGCCACAATACAACTTTCTTGCTTCATTTCACTGTTTTTCTAACGATGGAGTAATATGATAGGTACTGGTCAGCCCTGTGTACACCCTTCACATACTTGTTATTTTGAAGTATTCAATAGGGCATTTTTACAACTTTACCCCTCCCATTCTCGTGTTGCCTGATGCAATGTGCTAACCATTCTTACGTCTTTCGATGTTTGTAGCAAAAGGTCCCCCTTACTTCAAAACACACATTCTCCTGGTTTGAGTTTATTTCCTGCTTCCACAAATGATTTTGGAAGTCCTCTGTTAATCTTTATTGCTTCAGAAACTCTAGTCTTTCTTTCGAGCAAATTTTTAGCTTTAGCCACACTTATAATAATTATTCTGGTACACATGATGCCACAGATATAAATTCGACTCCAGAACGCAAAATAGTGTTTCTTCTAATTTTTCCCCTCTGCAACATATACTTACAGGTTACATACGTATCCCGTAATCGCCTAACTATCGGCACTAAAATTCCATATTTCACCAGCCATCTGTCTTAAAATTGTAAACAACTCTTTCTGTAAAGTTGGCAATTTCATAAAAGAGAAGAGAGGGGTACAAAAACAACTATAGTTTATTTCACAATGAGAAAAAACAAAATTGCACGCTCCTTCAAAAGCGAAGAGGCTGGAAAACCATAGAAAACGTAAACATGGAAATCTCCGTGGCCCGTCGTCTAGCACTGGCCATTTAAACACGGAGATCTCCGTGGCCCGTCACCAATGTGTTAATAAAAAGTTTGTCTCGAAGGAACTGTGTAAACTAAGTTAATTCCTCAGCAAGTCAAAGTTATCGTCCTATTTTGTTGATTTACAGAATATATCTTGGTTGGTTGGTTGGTATCTAATGTCGAGCACTTGAAAATGAAATTATTCGCTCTCTTGCACTCCAATATTTAGCAGAAAGGCTGGTCTCTTCTACAAAAGCTGGACAACGGAGGAGAAGGTTTCTTTCCATATCTTCATTTAAATTGCAAAAAGGGCATTTAGGTGAATCTGTTATGCCAATTCTGTGTAGGTGTTTATTCAAGCAGTCATGTCCCGTTAGCAGTCTGAATGTTGCTACTGCAGATTTTCTTTGTAATGTAGTAATGTCATAAGCTTGTAGATTTTCCCATTCCTTTCCAGATGTTTTGGTGGTGTATTCTTCTCTAAGTTTATTGATGTATTTATTCGAGATAATTCTTTTGATAGAGTGAAAGGAAACTGGAGCAGAAGTTGGGTTTGAAACAATTTTGCTACCCTTCTTGGCTAGAAAATCGGCTATTTCATTGCCTGTCACTCCACAATGGGCCAGAATCCATTGAAGTACAACTTTTTCATGTAGACGGGATAACTGTTTTATCATTTTGTGACATTCGATAATTTTGATGCTTTTGGGTGTTGTGTCTCGTGTTAAGGCAAGAATGGCTGCTTTGGAGTCACATAGAATTACAACTTTTGCGGAAAGGCTACTGTTTTTAACAGAGAGGAGACCCTTTAATTCCTTCCATCGAAGGCTTAAAGGAACCGACCTGGACAGTAACCTAGTGTCCAATCCCTCACCTTCTCGTGGTGCAGCTGTTAGTAATCATGCTTATGCATGATGAACGAAATGGAAGGGCTACTCACCAACAAGCACTGGTCAGCTTGGTGAGTTTTTCTTTTTTGACCGAATTGGTATTACTTCTCCTCCCCATACCAATTCCCTCTTTCAACTTTTCTATCCAGTCTCCCTTGACTGACCTCTTGTTTCTTTCGACCCTGATGGTATTAGAGTACTCGAGGCCTAGGGGTTCATTTCTCCTTCCTTCCTATACCTACTTTCTCTCTATGGGTGACGTAACCACCACATGTGGTGCCTACTACTAAACGGTTACAACTAGTTTATTGTACTCCAATACAAACATGAAGCCTTGGAAAAAAAGAATATATCTTTGTTTTGTTGAATTGGTGGAACTCAATTTCTTGTTGAACTTTTATAGGGATGTGTGCAGTTTGATCCAACTTGAGACTTAGGGTAGTTTATAGCTAAATTTATAGTTGCATTATTTTTTTATTGCAAATTATTTGTTTATTATTTAACAAAGAGTTATAATTATCTGTTAGTTCCATACGATTCTAACAGATGGCGGTGTAATTATCTGTGAGTTCCATACGATTCTAACAGATGGCGGTGAAAGGTAATTTGGTAAGGTAATTGGTTTATTATTTAACAAAGAGAGGTCCAGATGGCTGTGCTTTTTGTTGCAACCGCGAATTTCAATTGAATTACAAATATTGATTATTTCATAATTTAAGTGTGTTCAGTGTTTATTTTATTTTCAATATTATTAATTTCGTGTGTAAGTATTAGTTTTAAGTAATCTGGCTGGAAGACAGCAACTTAATTAAAATTTTTAACGTATACCTTAGCTACAGCAACGCGTGGCCGGGACTTCTAGTATATATATATATATATATATATATATATATATATATATATATATATATGCATATATTTTGTCACAATGCCTGCATTTGATCTGATAAATTCTGATTTGTTTTCTTCTTCATTTTTTTTTCATTTTTATTAGTTTTAATTATCCTATTAAGGATATATTCATTCATTGATGCCAATCATATATTAAACTTTTTGAAAATTTTTTGAAACTTGTGTTTCAATGGATGGTAAGTGAATTTCTTGAATTTTATTTGTTCTGTTTGTTTTATAAGTATGCTTTCATTAATTAATTTTTGTCTTTTAAATTTATTTATTTTCTTTTATACCATATTTTCTTCTTAACCGTTATCTATTACAATGTTAATTATATATTATTTTTCTTTCTCATAATTTTCTTTGCTCATAGGTATGTTTACCATTCCATGTGTCAAACTGTTTAATGCTGTGTCTTTGTGAGCAAAATGGTTGAATCCTGAAGCTTTAATATAGTTGTCTATATGTGTATTCTTTCTGTATATTCCAAGTCCTATCCTGTTTTCTCCATTTCTTGTTAAATTAAGATCTAAAATTGGGATTTATTTTTCAATTTCAGTCTCCATGGTAAATTTTATAGCTCTACTCTGAATGTTCAAAAACTTTAAAGCATCCTCTATTTGTTTGTGATTCACAATAGTGATTACGTCGTCAACGTATTTACTCCAAAATTTCAAAATCAACGGATGTCCACTTGTTATTTTCTGCTCAAAATTTCCCATAAATAAATTGCCCGAAAAGGGTGATAGAGGGTTTCCCATAGAAAGTCCAGAATGTTGTTTGTAAAATTTTCTGTTATATGTAAAACCATTTGTTCAATGCATAATTTGGTTAGAATTATGTATTCCTTTGTTTTCTTTTTCTAATTTCCAAATAAATTGTTTGTTTTGGTATGTCTTTCATTCCTTGAATTGAATAATGAGTCCTTGATATTAGATATTCAATTTATCGCTTCTCACCAAAAGACAAATTTTATTTAAAGAGAAAAAATATACCCCTAAATCGGGATTTCAAACCAAGGTCTCTGTTTTGTACACCAGTACTTTGACCACTGAGCTACCAGGCTCATAATTCAAATGAGTATTAATTCTCTCCTTTTTATATGAATTCCCGCGCGCTGAGGCTATGAACGTTTCCTTCTACATATCTGCAACTTCTTTTAGAAGACTTTATTGTGAATTAACGCCACATTTATAGCCAGTGAAGTTTATTTTTGATCTTAGATTATAAATTTATCACTTCTCACTGAAAGACAAATTTTACTTGAATAGTACTGATGTAGAAAACCAGAGAATAGGGTTCAAATCCCAATTGAGGCATATATTTTTCTATCATAAATTAATAATGGGATATAACATTATGAGGTTTTTCAAGTTAATAGCTAATAAAAAGTGATTCATATCTTACCTCATAAATCACGTTCTTCAAGCATGGAACTGCTGTTTCTGAAGGCATCTTTCCCATCTTTAGCCATCTTTATGACTATTTACTATATCTTAGATGTAGACCAGAATTTGACAGTCGTGAAGTTGGTTGAAGATGGGAGGAATGTCTCCAGAAACTGCGGTTTCTTGCGTCAAGAACACAAAATATGTGGTGAGATATGACTAACTTTTTATTAGTTATTAATATATTTTTCTCTTCAAATAAAATAAAAGAAGTTCTTTCTTACTGGCAGGTTTTATTTGATACTTCTTGGTAATAATAAATTAATTTGAATGTGTTTTTTAGGATTTTAGCAGATGCAGTGTAAAAAAGATAGTAAAGAACTGTACCAGATTGGAAGAGTTGTGTCTTCAAGGCATCAATACAATGTATGATGAAGATGTAATACATGTGACTACAAAAGTAGGGGCGCAACTTACAACATTGAAACTAGATGGTATCGACCTTACAGACAATTCATTTTGTTATCTGCATCATTGTACAAGGTAAATATATCATAAAATGTCTCTGAAGGATTTCAAAGACTGAAACCCATTCAATTTTTATGGTTACAAAGTTGCCAAATTCTCATATAGGTATGTAAATAGAGAGAGAGAGGGAGAGAAAGATTTCCACCTTTAATTATGTCTTTACACATCAACAATTCCAAAATTCACAAAGAATTCAATGAAATATTCTCAGTATCAATAACAATATAACATCTGGTACATAATATTTAATTTTAGGAAGTTATATTTTGAGGTTATTTTAATTATATTATTTTTAGTCTGATCATCTTACCTCAATATTAATATTGAGGTAAGATGATCAGACTAAAAATAATATAATCCGGTACATCCCTATTTATGTTTATGTATATAATTTTTCTAACATAAACTATGATTTGAGGGAAGTATATACGGGTTGGTTGGAAAACATTAGTTCAGGATAGGGATGTATGGAGAGCTTATGTCCGTGTGGCCATGAACCTATGCATTTGATAGTGAGTGAGTTAGTTAGTTAGTATATAATTTTTCTGTATGTATGTTTGTCACAAATGTCTAGGAGGAACTCTGTGATATGGTATATAAGTTTGTACATTATTCCTTAGCAGTCAGTGAGAGTAGGCTACTGATATATCAGACATGGATGCCCCTCGCTCTAATCTTCTGGGTGTGATTAGTTTACTCAATAGAATAATCGGTTGAATTTCTTTTCTTATAGTAATGTTAATTTTTTAATATTTTTTGGAGCAGCATTCACTTTATATATTATTTCCTATAGATTCTGCATAATTAGCAATTTTTGTTAGGGGAATGAATGATAAATTGAACATCAAAAATAATTATATTATTGGATTCAGTTCACATAGCCCAGGGGTCATGAAGTGGATGTGGGAATAGAATTTGACAGTGCTGCAGATGAAGTGCAGTTGGCTTTACTCAGTATTTGAAGGTTACCCATATCAGCATCTGTGTTATCAATGAGGCCATGTCAACCTTCGATTTCCAACAGAAATCAGCTTACAAATTACAATTAATAACAGAGAAATATGCTATAAAAATCTCATCACAAAACAAAGACATGCCAAAGGCCCTCAAAGGAACAAACCAAATTAGAAGTAAAATAGTAATAAATAATAGTATTCTTCATAGTTAAATATGGGAAATAACATTACGAGGTTCTTAATTTGTAAATTAATGAGTAATTTTTTAACATCTTACCTCATATTTTATGTTTCTTCAAACACGGGAACTAGTTTTCGAGAGAAGGATCTCTCTCATTTTCAACCGACATTATGACATTATGAGTCATAATGTTGGTTGAAAATGAGAGAGATCCTTCTCTCGAAAACTAGTTCCCATGTTTGAAGAAACATAAAATAATGTCATAATGTCGGTGAAAATGAGAGAGATCCTTCTCTCGAAAACTAGTTCCCGTGTTTGAAGAAACATAAAATATGAGGTAAGATGTTAAAAAAGACTCATTAATTTACGAATAGTATTCTTCATTGAATCTTTTTTTTTTTCTTTCTTAAGACTAAACAAATATTCATTATAATTTGAATTTGAGGTATTGTCTGCCATTTTTAATTTTCATATTATCTTTTTCAGTCTTGAGTTGTCTTTAATGTTTTTTATTTAGGAATATTCCACAATACAGTGTTTCTCCTTTAATCCAAAGTGATTTGTCGCCAGAGGTTCCTGTCTAAAGCATCTTCTTCCCTCGAATTTCTAGTTTCCATACTTCTGTTCACTCCATCAATCCATCGTTCTCTAGGTCTGCCTCTTCCACTTCTTCCATTAGTTTTCCAATTAAGGATCTTCTTTGGTATTCTCTCTTCTTCCATTCTTATGAGGTGCCCATACCATTTCAAACGTTTTTCTTCTATTTTTCCTAATATGTTTTTTTTTTCAACTTGCATAATTTCCCTTATTTTGCTGCTTCTGACCTTATCCTTTCTTCAAATTCTTGTCTTTAAAATACACTTTTTAGGAATTCACACTATGAAGCATTAGGTAAAATTTTATCACTCCTCTCATATTCTTGAAGAATATTGAGTGATAAAAGTTTACCTAAATATACAATACCTCATAGTGTGAACTCCTAAAAATGTAAAATGAAGTACAATAGAACAGATAAATACATTTAACTACTTAGGATGTTCAATGTCATATGAAAATGAAAAAAGATGTTATTAATAAACCATGATATTTTTACAAATGACAGGAATTAGAACCTTCCGAAGTACAAAAGCAAACAAGATTAACAATATTTAATTTTAGGAAGTTATATTTTGAGGTTATTTTAATTATATTATTTTTAGTCTGGACATCTTACCTCAATATTAATATTGAGGTAAGATGTCCAGACTAAAAATAATATAATTAAGATTAACAATCTTCAGCACTCTTGCAGTATCCACATAGTTATAAGTAGAGACCGGATGTTAGGGAAAAATGCCTACAGTTATTTATTGTAGATATTGTAAAAGTGACTTCATATTAGTTCATATCGATGACCCTAGAGTTGTTTTCCGTGAAGTTAATTTTGCCTATAAATGCCTATTTCAGCTTATAATGCCTACAAAAGCCAATTTGCCATTTTTTCTTGAAATTAACTTAGTATTTCAATTAAATTAATTGAAATAGACAAACTTCATGACACATATCATTGCGTAGAAACCTTTAAGCGACTGGCAAATATTATTTTTTATGTTGGTAACACTGAATTCAGTCTGTAGTCTTCATTTTTTACCTTTAGAATAGTTGTTTTATGATGCCTAAAGAACGGACAACAGTAAACAGTAAGACAAACTGACCAATTTCGTGAAAGAATTTGGTGCGGAAATATTCTAAAGTGATGGTTCAATATTGTTTTGCAAAGTGTGTAAAATTCAGTGAATTGCGCAAAAAAGTGCCATATGTTTCACAGCATGTACACACTGCAAAACATACATATGCTCTTTGTAAAAAGGCAAAACAAATTCCAAAATCATATCTGATTTCTTCGTATTCTTTTGATAGCATATGTTTATATTCTTTACGTAAGGCTATAAAAATTTATGTTGTGATCCATTTTTTGTAAGAGCCTATTTTGAATTTTTAGTGCCTATATTAATCATTTTTAGTGCCTTTTTGCCTGCCTATTTTGAATTTTTTAACTGCCTAACATCCGGACTCTAGTTATATGGATGTGAAACATGAGCTATAAAGAAAAAAATATATGAATCCTGCATCAAGGCAGCAGAGATGAATTTCATGAGGATAATAGCAAAATACATGAGGCAAGATCATAAAACAAGCACAGAAATATTATCAGAACATAAAGTTGAACCCATTCTTTAAAAAACGTAAAATTACAGAAACAAATGGAAACTACAAGTGTGAAGAATGACCCTAGAAACACTGCCCAATTTAAAAATCTCCATGGTGCAAGAGTTAAATTTCTTCCAGAGAAGCATATGATGTACAAAGGCCATGTCCAAAACATATCTGCCATTTTTAACTGCAAGGCACTAAAATCCAGTGTGAAACTCCCAGTTAAATTATAGATAAGTAATATATGTACATTTGTTAATCACAGAGGTAGACTATCATCCTGCCAGAGTAGGGATGACATGTGGTCAGCATGTTGGGTCCACCAACCATTATAGCTAGTTTTCTCAATGTGGAGCTGCTACATATTGTAGCTACCCAAATTCCTCACGATGCTTGGTGCTAATTTAGAATACTATCACCCCCCATTAACAATTACACTCCAACATAAGTATTAATATTTTGTAAGATATAGGCCTAACAATTTCTGATTCAATTATGATTACTGTCGAATTTCAACCGCTTGGTCAACATTAGTAATAAAAAAAACACACTTATACTTTTTTTTACAGTTTTGCTGTGTATTTATTGTAAAACATCATCCATCCATAGTAATTCTGCCCGATGGGAGGTGTTTCTCTGCAGTTATAGCATTTTCATGCTATGCTTTGCAGCTTTACTAGGTAATTTTAAGTGTGGTAGCTACCCGTTGCTTTCCACACCAGTGAAGGATGATGATTATGATAAGGATGATGTTGATGGCCGGATGACTTTCGGGACTATTTGGCCCCAAGCTTCTTGACATTTGTCTTACAGGTGGGGGAAAACCCTGAAAAAACCTAACCCAGGAGCCTGACCCGGTGAGGAATCGAACCTGAGCCCGCTGCGTGACAAGGCAGCACACTACCTCGAATCCACAGCGGTGGACATAAGTCATAATGTTAGTGTGTTATTGAATTTACCTGTTTTCTTCCTCCTACAGCTGGCTCGGTTCATCTCTTGATGGGGAGGGGGTGTGTACCGCTGTGATCTCGAGGTAGCATGCTGCCTTATTATGCAGCGGGCCTGGGTACAACCCCCGGTCGGGACAAGTTTCATGTGTGATGGTTTTTTCGGGGTTTTTCCTCACCTGTAAGACAAATGTCAGCAAACTGCAAGGTGCAAAGGGTCCCTGAACATTATCTGACCATCATTATCATAAGTAATGCCACAAGTGATTTCCAAATTATCTAGAGAATTTGGAAATCAAGAGTGGCATTTGTTAGGACTATTTAACGAATAAAATTAAGCTCTTTACTAAAAAATAGTTATTTGAAATTTTTTTCCCCCCCAAATGCCCCAGGTTTGTCTTTCGATATTACTGGTTTCTCTCCTGGCATGGCGTATTTGTAACCCACTTCTGAGGTTGGGGTGCCTGGAAGGCAGTGTTACGTTGCCCTGATGATATGATGGGTGATGATGATGATAGTGGTGTGCCAGGAGAGTCCCTAATCCTAATTTTAATCTAAGATGAATATGAATGATGATGATTGCGATGGCCATATGATTTTTGGGGACCGTTTTGGCCTTAAAGTTTTCCTGACATTTGTCTTACAGGTGAGGAAAAACCCCGATAAAAACCTCACCCAGAAAAACTGTCCCGACCGGGGATCGAACCTGGGCCCGCTGCGTGACAAGGCAGCACGCTACCCCGAGACCACAGCAGTGGATATTATTTGAATATACTTACCGGTGTTTTAAAATCTTATATAGTTACTGTAAACGGCGATGTTTGAAAACAAATTAGAAATGTGAGGTTATGTATATTCACTGCAACTCAATCATATTATTTATTGCCAAATAGGATCGAAATATTGTAAGAATGCACTCTAGTGGAGAAATAATGAAACACATCAAACTATTATAATCAACATTATAGGTTAATCATTTATATTTATGTTTTGAATAAACAACTCAGTAAAATCACTGCTTTATAATCATTATTTGCTATATTCAATGTATTTGTTGGAGAAAAATAATGGTCTAACCTGTTCAGAATATTAAAAAAAGGAGGAGCTTTCTTTATCACAAAAGCAGGAGCTGATAAAGAGAAATCGATAAAAAGCGAGGTGAAACACGACTGTCGTTGGTGTAAAACAGAATTCATTGAAATGTGATGGTCATTGACTACCATTTGCGACATGAGTTAAATAGTCATCATTAACATAATCATTAAGTTTAGGATTAAGGACTCTCTTGTGCATCATTACTATCATCATGACCTATCATATAATCATCCGGGCAGTGTAACTCCACCTTCCAGGCGCCCCAACTTCAGAAGTGGGTTGCAACAATGCCAAAATACCAGAATGTCAAAATGACTATGTGTTGGCATTGAACAAAATAAATTAAAATACTGCCCAATTGGGAAATAAGGCCAAGGTTGACCACCTAGAAGAGAAGTGAATGGATAATGAGACTGACACTACCCTTTATCCTTGACTGCATGAGATGATTATTGAAGAGTAGCAACACAAAGGTATATTTGTTGATATAAGTTGTTGTTTTTAGATTGCAGGTGCTGGATGTGAAGTATTGTACACGGATGACAGATAGGGGGCTGTTAGAAGGAATTGGAGCACTTCAGGTGTTAAGATCACTGAGTCTACAAGAGGGACGCAGTTTGACAGCTCAAGCTTTGTCTACATTTCTACATCGCCCTGCCATGGCTCACATCATTTATCTCAATCTGTCTGGATGCTTTAATCTAAATGACTATGGAGTTGAAGGCATTGCAAACAGGTAATTACACTAATATACAGCCACTTAAAATACAAATTCTATTCTCAGCTGCAAGTCCAATTCTTGTAACTTTAGTCACTAAGAGGTATCATTGAAATTTTTCCATAACTATGTAGATTAAGGGTCGAATCTTTGAACGCATTAGACCATAAAAGGCGTTCTCTGCTGAGAAAGTTTTATCCTAATACGATTTTGCTTACTCAGAAATCTATTCATGCGAAAATAATTGTTCAAATTCGTAAGCTACCTGACAAGGTAACTTAAGATCATAGCTTATGATAGAAACTTATCGTGAGAATCCCGAAGGGAACCGATGGTAACTGATGTAGTTTGAAACCTTGCCGCTTTATCCAAGATGTCGGACCTTGAAGACTTCGATCATGTTTTCGGTATATGCAGAGAAGAGGAATTTGATAGAGTCTACCAAATAATTCATCTGGAAGAACAGGAGAATCGGCATAATGTTGCGCGATGCAGACGTCGTTGTATACGGTATTATTTGCGGGACGCAAGCATAAATGCGTTCCTCTATAGCAGACGAAAATAACGGAAGTGGTTTTATCGCTGAGAATTCTGGGTAATTTCTTGCCAATATTACGAAAACGACGACTTTCATGCATGACCAGTTTGTGGGTAGCTAATTCGATCTTTGCACTTGCTCACGGTGAGTCAGCTCACCAGTGATTGGAAGTAATTTGAATAGAGACTAATGTATTTGCATGCGGCCCTAAATGTTTTTATTATTCCTTTAATACAACTCAATGAAGAATAAATTATATTTGAAGAGAAAAATATACACTCAAACTGGAGTTTGAACCCAGCACCTTTCACTTTCTGAGTCTGTACTAGCTTTATAATGTAATGTAAAATTCCCAATAAAAAATATTTTCTTAATAAAGAAGCCATCATTAACAAGATTGAAGTACCAGTTTTGTAGCATTTGACACTCAGGAATTAATAGTGTATATAACAGAAAAATTTACGTTTAGATTTTTGGTGGTTTCCCTTGGCGTTAAGACAAATGTCAGAATGGCCCCCTTGCTCCACACATAAATTAACTCCACACCTCAATTCTTGTAAATTCTTATTGGATGGGAGGATGCAGATGGCATTCAACAGCACCTAAACAGGTCATGGAGACTCCGGATGCGGCCGCCATCAGGAAATCATCATTATCACATAATACACCACAATACTAACACAATCCAAAACAAGCCATTCACATTACCATAAACAAACTGCTCACCAGGCCTGAAAAATATCACCTACTAATCACCACTGGCATCGTTATACTATTACATCTTCAACTTAAACTAAATTTTTGGACATTGCTTCAAAATTAGCGGGGCAAAAAGGCAATGCCTTGGGACCCATGGGAGCAACAATACTAAATAGGTTTTCAAAAAGGGTACTCATAGCCACCCAAATAGGACCGCACTTGAGAAAACCCATAGGTAGATAGATAGATAGATTCGAGTGCTCAGGTAGCTCAGTTAGTAGAACATTTGCATAGAAATCAAAAGGTCTTGGGTTGAAACCAGGTCTGAGCATTTAATTTTCATAAGTAATGCCATGAGAGATTTCCAAATTATCGATAAATTCACAACTCACGAAGTGAGGAGTGAATTTATCTAGAGAATTTGGAAATCAAGTGTGCATTTGTTAGGACTATTTAACGAATAAAATTAAGCTATTTACTCACAAATCATTATTTAAATATAGTTACTTTAAAATATTTATTTATTTAATGTAAACGGCAATGTTTGAAAACAAATGAGAAACATTATGTTTCATTTCTCCATCCACTGCAACAAGATCATATAATGTTATATATTGCCATCTGTCATGGGAAACTTGAAATATGATCACAATATTGTAAGAATGCACCTTAGTGGAGAGAAAATGAAACACATCAAACTGTATATTATAACCAAAATTATAGGTTATTAATTTACTTTTTAGTAAAACAACTCGGTAAAATTATTATTTAAAAACACAATTATTGAACACAGAATTATCAAAAAGAACTCAGTAATATCATTATTTAAAAACACAATTATTGAACAAACAATTGTCAAATTTGTACAGCCAAATCTTGTTCCTGTCATTTTGAACATTCAAATATGGTGGCTGTACTGTTGACTCAGGCACTGCAAAATAATGGTCAGACCTGTTCAGAATATTAAAAAGGAGGAGCTTTCTTTTAATATGGTAAATTTCCGATTGATTGAGGGTCTTTCCACTTTTCAGCGGTTGCCCTTTTTACCAGCCGGCTGCTGGCCCTTCACATCCACATGTGTCAATCACAGAGGTAGATGATCAACAGCCAGTGTAGGGGTGACATGTGGTTAGCATGTCGAGTCCCCCAGCCGTTATAGCTGGTTCCTCAACCTGGAGCCGCTACTTATTGTAGCTACCCAATTGCCTCACGATGCTGGGTGGGCACCGGTCCCATACTGGCCGAAATACCATGAGAAAATTTCTTCCCCCATGGAGACACGAACCAGCGCAAGTCCCATAGCTCTGCGCCAAGGCTTCCTACCTTAACCGCTCGGCTACGGCGCGGGACTAATATGGTAAATTTAATATTGATAAATATTTGGTGAAACACGACTGTGATTGGTTCTAAAACAGAAATCATTGAAACGTGATTGGTCATTGACTCCCATTTGGGGCACGAGTTAAATAGTCTCTTCAAATATAATGTGGATTAAAATTTATTAGATCCATTGTAATGTATGCTGAAGAATGGTGAAATTAAATGTTTCTTACCTCTCCTCATATAAATGTTCCAAGTAGATTGCGATTTCGAGACCGTTATCCGTTATGGTCTCGAAATCGCGAACTACTTAGAAGATTTATATGAGGAGAGGTAAGAAACATTTAATTTCACCATAAATTAAACCTCATAGTGGTTAATTCCGATAAAAGTTAAATAAAAAAAAAGTAATCTGAAGAACCCCGGACATTGAACTTAACACATGAGTTTGCTCTTAGAATATTTGAAAGAAAACTTATTAAAAATATCGATGGTACAGTTTATGAAGAAAGAAGGAATGCGAACTGCCCTGCAGCTGATGAGCATTTATTTTGCTTTCACTAAATGTGAGATCCTGGATTTCCCCAGTAAAATGTTTGATGTTATTAATAAAGTCGAACATAGAGAAAAGATTAAACGTTTTTTGAAGAGAACATTATTTTTGCTTGAACCAGAAATTGAACCCAGATCTCTCTGGTTTTATGAATCGGTCCACTGACAATTGTGCTTAAGCAGACATAAACATGAATAAAAACATTGTTAGAGGTCATACTTCCCAATAAAAAGATCTTTTTGATAAAGAAGCTGTCATTTCCAAGATTGAAGCAATGGTTTCGTAGCATTTGGTGGTCAGGAATTAACAGTGTATATAAAAGAAAAATTTGCATTTAGTTTGGAGTTCTCAGGTATCTCAGTTGGTAGAGCATTTGCATAGAAAGCGACAGGTCCTGAGTTGAAACCCCAGTCTGAGTGTATATTTTTGTCTTCAAATATAATTGATCCATCATTGATATGTATGAAATGAATAATAAAACATTAAATGAATTGCTTATTTATTTAATCTATTAAAATTGTAATTATATATTTTAAGAATTTATTTTAAGTGCTTTTTCCATCCTAGTACTACCTTGGTTTCCTAGATATCAGTATGAGGCAGAACGCTGACCACGGACCACTCAATGACATCTATAAGAAAACAAGTGTAACTAAATTAGTATGATTCAAATTCTTCCCTGTAGGGGGAGAGCGCCTAAATCTCTGTTAAGGGAAACATGGGCTTACAAGATACAAGAAGATATTTTAAGAGCAGACTGTGATAAGATATACTAGGAAAAACAAAAAGAAATTTAACCATTAAAACCAAAGAACACATAAGAAATGTAAAAAAAAGGGGAAGTAGAAAAATCTGCAGTGTCTGCTTACATTTGGTCAGAAAAACCAAAATAGATGTAAACACAAAATTATTAAAACAGTTAGAAAACAAAAATGAACTTACCACATGGGATAACATTTACATACGGAAGAACAAGGAAAGAATTATGAATTTTGAAATTCCCAGAGAAAGGAACCTCATTAGTAAGTTCATTGCACCATAGGCAGAGAGAGCAGGAGTCAAGAATCAGGGCCAACTACTTAAGAAAAATCAGTCTGTAATCACTGACGATGGGACTCAGTAGCCTTGAAACATATGTTCAACATAAACAACCATAAGAGGTAAGAATATACGGACCAAATTTCTTCATTATATATTTTAAGATTCTCCCATATATATTAAATTAATGCTGGGAAGTAAAGATTATGAGGTATAATCATTAAAATTCATTGGAGAATATTTTGTTTAAACAACTCACCTCAATTCTTTGAAGAATTTCGTCAGTAGGAGTTATGGCTGAGGATGAACACAACTGTGTTTGAAACCATGGTATCATGGAAGCATTAATCCCATGAGGTGAGTTGTTTAAACAAAATGTTCTCCGATGAATTCTCCCATATAACTTAAACAGACATGAGCTGTATAATACATATTTTTATTATTTTAATGTTATTTCTTTTGAATGGTAGGGAGCAAACTAGGTACATTTTCTTAAATGCTTAAAGGTAAAGCAGTTGTTTGATAAATAAATGCAGTCCATACATCTGGTTTGTTTACATTACAACTGGAACTAAGCTCAGAAGAGATATTCTACGGAATATTTTAAAACTATTTGTTCAGTCACACAGTTTAGATGTACAGTAATGTTAAAACTATGATCATAGTGAAATGTAGTTATTATAACATTATCATTTTATGAAATAGGTTTACCAGAGTTTTTGCTTGTCTAACTGTTATTCTGAGACATCCATTTACCTTATATTCTAAGAATTCAGTATGAGTACATTGTGCAAGAATCCACCAGAATATGGTCTGTTCTAGGGTTAGATCATCCATTGAGTATGTGTTCTAATGGTACCCACTGCACTTTTCATACTCCAGGTTCTGAGCTGAATAGATAGCATTAATGTGGTCTGTTTTCAATTTATGCACCAATATGACAAACCACTTAACGTAGATGCAGTCTTGTATTGTGTATAGAGATGAGTGTATGGTTGTGTAGTAAAGTGTGTTATATGAGGGATGATGATGAAGATATCCAGTGCCAGCACCTGTTTATAAGCACCAAGGGGACCAGCTGACTTATTGTCCCCATCTGATGATTGAATTGTCATTAATAGCACCATATGCCTTCTCAACATATGTACTGTGGATGGATTTGCAATTTAATTCAGAAATCTGGTGCATAGTCTAGTGATTAAATATTGTACACCACCACCCCTCCTGACCCCGAGATTCAAAATATTACTTACTTACTTACTTACTCACTGGCACTATCGAACCCGTAGGTTCATGGCCGCACGGACATAAACTCTCCATACATCCCTATCCTGAGCTAATGCTTTCCAATCATTCCCTGTATAATCTACTTCCCTCAAATCATAGTTAATGTTATTCTCCCACCTCATTCTTGGTCTACCAACTGGACATTTTCCCTCTGGCTTTTCTACAAGAAGCTTCCATGCAAGTCTCCCATTCCCCATACGTGTAACATGTCCTGCCCATCGTAGTCTACAAGACTTAACTGTTCTTATTATATCTGGCTTCCTATAAAGACCATGTAGTTCATTGTTATGTAGTCTTCTCCATTCACCTGTCTTCATCTCTCTTTGGTCCAAAAATTTTCCTAAGTACTTTATTCTCAAATACTTGTAATCTTCTTTCCTCTCTTAGGGTCGTATGCAAATACATTACTCTCTACTCAAATTACTTCCAATCACTGGTGAGCTGAGATCGAATTAACGGCCGCCTTAACCGGTCATGCATGAATGTTGACGTTTTCGTAATATTGGCAACGAATTACCCAGAATTCTCAGCGATAAAACCGCTTCCATTATTTTCGTCTGCTATAGAGGAATGCATTTATGCTTGCATCCCGCAAATAATACCGTATACAAACACATCTGCGACGCGCAATATTACGCCGATTCTCCTGTTCTTCCAGTTGAATTCTTTGGTAGACTCTATCAAATTCCTCTTCTCCGCGTATACCGAAAACATGATCGAAGTCTTCAAGGTCCGACATCTTGGATAAGTTTCAAACTACATCGGTTACCATCAGTTCCCTTCGGGATTTTCACATAAGTTTATATCTTGAGCTACGATCTTAAGGTACCTTGTCAGGTAGCTTTACAATTATTACCGCGTGAATAGATTTCTGAGTAAGAAAAATGTGTTTGAATAAAACTTTATCAACAGAGAACGCCTTTTACTGTCTAATGCGTTCAAACATTCGACCCTTAAAGTAAGAGTCCATGTTTCGCACCCATATAATATAACTGGTAGAATAATAGTTTTATAAATTTTCAGTTTAAATTTTTTGAAAGGAGTTGGGACATCAAGAGTCTCTGCAATACAATTAATTTAATTTAATTAATTATACCATTAACCCGGGCTTGCTAGTAAGGAGCAGGCTTGCTACCAGATGAGTCAGAATGGGAGACATCTGTAGTAACCGGATTCATACCTGAATGAGTTGTGTTTACAGATGTGTGCACTTAAAGACGCTGTCTCTGGGCTGGTGCTGGGAAGTAACTGATGCAGGGATCATGAAAGTCATTTGCAACTGTAAAAAGCTGCAGATACTGGATCTGGAAAGAGTTTCGCAAATTACAGGTATATCTTAAACTATTATAGTAAATATCACTAAGAGGTATAACTTAAAATTTAGAATAAATTCTTTTCATCTCACGTCATATCCCATTTTCTAATTGTACCTAGTTTCATAACTAGGCAATTGTATCATCAGTAATTTCAAGACTGATGTTCTGTTGTACAGGAGCACTGCTTCTTATGCCATCTGTTGGTGGACCAATGAACCTCAATCAAATCAGCTTCCCCAAAAATTTCAAAATTCATTAATTTTTCTTTCTTGTGTTTTTGAATATGGATTTTTTTCCCCCAAATTACAAGCTCTTCTAGTTAGAAAAACAAAAGAGCTCACAATTTAAGAACAAATCCACATTAAAAAAATTAGAAAGAAAAACCAAAGGAGTCCACATAATTGGCTGATGATGGGAGAGATTCCTCTTAAAAATGCAGTTCCCATGCTTGAAGAACCCAAAATATGAGGTGGGATATGACTCATTTAATTAATTTTTATGATGACAATGTTTGTAGTACTTGTACATTTTCTCTTTCATTTAAATACCAATTTGAAGTAGGGCATTTTATGGAACTGTAAATTGCAGACAATTAAAAATTGTAACATTGAAACTTTAAACAGTTATTTATAATTTGTATTTGGCTTCCTGCTGACACCCTCATGCATGACCTTGGTAATGATGGCAGTTTAAGTGAATCATATTTGAAGAGAAAATTTTTTCCTAGACTGAGAATCGAACCCGGGACCTTTGGCTTGCCGGGCCAAATGCTCTACCAACTGAGCTACCAAGGCAAGTTGCGATCTAGACGCAAATTTTTCTCTTATATACGTTGTAATTCCCTCGTGCCAAATGCTTTGAAACCTTTGCTTCTATCTTTGCAAATGGTGGCTTCTTAGTTAAGAAGACATTTATCTTCTTCCTTCCAAGTATTAGGCCAAGGCCTGTTACGATCCTATAGAAAATTTTCCCTCCAGCGTTTCATAGGACGGCCCAGTGATCTTCGTCCTCTTGGTATATAATTATAAACAGCTTTGGGGATCCGATTTGAACTCATTCTTTCAAGATGGTGTCCGGGAAATTCTCGTATAAGACTTGAAAGCATAATAATAGTCCCTTCGATTGGTTGCTGGCCAAAGGAAGGCAAGACCAGTGATGGGGCTGCCACCTTATAGCCTCTGGTCAGGCATTTCTGGAGAAGGAAAGAAGAAATGGAAGAAAGGAAAGACTCCCTAGCCCTCGGAAGAAGACATTTATTGGGAATTTAACACTACTTTTGAAGACATTTATTGGGAATTTAACACTACTTTAAAAAGCCACTAGGGCTTCTATTGATGTTTTTATTATTGATTTAACACTTCTCACTGAAGGATAAATTATATTTGAAGAGAAAAATGTTTGCCTAGACCGAGACTCAAACCTGGGACCTTTGGCTTGCTGGGCCAAATGATCTAACAACTGAGCTACCGAGGCGAGTTGCGATCTAGACACAAATTAAGTGAATCGCTACCCTTACATACCAAAGTCATCTGCAGTAATTATTTAATTTATTCAGAATTTTAAATTATCCATAATGAAATTCATATGAGGTATTAATCATTGATAATTTCATGGTGTAGATTAAAATCATTAAAATATATATATACTATTAGAGCTGTTGTCATTTTTTAATTTCAATGTGAATTTTCATGTGTGATATAATTAGGGCTCAGAAGTTGGGGACCTATAAAATGCCAATAAATGACCTTTAAAAATACCTAAGGTTATCCCAAAAAAAGACCTAAAAACTGAAAAAAAGGATGTAAAACACAATTCAAATTAATCAATATTAATTTCAACTGCATTTTTAATGAACCTTATACATTTTTTTTATTATTCATTTCATACATCTCAATGATTATATATGATTTTGTGCGGGCTGTCATTACTCCTCGCTACCATTTGTGCCGGATCGTCTTTTGTTTCTGTTGCTTCTACTAGCGTAGATCTGATTACCTCCAAGGTTATTAATCACAAAGCTACTTGCCCCGGGCCCATAGGAGGCAAGGATTGATTCATCTTTCTTTCCTAGGCGTTTTAGCATAAATCCATAATAGTTCTCAAAACAACAGAGTGACTTAAAATAAGTGTTTTCACTATAATTATTAATCAATCAGGAAAGCTAGACAGAAAATAAAGGGAGCTGGAATGATCTCTTAACTGAGTGAGTTTCCGTATAGGAATACCAAACAGCTATATGCACATAAATCACTTTGAACATTAAGTAATAAAATGATATTTGATGTAAACAAGTAGTCTGAAGTAAAAACATAACCAAGATAAACATTTGATCATTCAAAGAAATAAATAAATGATAATACTTCTACAGGACAAAAAACCACATCATACCACATACCACACTCATGCTAGAGTCCAAGCCAGGGTGGCTTCTTCCCCGGTCTTCAGGACCAACATAAACTCCGCCACTTCGTGGCTCCAGACAACATTGTCCACTTAAAAGTCCGATCCCATCTCGGAATGGATAGATGACTAAATGATGAATGAATGAATGATAACGTTCTGGCTGTGCATAACGTATTTGAAGGTTCTGAGGTAGAGGGGAGATGTGCCGTAGGAACAGCGCACCAGGAGAGGTAAAGAGGGAGAGTGGGGGTAGATGCATAGAGAAAGGAATATTGGCATAGTTCATGAATCTTACAGTCTAAGGAGGATAACGACGCTGCAGTAATGAGCCAAAAAACGCACTTTCGGTTCAATTTTTCTCTTCAAATATCCATCATTGATAATAAAATTTGATTTAAAAAGTACAACATTCTAGTAAAGTACAACACACATTGCCAAAAAAAGACTGAACATTCTTCTTCATTCATTCTTTATATGTTTTTAATTCAACATAGTTTGTAAAGGAATTTTGTGTTCATTAAAAAGAAAGTTCTTGGAGAATTTAGGATGAACGATTTTTCTCACATAGAATGAATTCAGCGAACCCGCAATGCATATCCCACAGAAAGAAATATAAATTTAAACTGGTATAACTAGAAGCATATTTGACTTAACCTTTAGAAGACTTGAGGGACATATTTGTCCATTAAATGTAAAGCCCTAAAGGACTCGGTGGACATATTTGTCCAATGATAACATTATTTCTTCATAAAATTACAAAAATTCAGAAATATTGTAAAGAAATTATTAGTGGCACTAACCTATTATGTTCCAATCAAGTATTCACAAAAAATTAAAAAAAAAACACATCAGGTGCCTTTTTCACCCCTAATTTTTACATATTTTTCCCATGATAACATTATTTCTTTGTAAAATTATAAAAATTCAGAAAATATTGCAAGGAAGTTATTTGTGGCTCTAACCTATTGTGTTTTAGATCAAGTATTCATAAAAAATAAAAAAAAAACATGTGGTGTCTTTTTCACCCCTAATTTTGTATTTAAATTATAATGAGTTAACATGGTAAATATCTTGTTAGTATTATTTTTAAAAAATATCTGATATGCTACTCACATTATTTTGATAATCCAGGATGACATATACATGAAGCCATTTTTTTTATATGTTAAAAAACAAACCACAGTCTACAGTTACTAATTCAAGACTGAATCTTAGTGTTGTATAAGGTTTGAGTGCCACAGAAAAAAAATGTGCTGATAACTCTGTCGTCAACAAGGCGGGCATTTTATTCATGTTTATGCTTTCAAAGCAAAATTTTCATGGCACACATGTTCCGTGTTCCAACTACGTCATCAAATCCCCATTGCAAGAGTACAGTCACCTTCAAATCATAAACTGAACCCGTTATAAAGTCAAACCAAAAAATATAGATCTCGCAAATAAATTTTAACTTTTAATAATAAAATTCTCTATTGTATGTAAAAAATTAAACATTTCATTGAATAATACATTCCTATATGAATTAAATAAAAGTTATTTTATACTTATATCTCTTATAGTTTTTCGTAAAAAAAATGTTTGTTAGTATGCGAGCTCTACCATCCATTTAATATCACGGGCTGGGATTTAAATTCCGTCCTACAGTTCATACGGTATTTTTAAATACCCCGGAATATAAAGGTTAATATTACTAGAATAACAAAAATTGAACTTCGGAAAATTTACCTCAGTTGGCATTACATAATAACACAATAGTCATGTCCAGTCATCTCATTGTCACAAAGTGGCAACTTCTTAGAAAATTTGAAGTCGAAATACAATAGTTGCTTGCGGTCAGTAGGCTAGTTAAAAATAACAGGATATTTTGTGAGGGTTCAATAGTCTCTCCTGGAACAAAAGTGTTTGGAAAGTGAAAAGATTTTGGAATTTAAAATTAGATAGTGTTTTTAAAGAAGTTGGAATTAGGAATAGACTCTGCAGTTTATTGAATTATACAAAGGGACAAATGTAGTCAAAACATGGTAAATTAAAAAAAAAAGCCATAAGAACCTGAAAGAGTACCAATAAACCAAAAAAGGACAAAATGGATGAATAAAACCCACCATTTTTGGCCTACAATGACCCAAAATGTATATATTTTATGTTGGGCCTTGTTTTTAGACATAAAAAAAAAAAAAAAGGATTTTTCCTTAACTTCCAAGCCTTAGTTATAATAATTTATTCTTAGCAATTATTATTCTTCTTCTTCTTCCTTCCAAGTATTAGGCCAAGGCCTGTTACGATCCTATAGAAAATTTTCCCTCCAGTGTCTTCTGGAAAATTCTCGTATAAGACTTGAAAGCATAATAATAGTCCCTTCGATTGGTTGCTGGCCAAAGGAAGGCAAGACCAGTGATGGGCCTGCCATCTTATAGCCTCTGGTCAGGCTTTTTTGGAGAAGAAAAAGAAAATAAAGGAAAGAAGAAATGGAAGAAAGGAAAGACCCCCTAGCCCTCGGATGCACTAATAGCATCAGGGTCGAAAAAACAAGAGTTAACCAAGAGAGGTTAGATAGTAAAGTTAAAAGAGTGCAAAACACAAGTAAGTGGAAGAAATGTTTTGCTCAGCTTGGGCACCTTGTGGTCGCCATCCACATATCCCCTAGATGAGGACCCCTGAGGGGTCTTAGCAATTATTAGCAAATGGAAATCAGTTAATTTATCTTCACTATATCATTCATATTATTACGACCAACCATATGCATACATTTTAATTCATGCATTTATGTCTTTCGGGCTAAATGGCCGTGGTCTGGTTTTATTAAAACTCGACGTTTCGTCTACTACTGCAGTAGACCATCCTCAGGAGATGCTGGGTGTTCTTTGACTTCTTAACTCTTCAAAGGTTTTTCTACCTTACATTAAATGTATAACAGACAAAATAGGGCGAATTCTGAAAAATCATAAGATCCAGACTATCTACAAGCCTACACATAAAATTAGCAATACATTAAATCCAGCAAAAGATAAATGAGAACCTGTAAGCACTGCTGGCATATATCATATTCCATGTAGTTGTGGTGAAGTGTACATAGGAACTACAAAACGGATGATAAGTACAAGAATACGAGAACACAAGAGAAATTGTCGGTTGAAACAAACTGAAAAATCGTCTGTAGCAGAACGTTTTGTGAATAACAAAGAACATGCCATAAAATTTGAAGAAACGCAAGTTTTGTCCAAAACACAACATTACTACACCAGACTTCACAGAGGCTATTGAAATTTACAAACATAAAAATTCCTTTAACAAAAAAGAAGAAACTATGAAGATTAATAAAAATTTGGATTCCGGCATTATATAACATGAGAATAAAACCCATGACTTACACCAGTGATAACCAATCAGAAAAATAGCTCCAAAGTAACAGACCGTGTAGAAAACATCACCACACAATACTCAACTATAAATAGGACACGATTTCCAACACACAACCAGTCTGCAGCTGACATTTGAAGAGTTAAGAAGTCAAAGAACACCCAGAATCTTCTGAGGATGTCTACCGCAGTAGTAGACGAAACGTCGAGTTTTAATAAAACCAGACCACGGCCATTTAGCCCGAAAGACATAAAATACATGAATCAAAATACCTGCCGTGAAAGTCTACAATTTTACATAAATTTTAATTTTAAAAAATGAACTACTTGTATGGTATGCTGATATTTCTCCTTTAATTACAGCCAACAGATACATTGTATTGCCTCACCTCATATCCTTCTTATTAGACCGGTTTCGTGATTGAGCAAATGCTCGTAGCATTCGCCGATCGGGAAATAACAGTGTATAAGAGAAAAACTTGCATTTAAATTGGAGTTTCTCAGGTAGCTCAGTGGTAGAGCATCGGCCTAAAAAGCCATAGGTACTGGGTTCAAACCCCAGTCTGAGCATATAATTTTTCTATTCAAATATAATTTATTCTTCAGTGAGAAGTGTTAAATTAATAATAAAAACATCAAAAGAAGCCCTACTGGCTTTATAAAGAAGTGTTTAAATTCCCAATAAATGTCTTCTTAAAGTAGAAGCTGCCATTTGCATGATCGAGCAAATTATTGTAGCATTTGGCGATCGGGAATAACAGTGTATAAGAGAAAAATTTGTGTTTAGATTGGAGTTTCTTAGGTAACTCAATGGTAGAGCATTGGCCTAGAGAGCTGTTCCTGGATTCAAACCCCAGTCTGAGCATATAATTTTTCTCTTCAAATATAAAATAGGACTGGCAAGTTGAGGACCTATAAAAGACCTAAAGATATTCTACAAAAGACATAAATAAACTGGAAAAAAGGATGTAAAAAAAGTATTGCAGTTGCTAATGAGTGGATAAAGACAACCTCGCTGCCTTCACCCTCTGCTCGAGGTAATTGTCTCAAAGTGGTAGCTTGTTAGAAAATTTTAAGTTGAAAATTGAGACAGTAGTTCAGGCGGTCAGTAGGCTGGTGGTTAATAATAATGGGAAGGAAGCCTGAATTAGCTCAATGGTTAGAGCATCAGCACGGAAAGCTGAAGGTTCGGGGTTCGATTCCCGGTTCAGGCATAAATTTTTCTCTTTACCATTTGATTACAATAATTTAGTAGTGTACTTTAATATACTTATTTCAATTATAGTAACAGCTTTAGCTTCTTAATATTAATTTAATAAAATAATGTTATAGCTATGTGGAGTCCCTTCATGTCTTCTTCAGGTAGAAGCCATTCATTGTGTATTTGTGAATGATGATTCATAGCATTTGAATGTGGGACCAAGACAGTAAGGTAAAGGAAGGATTTATGCTTGGATGGGAAGGAAGCCTGAATTAGCTCAATGGTTAGAGCATCAGCATGGAAAGCTGAAGGTTCGGGGTTTGATTCCCGGTTCAGGCATAAATTTTTCTCTTTACCATTTGATTACAATAATTTAGTAGTGTACTTTAATATACTTATTTCAATTATAGTAACAGCTTTAGCTTCTTAATATTAATTTAATAAAATAATGCTATAGCTTTGTGGAGTCCCTTCATGTCTTCTTCAGGTAGAAGCCATTCATTGTGTATTTGTGAATGATGATTCATAGCATTTGAATGTGGGACCAAGACAGTAAGGTAAAGGAAGGATTTATGCTTGGATGGGAAGGAAGCCTGAATTAGCTCAATGGTTAGAGCATCAGCACGGAAAGCTGAAGGTTCGGGGTTCGATTCCCGGTTCAGGCATAAATTTTTCTCTTTACCATTTGATTACAATAATTTAGTAGTGTACTTTAATATACTTATTTCAATTATAGTAACAGCTTTAGCTTCTTAATATTAATTTAATAAAATAATGTGATAGTTTGTGAGGGTTCAATAGTTTCTCGCAGAACAAAAGTGTTTGGAATGTGAAAAGTCTTTAGAAAGTAAAACTAGATGGTGTTTTGAAATGACTTTGGAATTGAGACTAGACTCTGCAAATTCTTAAATTATTCAAATGGTATAAATGTAGTCAAAAGAAGGTAAAATTGCAAAAAAAAAAAACTATTAACTCATTTGCCTCAAAAGATGAGGTAGACTCGCCGGCAGTTAAAAGGCCTTCAACTCAGAAGACGAGGTACACTCGCTTAACTCTGACATATATTTTTGCAATATTTTGTACATCCCTTGGCAGGGTAATATTTTGTTAACATTTATGAATAGTAGAGGAATATGTTTTGATCTTCGCCCTTATTGTGTTCTGAAGTGTCGTTATCTTTTGATTGTTTTGAATGAATGAAAATAGACACTATAATTTACAGTGAATTAAATTCGGTTTCTGGGGAAATGCATTGAGCATTTAAACCTGAAGCAAATGGGTTAAGACCTAAAAAGGATAAAAAATGGACCAATAAACCAAAAAATGTTGAAAAAGGACACACAAAACCCACCATTTTCTGGCCAACAGTGACTTAAAATGTATTTACTATATACTATGTTGTACCTCGTCTTTAAATATAAAATAACAAAGGACATTTCCTAAACATCTGAGCCCTAGTTATAACAATTAATTTGTGTCTTTTTCTAGGTATTGGATACTTGGACCAGGTTCCCACACATTTGCCATTACTCAAAAGACTGAATTTGTATGGATGTGAATTCATACCTCAAGAGTTGCTATTAAAACTAGTGGCTGCTATGCCACAACTTCAAGTGATAAATCACCGTGGATCTATAGTGTTTATAGAAGAAGGTATAAGGTAAATTCCAGAATCCACAGATTCTATATTAGATTTTCAGCTTTAATCTTCTCTCTGGCAGAATACCTATATTGTTAGCATCTACTATTGTCTGTCTAGCCTAAGAAACACACTTGAGGAAAACAAATTGGGAAGGCAATCCAAGAAGCACATGATGGCTGCATTTACTGTGGTTTGTTTATGGCCAAACCACAGTTCAACGGAAGCAAAAAAAATAGATCATGCATTTGAGTAATGTAATTATGTATTTGAAGCTTTTTATGTTAACTACAGTTGATTAGAATACAGTATACACCTACATGTTTATTCGAAGGTCGGAGAGTAACTAAAAATTCACATTTGTTTGAAACTGATTGATTCTTGAGAGGAAATTGAATGCCAGTTACAAATATGGCGGCTACCATATAGTTTATGGTAACTTAACTCATTCAGTACCATAAACCAGTAAAGGCATTTAAAGAGACTATCGTGTATGTGGCCGTCGGTCAGTTAACTCGTTTTAGAGCGGGCGCGAACAAACTGCGTTTATATTCGGCGCCTAAATATTGTGTTGGCTTAGTATGTCTTGGAGATCATAGATTGCATGTAAATGTACATTTTCTATTCCCGTTTGACACATTTAACCTTGGTGAATCCCCTTTTATTTTTAAAACAAACAACACATGGAATTCGTTCACCAAAACTTGACTCCAGGCTCCAATGCAGTCGTTATGTTTCTCGTTATCATGCTGTTGTTTGTGCATGAGTGAAACCATGGCGAAAGAAAAATATCTCACTGAAAAAGAATTAGTGAATATTTTGTATAATGATGATTCAGGTGATGAACTGATTCCTGAATTAGAAGATTCACAAAGTGAAAGTGAAAATGAATTTCCACTTCCTGAAATTGATACGCCGATACCATGTGATGTCAATCACCCAAGTTATTTCACCATCAAATCCTACTAGCATATCTCCTTTAGGTATGTACGAAATTTGAATTTTCTAGGACTAATAGTTTGAGAATAATGGTCCATTTTCTGAAGTGCCACGAAAAGGGTAGCTGGGGTATTTAAATGGCTGGCCTGTGGGTTTAAATGCCCTGCTAAGTGCCTGGTACTGAATGTGATAAAATATGTGATCAAAATTATAAAAATTCTGTTAATGTTTTGCTAGACCAGTTATTACTCCAAATACAGTTATTTTATTTTTAAATGTTTAATTTGAATTAATGTGCTTAATATTAACAGTTATAATTTAATTAAATAAAAATAAAACATAGTTTTATTTGATTTTCATATTTATTATATAATTCAGTGACAGCTGTTTCGGTACACTGTACCTTCTTCAGACATATTAACAAATTATGAATTGTGTTCCAACTGATCTAAGCAACAATACAACAATATTTATTTAAATTTTTTAATTTAACAAAGGGGTTAATATTTAATTTTAGGAAGTTATATTTTGAGGTTATTTTAATTATATTATTTTTAGTCTGGACATCTTACCTCAATATTAATGTTGATTTGTTCAACATTAATATTGAGGTAAGATGTTCAGACTAAAAATAATATAATTAACAAAGGGGATTCATTCAAATCAAGTTGATACGGATAAATATGGATTTTCATCAAGTAAACACCAACTCAATTGATTATTTATAATTTAATTTTGTTTTCAAAATGCAATTGTGTGTGTTAATACAACTTGCAAAATTAAATAATAAAACAATTGTTGTTGCATTAATTTATTGGCTTGTAAGAAACAGCTTGCACTTTTACATGTGCTGTGCGGAGTAATACATTCGGAAGTTAAATGTCAAAGTGTGTTTCTTAGGCTGGACAGACAAATTGGTGAAAACTTTTGAATAGATGCCTCAGTAGCACAGTAAGCAGCATATGTTTGATAATGATATGTTATAATAATTAATTTGTGTTTTTTTCTAGGTGCTGGATATATTCCATCTTTTGTAACAAGAGAACATATTACCATGTCAATTTTGAAGTTCCAATTTTGCCCTTCATAACTGTCTTTAATGCAATTCTGAAAGTTTTCATGAAAACAATTGATTATACAAGAAAAAGTTTCATCGGGTTCTCTTGAAGCCATAGCTTCATGTCACATAAACATTGTAGCTTCATCACTCCTACGATCATGAATCCAAAGATTATGCACTTGAAGCTGTCTACAAATGTATGCCAAATTCATTGAAATAACAGCCAAGGTAACGTTTTCTCAAGGTCAAATCAAAGCTGAAGACAAGTGTTTTTGCAGATATTCTCAGACTATTTCTTGCAGCCTCTACCTGTCTAAAATGGTAGTCATGTGCAATTTTCAGTGCTTCTTTTTTCTTGCACATTTCCTATTTAACTTTTATAAGATTCATGATGTGTTCCGTTGAGGTTTATTCAAAATTAATATAAAATTATAGAATATTCACCTGGAAGGTCCGTCTCCTCAACTTAATTATCATTTAACTGTAGCGCTTTCGGGACTTGTCCCATCATCGGCAGGATTCAAAACTGGTGTTTCACTGAAGATCTGGTAGAGGGGGTTACATGTATTGGGTTCATTTTCGTTTATCAGGCTGTCGTTGTGAGCTGCTTTCATGATTTCCATCTCTTCGAGTATGTTTATTTTCGCTGGATTATTTTCTCTGTGCATTACTGTTAGGGTGTTTTCAATATTTAACATGCGATGTCCTTCATGGATAACGTGTTTTGCATAGGTTGATTTACCTTCTGCGTGAATGAAGTCTCGAAAATGTTCTTTGAATAGCATACAGAACCAATAACAAATTAAACAACATAATAAACAATAACATTGAAGAAAATAACATTTTCAACAGCAAAGGAGTTTATAAATTGACATGTAAGGACTGCAACAAATTTTATATAGGAAGGACAAACAGGAGTTTTAACATCAGATTCAAAGAACATTTTCGAGACTTCATTCACGCAGAAGGTAAATCAAGCTATGCAAAACACGTTATCCATGAAGGACATCGCATGTTAAATATTGAAAACACCCTAACAGTAATGCACAGAGAAAATAATCCAGCGAAGATAAACGTACTCGAAGAGATGGAAATCATGAAAGCAGCTCACAACGACAGCCTGATAAACGAAAATGAACCCAATACATGTAACCCCCTCTACCAGATCTTCAGTGAAACACCAGTTTTGAATCCTGCCGATGATGGGACAAGTCCCGAAAGCGCTACAGTTTAATGATAATTAAGTTGAGGAGACGGACCTTCCAGGTGAATATTCTATAATTTTATATTAATTTCCTATTTGTATGTACAAAGAAGCCATTTTAAGCGGAAACCTTTTTACAGCATTGCAGTGGCTCTCACTTTGCCCGTTATTGTGCTTGCACCAGCTGGGAAAGTGTTCCATTACTTCAGGCGAATGACAGTTAGAAGCTACAAAATACAAATAACTCAACTAAGTAGGCCTACACATAGAGGCTTACTACTCACCAAACCTTTGTTTATAGTCAAAATTTCAGCAGTCTGGTCGTGGCAGATTTATGTGAGGTTTCCTCTTAAAATGGATTTTCTATTTTATATTGTTTATTTTTAATTATTTCACTCACCTCATACTTCATAATGCATAGCAGACCCTGGGTTTCTTCACGTAATTTGTGACATTGTCAATGCTGCGTTGACAATGTCACAAATTACGTGAAGAAACCCAGGGTCTGCTATGCATTATGAAGTATGAGGTGAGTGAAATAATTAAAAATAAACAATATTAAAGAACCTCATAGTGTTATTTCCTATCTACATAACTTTCTATTTTATATTTATCACATATTTCACAAGTGTCTGTTTTGGGGATGTAGAACGAGAGACTAAAATCTTCATTGAAACATTTTCTGTAAGCCCATACTTAATGGGTTGAATATTTTGTTCCTTGTAAAATTTAAATAAAAATTATATATATTTCTTAGATTCAAATTGTGAAAGCGATATTTCCTCTCATTCTCTGTTGTATGGTGACTTCTGGTGTAATGACTAACAATTGTTAGGAAGGAAGATGTGTGTTCCTTAGGAGAAGTTTTGTCAATATTTAGATGATAATTGTGATTTTGCCTCCCATCTAACTTTATTACTCAACCAAATGAAGTTTTCAGAATCCTGGTAAGTTGGCCATTGCGGAATTGAAAAAAATTACTTGCATACTATAACATCTCCCTTTTTAGAGTACACTATGAAGGTTGGGAAGTTGATTTCAGTTTATTCTAGTCTTATATTAAATTAATATTGGGAAGTAAACATTATGAGGTATAATCATTGAAATTACATTTTTTGACAACTCACCTCATTGATTTCATGATTTTCACGATACCGCAGTTTCAAACGTAATGACGGTCATCTTCAGCCACAACTCCAACTGATGAGAGAGATTCTTTGATTTAATTCAACCAAACATTTGCCATTTCAAAGAATTATATTTATTGATGTAACGTGTAACATGATCCCACTACAGGCCTCAGGAGGCCCTTGGGGTAGTAGGAGGTTAAGGCTCCCACTTTTCTGGACAATTGGCACTTGATGTCAGCCCTGCGTGATGGCTGCCATTACCCCCATAACAAGCATCTGATACTAATTTCTGTTAGAGGCTGAGTCGACCCCAGGGCCATAGTGCCGCCAGAAGGTTTGGGTCAGTGTAAAAATTCTGACTCGAACTTGCAACCTTCCGACTTGTAGTGTAGTGCCTTAACCATTACGCTACGGCATGCCCCATTTATTGATGTAATGGAGTTAATTCCATGTCATTGTGCAACCTTGTAGTAGTTAGAAGAAAGGTAGTTTTTATTTAACATCTCAGGTCATAAATGACACAATTTAAATTTGTGTTTAAAAGTGTTGATAATCACCCCTAGTGTTGAATACTTGGAGCATATTTTGAACATAGCATCAAAGAACTCTTTGGTGTAAGTCTGTTGAATGTCTTCAGGAATCTTCCCCCAGAGGGCAGCAGCATCTCTTCGAATATGATCTGGGGTAAAGAGTAAGGGTCGAATCTATGAACGCATTAGACCGTAACAGGCATTCTCTGCTGAGAAAGTTGTATCCTAATACAATTTTCCTTACTCAGAAATCTGTTCATGCGATAATAATTGTCGAAATTCGTAAGTTACCTGACGAGGTAACTTAAGATAAAAACTTTTCGTGAGAACCCTGAAGGGAACCGATGGTAACCGATATAGTTTGAAACCTTGCCGCGTACCTTGCTGCTTTATCCAAGATGTCGGACCTTGAAGACTTCGATCATGTTTTCGGTATACGCGGAGAAGAGGAATTTGATAGAGTCTACTAAAGAATTCAACTGGAAGAACAGGAGAATCGGCGTAATTATGCGCGACACAGACGTCATTGTATACGGTATTATTTGTGGGATGCAAGCGTAAATGCGTCCCTCTATAGCAGACGAAAATAACGGAAGTGGTTTTATAGCTGAGAATTCTGGGTAATTTTTTGCTAATATTACGAAAACGACGTCTTTCATGCATGACCAGTTAGTGGGTAGCTAATTCGATATTTGCACTTGCTCACGGTGAGTCAGCTCACCAGTGATTGGAAGTAATTTGAGTAGAGACTAATATATTTGCATGCGACCCACTTATATGAATGTGTATAAATAGCACAAAGTGTAGGGTGCATGTAGGAAACAGTTTTTGGAAACTTTTGAAATTTACAATGGGTTGATGCAAAGAAATGCATTATCTCCTCTACTATTCAATTTTGTACTAGAGCATACCATCAAAATTTAGAGCCGCATGCAAATACATTAGTCTCTACTCAAATTGCTTCCAATCACTGGTGAGCTGACTCACCGTGAGCAATTGCTGAGATCGAATTAGCTACCCACTTACTGGTCATGCATGAAAGTCGTCGTTTTCATAATAATGCCAAGAAATTACCCAGAATTCTCAGTGATAAAACCACTTCCGTTATTTTCGTCTGCTAGAGAAACGCATTTATGCTTGCATCTCGCAAATAATACCGTATACGACGAGTCTGTGTCACGCATAATTATGCCGATTCTCCTGTTCTTCCAGTTGAATTCTTTGGTAGTCTCTATCAAATTCCTCTTCTCCACGTATACCGAAAACATGATCAAAGTCTTCAAGGTCCGACATCTTGGATAAAGCAGCAAGGTTTCAAACTACATCGGCTCCCATCTGGTTGCTCACGATTCGTTTGTCTGCTGAGTCACCTCGCCAGGTAGCTTAGGAATTTCAATAATTATTATCGCATGAACAGATTTTTGAGTACGCAAAAACGTATTTGGATGCAACTTTCTCAGCAGAGTACAGGCAGAGAACGACTTTTACGGTCTAATGCGTTCACAGATTCGAGCTTTAGAGGAGGAAGAAGGCCTACAAGTTAATTATATTAATAAGGTGTTAGTGTATGCTGAGGTAGAATTATTAGGCAATAGCAAGGAGAATGTTAAGAAATGAAGTTATGATAGAATTAGACAACAGCCCTATGTTTGAAGCAGTACGAAACAACCTTGTTTGCAGCAAGATGGTGCCCCACTGAACTATGGATTAAGCAGCCATGTATTTTTTGGATGACAATTTTTAAGAGTGGATTGGAAGGGTGGTAAAATTGATTGACCGCCTAGATCACCGCCCTCACGCTATGTAATTTCTCAATGTGGGAAATTTTGAAGGACAGAGTTTTCAGTACAAAACCATTAAACCTGCAACATTTACAGGATTTGATAGAATAGGAAATTGAAAACACTCTTGGTAATAATGGGAAATTGTGTGATAACATCTGCAAATCAATGTAAAAACAATAAATTCACACAAAATGAAGTCAATACAAATTAAAGAGTGCTACAAAATGATTCAACAACTCCAAAAACTACAGAAAAGAATTCAATTGCAATGGATACCAGCACATTGTGGAATTGCTGGAAATAACACTGCTGATTTTCTTGCCAAAAAAGGCTCCAATTTAATTCAGAATACTACTAAAAGCTTACCTTTCACATCCATAAAAAGAATAATTAAAAACAAATATAAAATCAAACAAAACCAAGACCTATGTAATAAAGCCAAAGACAAAAAATGGAATATTTTAGTAAAGAAGCCAGATATTATTCCAGAAATTCCACGTAAAACTACAGTAGCAAAATTTAGACTGCTTACAGAACATGATTATTTGGCCAAACATTTATATAAAATAGGAATCTACATGAATCCAAATTGTCCTCTATGCAATAAAGACGAAGAGAATGAAGAACACCTACAAACCTGTGAAGTATTACCTGTTGGATCCACCATAGAGAAATATTGGAGAGCAAGAACGCTAATGGCTTCGGTGCCAAGGCCCAACATTTGAAAACAACAACAACAACATGTTAAAATTATGTCCTAAATGCTTAACAATGGAGGCCACTTTGAACAATTTTGGTACCAGTAGTTGTTTTTTGTAGATGTGGTAAGCTACAGAAAATAATATATTTGCATTTTCGGTTTGACTTATACTTCACTCTGTATTTAAATAGTTGCCTTAACTATAGTGAGAAGAGAAAAGAACTATATGGTATATTGTTGTGTGTACTGCGTTTCAAGCAGCTTTCATTATCAACTGTACACTCCTCCTGGCACGACAGGCCTACAAGGCCCTTAGCCGGCTGCTGGCCTCACATCCACATGTGTCAATCATAGGTAGATGATAATCAGCCAGTGTAGGGGTGACATGTGGTCAGCATGTCGAGTCCCCCAGCCGTTATAGCTGGTTTTCTCAACCTGGAGCCGCTACTTATTGTATTGCTGGGTGGCCACCGGTCCCATACTGGCCGAAATACCATGAGAAAATTTCTTCCCCCATGGAGACTCAAACCAGTGCAGTTCCCGTAGCTCTGTGCCAAGGCTTCCTGCCTTAACCACTCGGCTACGGCGCAGGACATCAACTGTATACAGTTCTGTCTAATATATTTGCA
This sequence comes from Diploptera punctata, assembly GCA_030220185.1. Lineage (NCBI taxonomy): Eukaryota > Metazoa > Arthropoda > Insecta > Blattodea > Blaberidae > Diploptera > Diploptera punctata. Next base: position 784,804 of record JASPKZ010004918.1, read on the forward strand.
TTTACGGTTAATTGACATGTACTGCACCCTGTATTCAGGGTCGGTTTCACCAATATCCATCCACAGTAATTCTGCCCAAAGGCAGGTCCTTCACTGTAATCATAGCATTTTCATGCTATGCTTACAGCTTTACTAGGGAATTGTGTAGGTTTGGTAGCTTCCCATTGCTTTCCACACCGGTGAAGGATGATAATGATGATGATAATGATAAGGATGATGATGATAAAGATGATGGCCATATGATTTCGGGGACCGTTTGGGCCTTAAAGTTTTCCTGACATTTGTCTTACAGGTGAGGAAAAACCCCGATAAAAACCTCACCCAGAAAAACTGCCCCGACCGGGGATCGAACCCGGACTCGCTGTGTGACAAGGCAGCACGCTACCTCGAGACCACAGCGGTGGACTTTCACCAATATAGGTAACTGTATTACACCAGTTTTACCTATGCAAAATACAAGGGAAAACTGGAGTAATACAATTACCTCTGTTGGTGGAATCGACCCTTAAATAGTTACCTTAACTATAGTGAGAAGAGAAAAGAACTATATGGTATGTTTTTGTGCATACTGTGTTTAAAGCAGCTTTAATTATCAACTGTACACAGTTCCGTCCATCCCTTTTCTTTCTAGGGGTGGGTTTACTTACTTACTCACTGGCACTATCAAACCATAAGTTCATGGCCGCGCGGACATAAGCTCTCCATACATCCCTATCCTGAGCTAATGCTTTCCAATCATTCCCTGTATATTCTACTTCCCTCAAATCATAGTTAATGTTATTCTCCCACCCCATTCTTGGCCTACCAACTGGGCATTTCCCTCTGGCTTTCCTACAAGAAGCTTCCATGCAAGTCTTTCATTCCCCATACGTGCAACATGTCCTGCCCATCGCAGTCTACGAGACTTAACTGTTCTTATTATATCTGGCTTCCTATAAAGACCATGTAGTTCATTGTTATGTTGTCTTCTCCATTCACCTGTCTGTTCATCTCTCTTTGGTCCAAAATTTTCCTAAATACTTAATTCTTGAATACTTGTAATCTCCTTTCCTTCCTTAAAGTAAGAGTCCATGTTTCAAATCCATATAATATAACTGGTAGAATAATTGGATTTACTTCACAAATATCTGATATGGCCTTCAGGATCATTATTAACAGATTAAAATAATTCAGGTAAAATTAAAACCAATTTAAACCAGGAAATATGTTCTACTCATCAATGTGTTCTGCTTTCTCAGCTTTTGTTGTTCAAGAAAACTGTCAGCCATTGCATGCCAAAATCTACTTTGAAATTTCTCCCAGAGAAGCGTTGTGATGTACCAAATCCATGTCGAAAAAAAAAATCTGCTTCTTTTAACTGCAAGGCACAGAAACAAAGCAATAACAACCCACTGTGCAAAGGAGATGGATTCCCTGCATGCATAGACTGCAATAGAGTCAGGCGGTATGTAGCACATACAGCAACTGTGAGGTTATCCAATGCTAGTCAGGATGCAGGCATGTTACCACTTGAGCCAGCACACCAGACTATTTTTTTTTTTCAATTATTTATTTATTTTTTAAGATGTGTCAGGTCTAGAAGGTCCTGGACTTACCATTCAGCTACCACACAGTTGGATGATTATTCACTAGTAAATGGGTGACATTTGTTCAACACGTCGGGTCCCCCAGCCATTTTAGCTGGTTTTCTCAACCTGGAGCTACTACTTATTGGCTACACAAATTTCTCACAATGCTAGAGGCCACATTGTCCGAAACTCCATGAGAAAATGTCTCCCCCCCCCCCTTAGGAAATTCAATTTTTAAGTAATATCTTCTTCTTCTTCCGAATGCAGTATTGGGTGATGATGCCCGTTCTGCGACTACAAAAACTGATCTTTCCATCGGTTGAAGGGTCTTCCGAGGTCTCTTTTGCCTTTAGGGTTGAGGTGGTAAATCATCTTTGGTAAACGGGAATTTGACATTCTCTGGACATGTTGGAACCATTTAATCTGATAATTTTGTATATGTTCAACCATTTCCCTACTATTTCACTGCATCCTTATCTCATCACTTTTCATTCTATCCCTTAATGTTACTCCAGTTAGTGATCGGAGGAATCTCATTTGTGAACTATTAATGCGGGATTTATCTTTTGCTCGAAGAGTCCAGCATTCACTTCCGTATAGTAGAGCAGGTTTGGCTATGGCATTATGAAATCTCAATTGGATTTCTTTCCTCATTTGTTTTCCAAAATTTCTCCTAATTATACCATTTAATCTGTTATATTTTTCTAAATTTGTTTCCACATCTTTTGATTATGAAACTGTGATATATTATTACCTAAATAATTAAAGTGTGTTACTTGTTCTATTGGTTTATTATTTATTATTATTTTTACTCTCGAAAGTCCCTTTCCAGTGATTGCCATGGATTTGGTTTTATTTCAGATATTTTCATGTTGTATTTTTCCAGGGTATTCTGCAATTTAAACACTGATCTCTGCAAATCATCTTCATTCTCCGCTAGAAGTACTTGATCATCTGCGAAGATTATTGTTTGTATTTGATTTCCTCTACATATTTTTACTCCTGGGGGGTTTAGTTTTTTCCACTCCTGGACAATTTTATTTAGATATAGAATAAACAGTAATGGAGATAGTCCACACCCCTGTCTTAAACCTTGGTTAATTTCAAATTTATCTGTTATTTTCCCATGATCTAACTTTACTTTTATAAATGTGGTTTCATATAAACTTTTTATAGCATTTATTAGATTATTGGGTAGCTTTCCAATATTTTCCACATTTTGTCCCGTTTGACTCTATCATAGGCCTTTTCAAAATCTAAAAATAATATATATAGGGGGATATTAAATTCTTTCCACTTCTCAGGTAGTTGTTTTATAACAAGTGTAGCGTCGTTAAGTAATATAATTATGAAATTTGAAGAGAAAAATTTTCGCCTAGACCGGGACTCGAACACGGGGCCCTTGGCTTTCTGGGCCAAGTGCTCTACCAACTGAGCTACCGAGGCGAGTTATGATCTAGATGCAAATTTTTCTCTTATATACGTTGTAATTCCCTATCGCCAAATGCTTTTGAAACCATTGTTTCTATCTTTGCAAATGGTGGCTTCTTAGTTAAGAAGACATTTATTGGGAATTTAACATTACTTTATAAAGCTAGTAAGGCTTCTAATGATGTTTTTATTATTGATTTAACATTTCTCAATGAAAGATAAATTAAATTTGAAGAGAAAAATTTTCGCCTAGACCGGGACTCGAACCCGGGACCCTTGGCTTTCCGGGCCAAAAAAATTGTTCTCTTCAAATTTAATTTATCTTTCATTGAGAAATGTTAAATCAATAATAAAAAACATCATTAGAAGCCTTACTAGCTTTATAAAGTAATGTTAAATTCCCAATAAATGTCTTCTTACTAAGAAGCCGCCATTTGCAAAGATAGAAGCTATGGTTTCAAAATCATTTGGCGATAGGGAATTACAACGTATATAAGAGAAAAATTTGCGTCTAGATCATAACTCGCCTCGGTAGCTCAGTTGGTAGAGCACTTGGCCCGGAAAGCCAAGGGTCCCGGGTTCGAGTCCCGGTCTAGGCGAAAATTTTTCTCTTCAAATTTAATTTATCTTTCATTGAGAAATGTTAAATCAATAATAAAAACATCAATATAATTATTATTAATGTGTACACCAATCAATTTATTTGGGGAATGAAACTAGTTTGCTATAATGTGGGCCGATTGAATGTGATATCAAGAATTAATATACGTACATACGGTGTCATTGTATAATGAATTTTGTAAATATTTGTACAATTTCATCATCATCTGCGTTTCAAGTATTAGGCCCAGTGGCCTGTTACAGTCTCCCGCATCTTTGGAGACTTGAAAGCAAGTTAATTTCCTACCAGTCGGTTGCTAGTCGAAAAGTAGTAAGTCCAGTGGTGGGGCTGCCACCTAAAGCCTCTGGACAGGCATGAAGGAGGATTAGCATTTACTCTAATCCTGATGTAACAGTTATACCGCTGTGACTCAGTCCCCAGAGCCTCGTTTGTTATAAACAGGTTGCACCACGTAAAGGTGAGGTTGGGATTTAAGTAGGAGAGGTTATTGAATGCACTTCACTACTCTTTTGTAACCTTGTACAATTTCATTCAGTTGTTTATGTCTTCATTTGAAATACGTAAATAATCTTCTTTTTTAGTTTTATATCTTTAAGATTTCCCATGCTTGCACTTTCTTCTTCTGATATTTTTTTTTATCTTTATATATTTCTTAACCCTTTGGCCTCGAATCTCTTTTGGATTATTTGGAATTTTGGGGCTCCTTCCACGCTAATTTATTCTCAAATATAGAATTGCAATAGAAGAACCTTAATAATATATATATTTTTTAGTTATTTGTAATAAAATTTAAAAATCCAAGCAAAATTTAAATCAAGCAGTAGCGTTTAAGACTCTTATTCGGGAAGTTCCGAATTCAAACCTTGTAATGACCATTGGCTGTTTTTTTCTCAGTTGTCAAGGCAAATGCTGGCTGGAATTTCATTATCAGAACCCATTTCACGTCAAAAATCTTTTAAGGATTTTTTTTAAACTTTTAGTAAACAGTATTTAATTAAATTTAAAAACAGTGAACTTTTACAAGAACACACGACAAACGTACTAAAGTTTATATATACATATGTCCACCGCTGTGGTCCCGAGTTAATCCCCGGTCGGGGCAGTTATTCTTGGTGAGGTTTTTATCGGGGGTTTTCCTCACCTATAAGACAAATGTCAGGAAAACTTTATGGCCCAAACGGTACTCAAAATCATATGGCCATCATCATTATCCTTCACCGGTGTGGAAAGCAACGGGAAGCTACCACACCTACAATTCCCTAGTAAAGCTGCAAGCATAGCATGAAAATGCTATGATTGCAGTGAAGGACCTGCCTTCGGGCAGAATTACTATGGATGCATATATGTATATATATATCATCTGGTATCATGGCAGCTGCCGCCGTCTTCCGGAAACCAAACGCTATTCCTCTCTCTCCATCCTCACAATCAATCCAATATATATATATATATATATTATAAATATATTTTTGACATTTGGCAATGAAGGCAAATGTGATATGAAAAGAAAAAAGAATGCTTGAGTCGGGATTTGAACTCGAGTCTCTAAAGTCTGTACCTTTAGCGCTCTAACCAACTGAGCTACCCAAGAATTCCAAGACAAACATACAATTTTTCTTATACATGTAGTATTCTCAATTCACACAAGAGGTAGCGGAAAGATCTTCCGACTGTCATCTAGCGGCTAACATAACAGTTAAGCAAATTATTAAAGAGAATATTTACTTTATAGCAGTAATGCTTGTATATATAGATATTATAAATATATTTTTGACATTTGGCAATCAGTTGGTTAATAATGGGTTATCAGTAGAGTCTGAATTTTTATGTAATACTAGCGGACCCGAGAGTTGTTTGCCCGAATGTTCAGTTCTCATGTCATGGCCGGACGATAAAAATATGTTACTTTTTATATCATAAAATTAAATGGGTAAGTTCTGTTGTGGTTCAAGAATCGTGCATTATGACGTTACGTTGTTGTCGCGCTGAGTACGTCGGTGATGCAGATGACTACACATCTGACAAAAAAGATCCTATAACCCAATCCCAGTGTTACCTACAGAGACCAATTGTTAATCTGAACCACTCAAACATACACAAAGAATTCATCTAAAATTGGTCCAGTCGTTTAGGAAGTTTTTTATTTCGGTTTTCAACTAAACCTCCACTAATAAATGTCGGATTTTGTTCATTTTCTATAATACCTCTCCTGGCGCGGCGGGCCTAGAAGGCCCTTAGCCTACCAGCCGGCTGCTGGCCTAACATCCACATGTGTCAATCACAGAGGTAGATGGTCATCAGCCAGTGTAGGGGTGACATGTGGTCAGCATGTCGAGTCCCTCAGCCGTTATAGCTGGTTTTCTCAAACTGGAGCTGCTACTTATCGTAGCTAGCCAAAAGCCTCTCGATGTTGGGTGGGCACCGGTTCCAAACTGGCCGAAATACCATGAGAAAATTTCTTCCCCCACGGAGATTCGAACCAGCGCAAGTCCCGTAGCTCTGTGCCAAGGCTTCCTGCCTTAACCACTCGGCTGCGGCGCAGGACTTCTATAATACCTACCTCGGTTTATTTTAATACGGTATACCGAGTTTCGTTGTGAAACATCGAAAAATGTGACCGCTAGAGCGATTTTTAAATTTTCACTTCGGGTAAACTCGTACACCTAATGGTTTTAGAGGGTTCAATTGTGAATCGAAACCATTGAGGGATCCAACCAGACATATACAAGATTTTTTTTTTTAATCGGTCCAGTAATTTAGGAGAAGTTGAGTGACAAACACACGTACAGAAGAATTATGTATATAATCCATCCAATGGCTCATTGGCTCAAATTCGAGATTTGGCCTCCCTTAACTTCTGCCTCCAATCATTTCTATTTTGCGCAGCAAGCCTCCTGTTGTGACACTAAAATAGGAGACGATCATTCCGAGGCATGTTGGATTTCTGAACGTATTTGTTTTTTACGGGTTAGGGATGTCAACCCCACGCCCAACCTCCAGAAATCCTGGGTGGGTCGAAGATTTTCTGTTGGGGGTTTCTCCCTTAGCTGGTATGTGCCAATTTTTAAGCGTCAGGAACTCGCTTTTTCGCCCCTGCACTTCTTAGTATTAACCAGGAGCCACGACGAGCACGTGGTGCATTGGGTTGGGCAGGAATAAATGACATTTCTCGGGTTTTTTTAGTGTGCACCCTCCTGAGACCATATATTGCTCCTTCGGTTCCCTTATGTATATAAAGATAGTCAAAAATGTAATATTACATTTTTACCCTGTGGTCAGCATTACTGACTACGTTCACGAGGTCCCGGGTTCGATTCCCGGTCAAACCATAGACATTTTTCCTTAATGGTAATTATTCCTGTGGTTGCCCATGGTATGGAATTTAGGTTAAGAACTCTCCCGATGCTTCATTATCATTTATCACCCATCATATCATCGGGGTCCAGCGCTGTGGTCTCGAGGTAGCGTGCTGCCTTGTCACGCAGCGGGCCCGGGTTCGTTCCCCGGTCGGGGCAGTTTTTCTGGGTGAGGTTTTTATCGGGGTTTTTCCTCACCTGTAAGACAAATGTCAGGAAAACTTTAAGGCCGAAACGGTTCCTGAAATCATATGGCCATCGCAATCATCATTATCCTTCACCGGTGTGGAAAGCAACGGGAAGCTACCACACCTACAATTCCCTAGTAAAGCTGCAAGCATAGCATGAACATGCTATGATTGCAGTGAAGGACCTGCCTTCGGGCAGAATTACTATGGATGGATATCATCGGGGTAATGCAACTCCGCCTTCTAGGCGCCCCAACTTCAGAAATTAATTACAATTAAGCCAATGCCAGGAAAGAACACCAGAAATGTCGGAATGACAACCTCGGCATTGTGTTATTTCTTTGCCTAAAAAGGTACCGATTATGTAAAACTGTTGAGGTTAATACTACCAATGATAAAGTAACAAACAATCCAGATGAATCATCGTGTAAAAGTGTATAAGGATGAATGTATTTTAGACATAGGTCCTCATCCTAAATTGAGGCGGTCAGAGGACAAGGGGTACAAGTGACAAATGATAGTTGGTTTCGAGAAAATTAAATTTAAAGATGCATTGCATTGTATTGTAAGCCTATGTTTTCCCTTTACAGAGATTTAGGCGCTCTTCCCCTACATGGAAGAATTTGAACCATACTAATTTAGTTACACTTGTTTTCGTATAGATGTCATTTTGAGTGGTCCGTGGTCAGCGTTTGCCTCATACTGACATCTAGGAAACCAAGGTAGTACTAAGACGGGACCATTTGGTAAATTTTGCTTAGAGGCCTTTTCATTCAGGCTTAAGGATTTTTTACGAGCCTGAAAATCTTCAGACTCGGGACCCATGGCTTAAAGTCCCTCCCGGAGGATTTGCTCCTTGGATTTTTCCGTCCTAAAAAATCCATCGACCACGGCCGGGTTTGAACCCGCGACCCTCGGGACCAGAGGTAAGGAGCATAACCACTAGTCCACCGCAGCCGACTAAATTTAAAGATAAATGAGAATATAAAATTCCGCGAATATCTGACAAGTCTCATAAATTGTGTTTGTGTTCCTTATATACGAGTCCATTTATCCGCAAAATATGAACAGATTCAATATACACATTTGCCCATACTATAACTTTTTTTTGTTGTTTTGCATTAAGAGTCACTTGTACCCCTTGTCCACCATGCAGTACTTTGAAATAAATTATCCAAGAAAAGTAGATTCATACCAAAGTTTTTATTATGATTGGATATACGTACTTATCCGAAGATTCACATATTACAAGATTCATTGACAAAGTCAGTCTTAAAGTTCATTGCACTTAAACCTGCATTCATGGATACATTCTCTTACCCGCCTCTCCGCATGAATTTGTCCCGTTCCTGTCTGTTTAGGCCTACTGTTTTCCTTCATTCCTTCCTCTTTTTGCTTCATTTTTTACCCAATTTCCTGATTTACTAATCCCTTTCTGCCAACGTGCAATATTGGAGCATCTTCTTCTTCTTCTGTAGGTCCTTTAATGCCAGGTTCTTGAATTCCATCTTCATTGGAATCAGTCAAGAAAACAAAAAAACATCAATAAATAATCTTCATATTTTAAAAAACATACCTTCATTATAAACATTATTAGATTGCAAATCCTGCAGATCTAAATCATATTATATCTTTAGATTGTTAAATAATTTTCAATTATCTCAAAATGTATTATTTTATAATATATAATTGCGAAAATATAGATTAAAATATTTTACTTACCATGAAGGCTGAGGTTAAATTCATGCTCATGTTAAGTTACATTCAGTACCATAAACCAGTTAAGGCGTTTAAAGAGACTATCGTGTATGTGGCCGTCGGTCAGTTAACTCGTTTTAGAGCGGGCGTGAACAAACCGCATTTATATTCGGCGCCTAAATATTGTGTTGGCTTAGTATGTCTTGGAGATCATAGATGGCATGTAAATGTACATTTTCTATTCCCGTTTGACACGTTTAACCTTGGCGAATCCCCTTTTATTTTTAAAACAAACAACATATGGAATTCGTTCACCCAAACTTGCCTCCAGGCTCCAATGCACTCGTATATGTTTCTCGTTATCGCGCTGTTGTTTGTGCGTGAGTGAAACCATGGCGAAAGAAAAATATCTTACTGAAGAAGAATTAGTGAATATTTTGTATAATGATGATTCAGGTGATGAACTGATTCCTGAATTAGAAGATTCACAAAGTGAAAGTGAAGATGAACTTCCACTTCCTGAAATTGATACGCCGATACCATGTGATGTCAATCACCAAAGTTATTTCACCATCAAATCCTACTAGGATATCTCCTTTAGGTATGTACAAAATTTGAATTTTCTAGGACTAATAATTTGAGAATAATGGTCCATTTTCTGAAGTGCCACGAAAAGGGAAGCTGGGGTATTTAACCTTTTCACTGCTGAGATATTTCCAGCCTTTAAAACTCTCCTTGCTCAATGCAGGGAGAAATATGGAAAAAGTTTATTTAGGTTCCTAGGAGATGGCAGTATATGCCTGCTTAGTTTGAAAGCAGTGCAATACGTATTATATAACTAGCAGGCGTTTGGTGTTGAGAATGGATATACACACCCATAGCACAGCAAGCATTTTCTTTGCCAACGGATATACCCGTTCGTAGCAGTGTAAAGGTTAAATGGCTGGCCTGTGGGTTTAAATGCCCTGCTCTGCCTGGTACTGAATGTGATTCATCAGATTCTGATTCAGACATATTAATATTTGATAAATCAATAAACCTCGAAGAATCACCAGCACTATATTAAACACTATTCATACAATAATAATCTTGACATAAAATTAGTTAATACATTAAAAAAATACAACGCTCTAAGCTTGAAGCCAATGAATACAACTACAGATGTACCCCTTGCCCTCCAAGTAGAAGAGCTGTTTCTCTGAGTGATTTTCTAAAACAGAACCTGTTAAGCTCGCACATATACAGATATACCTCTTGGACACCAAACAGTTTATCATATTAGCTAACCATTTCTGCACTTAACTCATTATTTTAAAATGTCACTTGTACCCCTTGTCCTCTGACCACCTCAATTAAGATATATAAGCCATAATATTACTAAAAAATGACGTATTAGAACAGAGCGGAATATATAAACTTACAGTTATTTTCATATATATTTACTTATTTTTAGATGTTTAAATTATTTTCGTACAGCTCACAAAATACAGTACTTAAAGTTTTCTTGCACTTCAACACTATTTGAGAATAGTGTACAAGATTTATAGTCCCATAGAGAAACTATAGCCCTTCAAAAATATTTTACCGTCCTTGGTAAAAGCCGTCACCGATAATTATCCATGACCTTTTTTTTTTCCCTCCTCTCCCCCAGATAACGATGAGGCAGACCAAGCAATTTTCATCTGCGTCCACTGACATTCAATCACAACAATGTAGGCCTTACTAAGTCAAAACTTAAATATATATTATATATATATATATATATGTATATATATATATATATATATATATATATATATATATATATATATATATATATATATGGTCAGATGGAATCGGAATATTCTACACTTGATTTCGTGTACCATATTGTGATCTGTCCACCGCTGTGGTCTCGAGGTAGCGTGCTGCCTTGTCACGCAGCGGACCCGGGTTCGATTCCCGGTCGGGACAGCCTCCTGGGTGAGATTTTTTCTCACCTGTAAGTCAAATGTCAGGAAGCTTAGGGCCCAACTGTCCCCGAAAATCATCCGGCCATCATCATCATCATCTTTCACCGATGTGGAAAGCAACGGGGAGATACCACACCTACAGAGTGAAAATTATTTAAACCGACAAACTCTGGGAAGTTGTAGGGGACGCCAAAACAAATATGTTTCCCTAATGTCATTTTTTCCTATGAGGATTATTTAAATCGGTAGAGGAAGATTTCTTTGGCGGCAAATTAATTAAACCAACAAACACTTTTGCATTTTTATTACCAAGAGACAACACATTAACACAACGCAGTTACTTAAATTACAGTAGAGGTTCAAAAATGCCTCCATTGACATGTAAACAAAGGTTACACCGGCGGATCATGTTTTGTCTAACACGAGCAAAACTCCAGGAGTATCGTTAATTGCTCCTGCTGCTGTTACTATCCGGGCAACAAGATCCTTTTCTGATGCAACAGGAGTTGTGTAAACAAGGTTGCGCATTTCTCCCCACAAAAAAAAAAAAAAAATCCAGAGGGGTCATATCTGGGGATCGAGCAGGCCATGGTACAGGACCACCTCTGCCAATCCACATTTCTGGAAACCGTTGGTTCAAGAATCGACTCATACGACGACTGAAATGTGCCGGCGCCGTTGTTTCTTTCACCTTAGGAATCAATCCCATACGAGTTTTACCTTTTTTTTAAGAACTGAGTAATTCCCATTCCTTGATATATTGAAACCACGCTTCTTGCACATTTCGATGATAGCACTATAGCTGTAATTAGCGTCAGAAAGGGCTGTTACGTATTCCTCCCAGAAAGGATCTATTTTCCTTGGCATACTAACAATCAAACCAGATCCGAACACTGTGACAGGTAGCACTCGACAGAATGAACATGTGCTGTTGTGAGCGGCATCTCTGCGTAAATAGTAGTGACGTCATCATCTTTCGAACTTGTCCCCAGGAATCGTGAACAACCCTCCATATTGGCATAAATTTTGCAGCACATATTCAATATACCTATTCATCTATAATTAGAACAATCTTGTCTGCTTCCTTATATTTTATATAGGGTATATTTTGGCGATTTTTCATTCTTCGGGTATATATCTAAATTTCCAATATAAATATATAACTCTGTTTGGTGGAGCAAAAATATTACAAAAAATAGAAAATTACAAATATATCAAACCATAATTCAGAGCATTTTAACATATGGTGCTGAAGTCTGGCAAATTCCTACCAGGGAAATGAAAAGAATTTTAAGTACAGAAATGGATGTTTTAAGAAGATCAGCTGGAAAATCTAGAATGGATAGAATACGAAATAAGGGAAATTATGGGTGTACAAGAGGAGCCGGACATCATAGAAAAGAAAAGATTGCAGTGGTATGGTCATGTCAAACGAACGCCAGAGCAAAGATTGCCAAAAATTGTTATGGAATGGATCCCAATGGAAAGGAGGAAGAGAGGAAGACCGAAGAAAACTTGGATAGAAGGGGTACAAGCAGCTATGAATATCAGAGGAATGGAGGAAGATCAATGGATGGATAGAGAGGATGGCGTTTGGTTTCCGGAAGACGGCGGCAGCTGCCATGATACCGGATGATGATATATATATATATATATATATATATATTATATTATATATATTATAAAATCTAGTATACGAATCTTTAGAGAAAATGATGCATATTTAATTAATTCTATGTTGATATTATCAATGCCCGTTGTATTTTTACACGCTTTATATTAGCTTGACCTATATCTAACTATGTAACGAAATCTTTCAACACGATTTTCACCCACTTAAAAACATTGCATCGACTTGAAACTTTGTATACTTGTAAAGGACCAATGCGAATACAATAATTTCATAATTTTTTTCTAAGATCCTGGCCAGGATCATGAGGACATCAAAGAAATAAAGACCGGTATAATAGGTTGCGGACGTATCGACTTCTTAGACTATCGTTGTGGTAGTTCAGTTGGTAGAATGGTAGACTGTAGTGGTATATAATTTCAGTAGTCGATAGGTCGCTGGTTCAAATCCGGCCCGGAGGATTTTTTTAGAAGAGTATTACTTTTAACTCACACTGCAATAGAATCGAATTGAAAGATATTTATATTTTTGGAAAACCAAACTAAAAAATTAAAATAAATAATAGTTTGAAAAAACTAAAACAACACGCTTTATTAGAAAACCGAACTAAAAATGAAAAATAATTTTAATTTCCAACACGCAATCATATCCAACACATCTAGAATAAAACTAGAGTTATCTATAAAAAAAAGAATTTTACCATCAAAAGCGTGGGGTGCTCTATATCAATTAATATATTTTATAATAAACAGATATAGGTAAAAGTAAAGTCTCTAAGAAGAAAACGAAAAAAACCATAAAAAGCACCCCACGCTTCTGATGGTAAAATTATTTATTTTGTAGATAACTCTAGTTTTATTCTAGGTGTGTTGGGGATGATTTTTTTGTTGACCACTTAAATTTTATCCCAAGCGTGTTGGAAATTAAAATTATTTTTAATTTTTTAGTTCGGTTTTCTAATAAAGCGTGTTGTTTTAGTTTTTTAAAACTATTATTTATTGTTATGAAAATGATTAATGTAAGTTGTAAATTCCTCTGTGGTTATTAAATCTATGTGTTCATCTGTTTGTATTATAATTTCTTCTTCGTTTTCTTCTGAATTTTTTTCTGTCCACAATTCTTGATAGTATTTTATCCATTTTTTCTTCCGGAATATTATTTAATTTAAGTATATCTCATGTTTCATTATTTGAATGTTTCATAATTTTGTATGCCTTTTCTTGTTTTCCATGTACATCGTGTTCGATATCACTTATATATTTATCCCACATTGTATTTAGTTTTTCTAACTTCTCTAGGAATTATTGCACTTTTTCTTTTGTATTCATTTAATGATTCATTTGTTTTCCTATCAAAATAATTTAGATACGTAGTTTTCTTTTCATTTATCAAATGTTCTAAGTAATCATTCGAAATTTTAATTTTTTTTTTTATTATATGATTTCTTTCTCATTCCTAAAGATCCTTTTGAAGCTTGAGTTATTATTTTTTAATCTTATCCAATTCTTCATTTATATTTCTACTTATAGGATTTTCTGTAATATACTGGATTTTCTGATATAGTTATTTCATGGATTATTGTAATAGGTGAACTTTAAATGTATCATCTTTTTCTATCTTATCATAATGTAATTTATTCCATCGTATCGGAATAACTATATTAGACATCACTAAAAAATGATCAGAATTAATATCAGGACCTCTGTATATTCTAGTATCATGAACTAGTTTTTAAAAGTTGTTTATTTACAATCACATAATCAATTATACTTCTACTTTCTCTGGCGTTCCATGTATATTTGTGAATATCTAAGTGTGGAAAAAAATATATTCGTTACTTTAAAGCCATAATAGGCGATGAAGTCTATTAAAAGTTTTCCATTGTTATTTATGGTTATTTCACCATGTTTACCTATGGTTTCTAGTATTGGTTTATTTCCTATACGTGCATTGAAATCTCCAGTTAAAATAGGGTAATCAATTTTGTTTTATTTATAACTTTCTGGAGTTCTTCATAAAACTCTATTACTTTATCTCTATTTTTTCCTTCATCTGGGTCATATATTCCTATTATTGTAATATATCTTCTTTGAATACGCAATCTTAATTTTATCATTCTCTCATTTATAAATTCGTAGTTATTATTCTTCTTTTCCATTGTTTTTTATCATTATTGCTATTCCAGCCGATGCATGTTTATTTTGAGGTACTCCATGATAAATTAATAAGTAATTTCTCAATTATATTGATCCTTTTAACTTCTTTTTAGTTTCGGTAATAACTGCTACATCTATATTCATCTTACTTAATTCATTTTCTAGTTAATTTTGGGGAAGTAGCTGAATTCAAATACCTAGGAACAATAATCACAAATAGGAATGAGATGCACAAAGAAATTAAACATAGGCTCAATCCTGGAAATGCATGCTAATATGCATTGCAGAGACTCTTGATGTCCCAACTCCTTTCAAAAAACGTTAAACTGAAAATATATAAAACCATTATTCTACCAGTTATATGGGTGCGAAACATGGACTCTTACTTTAAGGGAGGAAAGGAGATTACAAGTATTTGAGAATAAAGTACTTAGGAAAATTTTTGGACCAAAGAGAGATGAACAGACAGGTGAATAGAGAAGACGACATAACAATGAACATGGTCTTTATAGGAAGCCAGATATAATAAGAACAGTTAAGTCTGGTAGACTGCGATGGGCAGGACATGTTGCACGTATGGGGAATGAAAGACTTGCATGGAAGCTTCTTGTAGGAAAGCCAGAGGGAAAACGCCCAGTTGGTAGAGCAAGAATGAGGTGGGAGAATAACATTATCTATGGTTTGAGGGAAGTAGATTATACAGGGAATGATTGGAAAGCATTAGCTCACGATAGGGATGTACGGATAGCTTATGTCCGCGCGGCCATGAACCTACGGGTTCGATAGTGCCAGTGAGTAAGTAAATAAGTTCTGGTTCTTTATTTCTAGTGCCTCTTGCACTCCAAGTGCCGATTTTCATTATTTCAGATATACCTAAATCTTTAGTTCTGTTTCTTGCTTTAGTTGTCTTCATATGGTCAGTCCGGTTGCATTCATGAGAACATTTGTATGTATAGTGATATTTAAGAAACGCTTCTTGGAACTGATGAACGGCCTGAAATTGATTGCCCTAGAAAGAAACGCACCAAGCTGAAAACAAGCTGATCAGTTGCATGCTGCTGCAAGTAGCAGTACTTTCATATTTTGTTTGTGCCTGATAGAAAAATATTCAAGTTATTTGGAACCTGTTGTTAATTCTCTACAAGCCATGGCTATAGATTTAATTAAATGCACGGCCCATACTGAAAGCATTAAAAGCATGCTACAAATGTGATGAGTAGAGACCGGATGTTAGGGAAAATGCCTATAGTTATTTATTATAGATATTGTAAAAGTGACTTCATATAAGTTCATACCGACGACCCTAGAGTTGTTTTCCATGAAATTAATGTTGCCTATAAATGCCTATTTCAGCTTATAATGCCTATGACTTCATATAAGTTCATACCAACGACCCTAGAGTTGTTTCCATGAAATTAATGTTGCCTATAAATGCCTATTTCAGCTTATAATGCCTATGACTTCATATAAGTTCATACCAACGGCCCTAGAGTTGTTTTCCATGAAATTAATTTTGCCTATAAATGCCTATTTGCAATTTTTCTATAAATTAACTCAATATTTCAATGAAATCTATTTAAATTGACAAACTTCATGGCACAAAACATTTCATAGTGTTATTTTTATAAAATCCTTTAGAATATTTTAGGATCCATCCATCCATAGTAATTTTGCCCGAAGGCAGGTCCTTCACTGCAATCACAGCATGCTTGTAGCTTTACTATGAAATTGTAGATGTGGTAGCTTCCCGTTCTTTTCCACACCGGTGAAGTATGATGATGATAGTGATGATGGCCATATGATTTCGGGGACCGTTTGGGCCTTAAAGTTTTCCTGACATTTGTCTTACAGGTGAGGAAAAACCCTGATAAAAACCTCACCCAGAAAAACTGCCCCGACCGGGGATCGAACCCGGGCCCGCTGCGTGACAAGGCAGCACGCTACCGCGAGATCACAGCGGTGGACTATTTTAGGATAAGGGTGGCAATAACCCAATAACCTAGCAGGTAGATGGTTTTCCCCTCAATGCACTCCCGTTAGGTAAATATTGTATTTTTCCACCTCATGGATTCCCTTTAACCGAAATAGCCCTATGCTATGTCCCATTGTATTATGCTCCGGCTCTAAGGCTCGGAGAAAAGTTTTTTTTTGCTTCTTTTCAATCCAAAAATTTCTGAGTGACAAAGCGGGTTCTGCTCTTTGTAAAAAGTCAAAACAAATTCCAAAAACATCTCTGATATCTTCCCATGCATATGTTTATATTCTTAACGTAAGACTCGAGAAAGTTATGTTGTTCATTTTTTGTAAAACCCGATTTTGAATTTTTAGTGCCTATATTAATGATTTTTAGTGACTTTTTGCCTGCCTATTTTGAATTTTTTAAGGGCCTAACATCCGGACCCTAGTGATGAGATCTCCGAAGGCATCATGAAAGAGATGGAGACTCTTGCTTCTGAGCTAGTTATGGAAATCACACTACCAAGAATATCCAATAAGCAGACACATCCAGCTAATCCACAATGTAATCCCAAAGATTACATTAAGGTGGGTATCTTAAATCCCTGCATGGACTCCTTTCACACAGCTTTTCAGACAGATTTGGAGAACAACAGGGTTCTGATTTTGATCTTCAAATGCTGCACCATAAGAACCTAAAAACATCTCTGAAAGATGTTCAAGCAATGCGAGCACAATTTCAGAGTATTATAAAATCGAGGGTTTATGCACCGAAATTGAACTATGCCACCATATGTGGATGAGACGAAGTGACGCTGATTTCACTGACATCGTTGGACGAGTGTGATTTTTTCTATTCCATCAAAAAACAATTGTAATATGCCTGTCTTTACTGTGCACTACGTACGGCGTCGATTAAATGCAATTTTAGCACCCTAAGAAGAGTGAAGATATGGTGCCACTCTACAATGACAGAAAATCGCCTTAATGGCTTGTGTATGCTCGGTCTGCACAAAAAATTGTTAAAAATTATATTGAAAATTTCAAACATAACATACTTAAAAAAAATTCTCAAAAGAAAATGTGAGTCGAACTGTGTGTATTGTTATACTTTATTAGCAGATCAAATATAGCTAATAGTTTTCAATACAATTAAGTCATCATCATCTTCAAGGTATGGGCCTGTTGGCCCGTTCCGCTCCCCGGCGCACTACATGCCGCAGGCGCAGGTCGTCCTTCCAACGACAGACATAACCCAAATAATACAATTAAGTATAACAACTAAAAATCAATGTTGACAAAAAATTCAGTTCGCTATGCCTAAAAATTCTGCTATTATATCACTTATAATTCTTCATATTTCCTCTTCAAGAGCGCTGTAGTTTTCTTCCGAAATATATTGAGGTTAGTTTAAAAAATGAAGGTATTAGGAAAAAGAAGCTCTTCCAGATGAATGAAAAGAATCGATTATCGTACCAATTTATAAGAAAGGAGATAAAAACTGATTGCAACAACTATAGGGACATCTCATTACTTTCAATTTCGTACAAAATTCTAACAAATATATTAGTAAGCAGACTTACTCCATACATCGATGACATTCTAGTTCATCAATGTGGATTTAGAAGAAACACGTCTACAACTGATCAGATTTTTAGTATAAGACAGATTTTAGAAAAGAAATGGGAATATAATGGTATTGTACATCAACTATACGTAGACTTCAAAAAAGCATACAATTCAATTAAGAGGGAGAAGTTATATAGTATCCTGCTGGAGTTCGGAATTCCTAAAAAGTTAGTTGGAATTATACCCTATACAAACGTGTCTAAATGGCACAGAGAGTAGGGTATGTGTAGGTAAACAGTCTTCGAACACTTTTGAAATCCAGAATGGGTTGAAGCAAGGAGATGCACTATCTCCTCTACTATTTAATTTTGTACTACAGCATGCCATCACATCTCTAGAGGATGAAGAAAGCCTACAACTCAATGGTATTAATAAGCTGTTAGTTTATGCTGATGATATAGTACTATTGGCCGATAGCGAGGAGGTACTAAAGGACAACCCGCACACACTATTAAGTAACACTAAGAAATTAGGACTAGAAGTAAATATAAATAAAACTAAATATATGGACACACATAGAAATACATTATATAATGGAAATTGACAGCTAATGACAAACGAGAGAAATTTTGAGGAAGTGGCTGAATTCAATTACCTAGGAACAATAATCACAAATAGGAATGAGTGCACAAAGAAATTAAACATAGGCTCAATTCTGGAAATGCTTGCTATTATGCATTACAGAGACTTTTTATTTCCGAACTCCTTTTAAGAAACGTTAAACTGAAAATATATAAAACTATTATTCTACCAGTTATGTTATATGGATGCGAAACATGGATTCTTACTTTAAGGGAGGAAAAGAGATTACATGTATTTGAGAATTTCTTAGAAAAATGTTTGGACCAAAGAGAGATGAACAGACAGGTGAATGGAGAAAACTACATAACAATGAGCTACATGGTCTTTATATGAAGCCAGATATAATAAGAACAATTAAGTCTCGTAGACTGCGATGGGCAGGGCGTGTGGTACGTATGGGGAATGAAAGACGTGCATGGAAGCTTCTTGTAGGAAAACCAGAGGGAAAACGCCCGGTTGGTAGACTAACAATGAGGTGAGAGAATAGCATTATCTATGATTTGAGGGAAGTAGATTATACAGGGAATGATTGGAAAGCATACATCCTCCAGTGGAATGCAGGAGGATTATCTACTGCAAAAGTATCAGAATTGATTGGAAAGCATTAACTCAGGATAGGGATGTATGGAGAGCTTATGTCCGTGCGGCCATGAACCTACGGGTTTGATAGTGCCAGTGAGTAAGTAAGTAACATAATTTAGAAGACGCATGTATTTGTAACAGAGAGTAGTACCTTCCCCTTTACTACCTTACTGTACCTGCTAGTGGAGTGAGTGAAGGGAGGATCTCTATCAACTGGCTTGAAATAGAGAATAGACTATTTCTAAGGTAGTAAAGGGGAAGGTACTACTCTCTGTTACAAATACACGCGTCTTCTAAATCTTCTTCTTCTTCCTTTCATGTGATAGACCTAGTGGTCTGTTACGGTCTGAATCCGTTTGAAGGGTCTGCCCAAAGATCTCTTGCCTGGTGGCTGGTAATTTAAGATCTGTTTTCTAAATTATGTTATGAAAATAAAATTATATTGGATTATATACTGAACAATTCGAAAATTTATAATAGTGGTATAATATATAATAGTTATTTTTAAAACTTATACCTATATATACATTTTTGTTTGTTTTTGTTTTTAATTGTTTAACATCTCCTTTGTATGCATATTTAAATCCCAGCTTCTACTGTGTCTAAATTATGTTCAAATGTATACCAAAAGTAATATATACATACACTCAAACGTTTAACTGTGTTTTCCTTATATCTATCACACAATAACTAAGCAAAGCATTGCTAAAAATAATTATCTAAATATTTTTATAAATGTATAAAAACCATATATTAAACGCTAACTAAGCACTTAATTCTACTAAATAAATTATGTATTAACTGAATTTTGAAGACTGTTCTAAAATCCACCACATTGCTAGAACTAAGAATAGTCTACTGAGAAAGACAAAAGTTTTTTGTGCTGTCAATACAATGTCAGTACTGAACTACACTATTAACAATAGATGGTCCTCCGCCGGTCTGCCACACTGCAAATTAGCATACTAAAACCGTGTGTTTTATATTATATTAGTTATAGAAATCTTAATATAAATTCAAAGTGTAACAAAATAAGTCAGGAATTAAAAACTATATATCGTATTTTTTACAAAAACCCTCTGAAAAAAGGATAAATTATATTTTATTTTCTGGTTTTCACAGCTTTGGGGGAGTTGGTTTATAGCTGGTAACACATTCCTATCTTTGATCTAGTTATTGTATGCACCCCTACAGTAGTGGGGGTAGTAAAATGACGTCCATTCTATCAACTCCATTGACATAGATAATAGTTTCAATTACAACTCTTAAAAACATTATTTAGTTTTCCTCTTTCTAAAGATTTTTCACTTTACAAATACTTTTGTTCCTCGCGAAACTATTGAACCCTCAGGTAAAAACATTCCCACCACCAGCCTATTGACCGCCTGAAGGATTGTATTTCAACCTTTTGACTTCAAATTTTGTAAGAAGTTGCCGCCACGTGCTCTGTATTGCCACTTCAGTACGTTACTATCGTAGGATAAGTGTGCTCTGTGTTTGAACCTCGCTTTTGTTTTATGCGAATCTGCGAAATTTGAACATAACCACTATTTTGAAATTATTATAAAGTTTCGTACGTATTTGAACATAAGTATATGTCTTATTTTAATGTCATATCTTGAGTGGTTACAAACTCAGTTCCGAATTATTTTTGCGGTCTAAATATTTCAGTTCGATTTATAGATTTGATAGCAATTTATACAATCTCAACTGTACTTTTGTGCAAATGGCTAATGCAATATTATCGTTAACGGAGAAAGTGTTACCATCACACGAATCTTCTAAAAAATCATCATTAGTGACTAAAAGAACCCTCTCAATAAATGACTTGCCTGATGAAATATTGCTTAAAATATCATATTTCACAGCTGAAGAACTTTGTTTCGTAATTGCCGAAGTATGTGAGAGGTGGAATGCTCTATCCGAAGATGTGACTTTATGGAAGAATCTGACATATATATGTGTTTCTAAATCTAAATTCATATCAGCTTTAAAGGTAAATGTTAATTGTGATATTTATTTAGAATGTTACTTTTATCACCTTAATAGTTAATAGATCCAAGGAAAAACTTTAGTTTACCTTTCCTAATATACAGAATAACAGTGTGCATGCGCAAAAGTTTAATAAACTTTGTAGGGTTGGCGCTAGATGGTTCAACATATCTGTGAAATCCCACATTAAGTATATAGAGTTGTTACTTGATAGAACTACGTAGCAGTGAAATCGATGTGACCAACCTTCGAAATATATTCCCAAAAAATTATTAGAAACTAGCTAATACCCGGTATGCGCTGCTACGCCTAAATAAATAAAAAGTAATATGCTTTTATGTTTAGTTGAATAATTAAAGGGAAAAATATGGCTGTGATTTCCTTCAGGTCGCAAAAATTTTTCAATTCAATATCTTATTCCACTGATGCACTAAACACTTTTAAACACGTTTAAAACATTATGCAACACTTTTAAATACATTTTAAACATCTTCCAATGTTGCAACGAGTTTTTTTTCATATTTATATATTTGCGTAAAACACGCACTGCGATTCTATAAAACTTAGAAAAATTTTCGTGCGACCCGAAGGAAAGCATATCCAAAAATATTTATAAATTTATATTTTTTTAGATATCCCGTGATGATTCCCGGCGTTTCCCGGGAATCTACTTATCCCGATCTTCTTGACATAAAAGAGCTGAAATACGAACATTAATGTGTTTTGTGTTTAGTTAAAGAAGTGAGAGGAAACATTTAAGGCTGTTGTACACTTCAGGTCGCAAACATTTTTCGATTTATTATCTTATTCCACTGATGCACTAAACACTTTTAAACACGTTTAAACATTTTGCAACACTTTTAAACACATTTTAAACATCTTCCAATGTTGCAACGATATTTTTTTTATATTTATATATTTACGTAAAACATTGTCGTGCTACATTGCTTACTGCTATTTTCCCTCCTCTTCCTATGTTGTTCCAGCGTTGCCACCATCTTCTTGGCATAAATGTGCTAAAAGACAAAATTCGTTATTGTGAGTTATCCGTAAAAGAATACCCCCCATGTGCTGCTATACTTGCACAGGAATCTACGTAATTGTCTCGATCTTCTTAGCAACAATGAAAGACGAAAATGATTATTGTGAGTTATCTGTAAGAGATAAACATATGCTGTCGCGGACTTTTTGTAGAGCTTCTTGATATATTAAATTCTGTGTACATTAATGTTGTGCATTTGTTATGGTTTAGGCAGCGTAAGCCATTTAAGCGTCCAAAGAGCTATTTTTTTCACGTTTTCCACTACAAATGGGGAATTTTAAGGGTGTAGGAATTGAGTATCGCAACTCTCTTATAGCCTATGTTCATCCCGGAAATCTCCTGAACATTTTGCAAAAGCTCCATCACAATCGGATCAACGGTATGGCCGCGCATAAAGTACGAACAAACAAATATACAAACAAACAAACATCGATTTTTATATATTAGATGGACGTACATCAACTTACTTCTTCCTAACCTAACAAAATAATCTACATGCATTTGCAGGGTGGTCATAAAGTCTCGATCCATTTCCAAGAAATAATGAACTCAGTTTGGTGATTTTTATGTATGTTTATTGTCAAGGTTTGTATACATGTCCACCGTATTTCAACATGGCTTCCGTCCATTTCGAAGCATTATTCCAATCGTTCGAGTGTAGCCCGAAAGACGTTTTGAATCGTAGCTGGTGAAATAGCCGTCACTGCATTGCGAATTTGAGTCCTAAGATCCTGGAGATCCCGCATCTTTGTCTTTTACACCTTCCCCTTTATGAATCCCCAAACAAAGAAGTCCATGGGCCATTCTGGTGTAGCTGTGGTTAGAGGAATAACTCGAGCATGTCAAGGTAATTGTTGCCATTAATTGTCTGTTCTGCGAACATGAAGGGTCCGTACACTGTGGTCTTCGTAATTCCAAGCCACACATTCACTTTCGGTGTGTTTCGGTACCCCATATTCGGGTGTTATATTTATTAACTTTGCCACACATGTGGAACGTGTCCTCATCACTGAACATGATGTGATCCATAAGGTCCTCATTGTGTGCAGCCGCTATCAAATCATAACACGTAGCCTGACGAGCTGCATAATCTTCTGCGTCTAATTTGTGGAGCACCTGAATGTGGTACGCTTTTTTTTTTTCCAACGTAAAGCGGTGAAACTTACAAAATCGTTTATTTTGGCACATCTAACTCATTGCTTAAACGACGACTTGATTCTCTCGGGCTTCTTTCGATCGATTCTCTGATTCGCTGAACTGTCTCTTCTGGTACAGAAGATCTCCCGGAGTGTGGTTCATCCGCATCGTTCCCAATTCTTTGAAATGTATTGTAAAGTAACCGGATGTTTGCTAGTTTTGGTCCTGGTTTGTGGAATTTCCGAGTTAACGCCTGTCTCACCTCGGTATAAGATAATCCGCACAGTCGCGTACTTACAACATACACTCTTCCTATCGTCAGCACGCTTCTTGATTATGCTAAAAAAAAGAAAATAATTACGTTAACACAGACATGGACCGAGACTTTATGATCACCCTGTATATTATTTAATGAAGTGTACAGTAATATGATGCACACTAACTTTTCTAATCCTGAACCTAACAAAATTAAGCAAGTGAACATCCATTTTCTCTAAATCTATTTTTGAATGTTGGTCATTCCGATTTCATAAATAGTTTCAGCTTTTAGCAAAAGTTACTTTAAAAAGTCTAGTATTTGATGATCACGAATATTTCGAAGTTCCATAGAATCGCAGCGCGCATGCGCGAGATGCTCTAAAGCTATGGTTTATTAAGGTACGTACACATATGCGCGCCACGAACACGCGCGGCGCGCGCGCCGTTCGTCTTATGATCGTCGAAATGATTAATTTCAACGAACCTCCTGCGATCCATAGGAAACCCACAAACCTTCAGTAGACATTTTGCAGAGACAAAGGCCTACACTTGGTAATTCCATGTCTCCTTATTCAATTATTTTCTTTTATCAAAATTATTTATTTTGTTCTGGATGGGATACTGAGGAATTTTACCTGTACACCATAATACATTGTCAAATAATTTCAAAACTGCAATCACTTCAGAAATGTTTTTAACCAATTATTGAAATTTTATTTTTAAAAAATTGAAAAATATGAAGGAATATTAAATTTTTACTAAAATATGAACATTTCCCCAAAATATTATGAAATATGGAAAAAAATATGTTGGTCTTATTTGATTCTGTAGATTATAAAATGTAAAGATACTCTATGGAGCAACACAAATTTTTATAGAACGCAAAAATAGTATTATAATATATATTAATTTTAATATCAACATAAGTACAATTTACAAATGTAATACATTACAAAATTATGTACAGTACCAGTATTATTTTATTCTTTGGCATATTTCTCATTTGAGTGAATTTTTTAAGTAGATTGCTGTCGTTGTTTAAAAGGTCATGAATTTTTTTCACAAGAATTTGTTAAATTATATTTCACACATAAAATGACTTTCAAAGTCTTAACACTCAATTGCGATTTTTTAATGTCCACACTTTATTTACCAAACAATGGTTGTCGAATCAACAATGTAAACTTCGATAAGCAGTTCTCAACAATGATTTGTTATTATTAAAGTTTAACGTTATAAAATTAACAAAAATAATATAAAACTCATATCCTGGCGAAATAGCTACATGGACGCCGAAAACCGTATATTCCCTTTCCGTTCTCCCGCCGTGCCCTAGCTTGTCGTACATTCTTTCCCAAAAATCGGGACTTTTCTAAAATGCTGCGGGACAAATTGTTAAAAATCGGGGCTGTCCCGCCATAATCGGGACGTCTGGTCACCTTACACAATACACTTATTACTGATATGTATTTACATATTCTATTGTTTTGTGATACTTCATACATAGCATTATGAAATGAACGTGTTTAGTACACACAAAAAAAAAACACATAACATTGAAAAAAAAAAACAGGCATGCTGTAACAATATTGTGAAATCATTTTTTTTTATTCCTTAGAGCAACAAATATCGATAGACATCAACGTGCACACTGACCTGACGATCCTTACTATTTATTGTAGCGCCAACCCAACAATACTAAGTTATGTGTCAACAATATAACAATATTTTACTTTTCACTCGCCGGTAGGAAGAAAGTAAAGTAATTATCTTCTTCCTGCATGTATCCGGAGATATATCCATTTTATCTCCTATTTTCCTGCAGGCATCTCTTTTCAATGATTTTTTAAAATGATCCTTATGTTGAGGATCCCACAATAATTGTTTGTTTTTATAAAGATCAGTAAGTTTTAACATGTTTCCCTCTGACCACTCCATACTCAAATAATAATAAGGTGCGCGCCGAAAACAACGAACCTCTCAAGTACCTGTCCAAATCTAAACAGCGAACCATCAAAGTGTTCGTGGAAAAAAAGACAATGAGTGGATCGTGGGACGCCGCATGTGCGCGGCGCGCGCGCGCTCCTTAAAACACCGTACAAATCTGAAGAACATGGTGCGCGCGCGCGGCGTGCTAGTGTGTACGTATCTTAAGACTGTAAAAAGTTATGTTGTAGTACATTTTTTGTAAGAGCCTATTTTGAATTTTTAGTGCCTATATTAATAATTATTAGTGCCTTTTGCCTGCCTATTTTGAATTTTTTAAGTGCCTAACATCCGGACTCTACTTATAATATTATTTCACAATTTTTACGTATTTACTCATTTACGAGAAACACGGTAACATTACATTTTTGGACAATATGTGATACTCACTAGCTGTTTTCCCTCCTCTTCCAATGCTGCTATCATCAACTCAACAATTACACTATTTTTATTTCCATTAGTACTACTTTCGTTAGGTTAGTGTTGTTTTTTGTTAGATTAGTGTACACTTCCAGTGAGCTCACTAACTAATACATTTAATTAATTATGTATGTTAGGTTAGGGAAGTCGCGCAAAGTTAGTTTACATGGTCACATTCGTTCCCGTTTTAGCCCGAGGACCAAGTCCTGTTTTGGAAGGAAAAATGTACCCGCTGTCCTGAAAGTTCTTTTGGGGACACTCAAATGTCCAGCTTTAATTGCCCGCTGAATGCGTCTTTCGTATGTAATTAAGTAATTGCAAAATATGAACGTTAGGAAGCGCCATGTAGTGTTACTTACGATGCCTGTTTGTTCTACACCATCTTTGTTTTTTGTTTTACTATCTATATGATATTGGTTACGGGCATTCATAGAGAAACTCTGTGGGTTTACTGGCACAGAGCACTCGAATAGAGGGAAAACTCAGGGATTATAATAATCCCTGGGGAGGTAAAACTCTGAGTACCATTGACATCTAAAAAAAATTCGTCGTTTACAATCATTGGGTTACTGGTACAATTTTTGAAATTGTCAATCCATGGTCAGTGCAGCCAATGTCGGAGATTTTCTGCTGATTCTAGTACTTTGGCGGTGGAGAAATATAAGTTTAACTTAACATGAAAGAGATTTAGTTAGTGCATCATTATACGCCTTGCAGGGATAAATGTTATTAAACGTTAATAAGCAATGACGTTCTCTATGATGACTAGTGGGTTTATGATTTGTGAATGTTTGATTCTTATAAATTTGTTTTGGCAACAGTGCCGTGGCGAAAAGAAAATAACTGTTTCCGGTATTTGCTTTTTATCTTATTCCGTTAAGAATATACAAAAATATTGCAGTTTTTGTTAAAAGTACTGTGCCAACTTTTATTATTGATGAAGATGAGATTTTCGTTGAATTTTCTTGTGTTCAGAACTATGTTCCGAGTAATATGGAAGAAAGTGTTGAAACAATTCTAAATGCTGATGAAAAGTGGTGTGAAATGTTTGGCTACTTCAATGATAAA
This sequence comes from Diploptera punctata, assembly GCA_030220185.1. NCBI lineage: Eukaryota > Metazoa > Arthropoda > Insecta > Blattodea > Blaberidae > Diploptera > Diploptera punctata. Next base: position 812,057 of record JASPKZ010004918.1, read on the forward strand.
AACATTAATATTAAGAATATCATTCAATTGATAGGATTTTGTCCAGCAATTTCTAGATCAAATGCTGCTCTAGAGTGTGTATTTTCCCTTGTGAATTCTTTATGGTCAAATGAAAAAAACAGAATGAAAGTTGAAACTGTGAAGGCATTGCTCATGGTAAAAACACATTTTAACGATGTATCATAAACTTAAGTTTATGATAGAATTTCAGAAGAAAATAAACTTCTCGATGAAATACATAAATCATTGAAGTACAGCAATGCAGATGCACCTACAAGTTTACCTGTGTAGATAGAGTAGACATAATGTAGCTGAGTAAGTAATTTTAATGGAGAATAACAAATTTGTTTCATACAATTTTTGAAACTTCCTTTTATATCATGTTAAAGTGCCATCTTTTTTTTTTAAATGTTCCAGGTTTTCCTTTAATTTTTTATACATGTACCTCTTTACATTGAAAGTATTATGGACACCCTAGTTTACATCAACTTCTAATAAATGTTTGGGAATTTATTTGGAAGGTTAGTCATACTGCATGTGCTGCCATCTAGCGACAGGTCTATAAAATTTCTGTAGGACTTAAAAAGATACCAGTACGTTGTTACACCTAGTGACAGCTCTATAAACTCATGTGCATGTGCACTTTTATTCTGTAGGAATTAGAAAATATATTGGGAAAAGTAAACTACTGTTTTTCTTTGACATTTTGAAATATCTTACACAGTAGAAACATAATCAAGATTAACCCTAGCAATACCAATGGTGCTGGGGGGGTTCTTTATGCACACCTCCTGTCATTAATAATTTCTGTCTTGTAATTATTTCACTAGAAGCATGAAGTTAATAGTTATTATCAATCATTGCCTCTAGTATTGAAATGCGTAATTGTTTCTAAGTTTTCATTGTTGGTCATTTTATGAAACAATGATCTGGGAAAAACTGCGGATATGCTACACTTCGGGTCGCACGAAAATTTTTCTAAGTTCTATAGAATCGCAGTGTGCATGCGCTAGTGCTCCAATTATCCCAGGTAGATAAATGCAACCTCCAGCAGTTGGCGGTATATTTATGAGAAATCAGTATGACCAACATTGACACAAAATTCCCAGAACTTGTCTAAAAATGTATAATTAACACGAAATGAACTAGTGGAAATATGATTTTACGTGGTAACCGTCCGATATTTTGAATTTTTCATAGAGTAACAGATATGAAGAGGTAATTTATTTTACGTATCAAATCACATTTAAAAAGCAAGGAACCTAAAAGCTAACCAAACCTAAATCAATTACTCTAACGTAGGTGAAATCCAGGGAACGTGGAATCACATTTAAAAAGCAAGGAACCTAAAAGCTAACCAAACCTAAATCAATTACTGTAACACAAATCATACTCTAACGTAGGTGAAATCCAGGGAACGTGGAAATGGTTAGCAACATCTGGAGTATTTTGGGTTGTTGATGGTGGCAACGCTGGAACAACATAGGAAGAGGAGGGAAAATAGCAGTAAGCAATGTAGCATGACCATGTTTTACGTAAATATATAAATATAAAAAAAAGATCGTTGCAACATTGGAAGATGTTTAAAATGTGTTTAAAAGTGTTGCAAAATGTTGTAAACGTGTTTAAATGTGTTTAGTGCATCAGTGGAATACGATATTAAATTGAAAAATTTTTGCGACCTGAAGTGTACAACAGCCAAAACTGCACTTAAACTAGCGTGAAATATTTTGTCCTATAGAACAACAGTGCGCATGCGCCAGAATTTATAGAGCCAGCGATAACCCACAATCGAATCACATATCAATTATCATCCTCGATTGCTATCCGTCGCATTGCTATGAAATTTAAATGACCAATATTTGAAATAAATCCCCAAATCTGTGTTAAAAAATATATTAATAATATTAAAATTACCAAACGTTTATTAAAAATGGGGGCTCAACTGCACTTCTACAAGTACTTGATTTTTCAGTTATGTTGTAAACTTCTTCTGTATTTATTAACATTATTTCATATTTTAAACTTTTTCAAACAATTTTATAACATTATTAGACAATTTTGAAGTACTTATTTAAATATGCAAATCACAATAATATGACACTGTTAGACAATATTGTGATGCTAACTGCTATTTTCTCCACAGAGTATATTACTTAGTCTATGATTTTTCTATCGCTGTTTTGGGTTATCGCTGGTTGGACCTGCGTTAGGGAGTGATAAGTAAGTGTACACCCATTTTAATAGACGTTTGGTAATTTTAATATTATCAATATTTTTTAAACATAGATTTGGGGATTTATTGCAAATATTGGTCATTTAAATTTCATAGCGACGGATATTAATTGGGGATGATAATCGATATGTGGTTCGATTGTTGGTTATCACTGGCTCTACCAACTCTGGCGCATGCGCACTATTATTCTATAGGACTTTGAAAATATTTCACGCTAGTTTAAGTGCAGTTTTTTCCAAAATGGGTGTACACTTACCACTCCTTAACGCTGAACCAACCAGCAATAACCCAAAACAGCGATAGAAAAATCATAGACTAAGTAATATACTCTATGGAGAAAATAGCAGTTAGCATCACAATATTGTCTAACAGTTTCATAATATTGTGATTTGCATATTTAAATAAATACTTAAAAATTGTCTAATATTATAAAAATTGTTTGAAAAAGTTTAAAATGTTAAATAATGTTAGTAAATACAAAAGAACTATATTTTACAAAATGTAACTGAAAAATCAAGCGCTAGTTGAAGTGCAGTTGAGCCAAGATCTGTTATTGTGGTCATGGTAGTTCTTGTGATGTATAAAATGTCTTGAATTTCTTTTCTTGGCTTCTTCAACAATGGTTTTATATATCTAATTCTGTTTTACAAAAATTGGAGTTGGTTTATACAATTTATTCTTTCATTATTGACTGGTCTGACAGTTGTTCTCTTATGATCACTTTTTTTTTTTTTTTACTTATTCGGTGTTCAGTTTGTCTGTTGTGCCGTTATAGTAATTTACAAATGTAACAAAATTATTTGGAAATACAGCAATAATATTAAAAAAAAAGTTAGTAAATAGAGAAGAGCTATAATTTACAACGATAAACTGAAATCAAGGGTAACTAGAACTGCTGTTCAGCCAAATTATTTCATAATGTCTCAACATCCTTTGACTGGCAAAGAAATATGGGATATACTTGATAATGAAATAGTTTTAGATTTTGAATTTGTTGATAGTAATGATGTGAGTGAAACAGAATATGAAAATATTGTGCACGAGCAATATTTTAGGCTCAACTGCACTTCTACTAGCGCTTGATTTTTCAGTTATATTATTGTAAACTATAGCTCTTCTTTTGTATTTACTGACATTATTTAATTATGCCGACGATATAGATATAATAGGAAGAAGTCAATTAGCCATGAAGGATGCATTTATTAGCCTAGAGAAGGCAGTGAAAAGAATGAATCTTAAAATTAACCAGGCCAAGACAAAATATATGTCTGTGATTAAAGGTAAATGTGAAGCTTGCCCATCTAGTTTGGAAGTTGGTGCATATAAATTTGAGCTGGTTCATAGCTTTATTCATCTAGGATCTGAAGTAAATTGTAGAAATGACAATTCGGCTGAAATACATCTACGGATCATGGCTGCAAACAAATGCTTTTTTGGACTCAGGAAAATGTTTAGACCTCAGTTTATATCTAGAAAGACAAAAATACTCATGTATAAAGTTCTCCTTAGACCAGTGTTAACTTACGCATCAAAAACTTGGACCATGTTGAAATCTGATGAGGTCGTTTTGAAAGGAAGATACTGAGATCCATTTTTGGTGCCGCGAAAGAAAATTATGCATGGAGAAAGAGATACAATAATGAATTGTATAAATTGTACAATCAGCCAGATATTTTGAATTTTGTTAAAGTTAATAGATTGGCATGGGCTGGACACATTATTCGCATGGACAACAAAAGGATTACAAAAAGAATTTACAATGAACAACCACTATTGGCCAGAAAAGTTGGAAGACCTAAATTAAGATGGGAGGATGGTATAATTCAAGACATTAAAATTTTAAAAATAAAAAACTGGAAGAATGAAGCGCAGAACAGGGAAGTCTGGCATAAGCTTCTGAAGGCGGCCAAGGCCCACATTGGGGCTGTCAAGCCAATTATGATGATGATGATGACATTATTTAATATTTTAAAATTTTTCAAACAATTTTTATAGTTATTAAAGTAGAATATACCTCATAGTGAGAATTCCTAAAATAAGTAATTTTTATAGTGTTATTAGACAATTTTGAAGTATTTATTTAAATATGCAAATCACAATATTATGACACTGTTAGACAATATTGTGATGCTAACTGCTATTTTCTCCACAGAGTATATTACTTAGTCTATGATTTTTCTATCACTGTTTTGGGTTATCACTGGTTGGATCAGTGTTAGGGAGTGATAAGTAAGTGTAAACCCATTTTTAATAAACTTTGGTAATTTTAATACTATTAATATATATATTTTAACAAAGATTTGGGGATTTATTGCAAATATTGGTAATTTAAATTTCATAGCGACGGATAGTAATCGAGGATGATAATAGATATGTGGTTCGATTGTGGGTTGTCACTGGCTATATAAACTCTGTTGCATGCGTGCTGTTCTATAGGACTTTGAAAATATTTCACACTAGTTTAAGTGCAGTTTTTCCAATATTTTATTAACGAGCATAACATATAATACTATTTCATTTTAAAACAAATATGTTAAAATGTGCACAAAAAATTACTCATATATATTGTTTAAAATAGTAGTCATAAAGTTGGTAGTATAAGTTCTGTAATATGGGTTGGTATTGCTAGGGTTAAACTGCTGCTTTTGATGTTCTGTACAGAGCTTTTGGTTATTACAAAACAAAGAGATAGTTCCAAAAAAATTATTTCCCTTCATTAATGATTCCTATATCAGATCTTAAAAGGATTTGTGCTATTTTTTTATAAGTTTAAGACTAAACAATCTTAAATATGTAGAATGCTAAATGAGGTACCATAATTTCCAGGTTTGATTTCCGGTAGGGTAAGGGATTTTTAAAATCTTAACCTTGGGACTGGGTGTGTGTCGTTCTAGTTGTAGCCATTGGGTTTAATTGCTCTAAAAATATAACCTTTTTGATAATGTGTAACAATAGATTATGTCTAATGAAAATGGTTATAGTTCACAAAAATGAACTGAATAGGTGAGAAGTGTGCAGCAACATATTCTTTTAGGCATAATTAGTGTTAATGATCACCTCTGAATCTTGAAATAGACCACTAGTTAAAACCATGTTGAATGTTATACCCACGAACAAAGAAAATTATGAAAAAGAAAAAGAGCACATAATGTAGCCACGAAAAATGGTTTTGCAAGGAATGATAGTCAAGAAAATAAACAAGTTCAAAAGGCAAAAATTTATTAATCAAATCACTATTCTAAAAGGAAAAGAAGACAATGTAAAATTCAGAAAATTCACATATCATCCATTAAAACACCAAAAGTTTCAAAATATTTTTAAATATTTCAACATAAGGTTAGCACGCAAAAATGACTACAGTATCAGTAGATTAATTAGACCTAATAAAAATAAGAAAATAAAAGAAGAAAAGAAATCAGGGATTCATCAGATTAAATGTGAAGAATGTGAGAAATTCTACATAAGAAAAACTAAGAGAAATTTGAAAACTAGAGTGAAAGAACATCTCAGGAATGTCAAGAAAGGGGAAGTAGAAAAATCTGCAGTGGCTGCCCATGTATGGTCTGAAAAACATCTTATCGAGAAAGAAGCTAAATTATTAAAACAAATAGAAAAACCAAAAGAACTTACTGCTTGGGAAAATATCTACATTCAAAAGAGCGAAAAGAAGAAATTGATGAACTTTGAAATTCCTGGTAGAATGACCTGGTTTTGAGGTTTTTTGGTCTGCCAATAGAAGGAGCGAAGGACAGCTCTTCAAGACGACAGAACAACGGTCGTGATGATACTGAGGATGGAACAGAAAGTATATTCCAAAACTAGTTTATAGTTAAAGAAGAAGAATAATATGAGGTGAGTGATAAAAAAATTTACCTTTACGGTCTTGTCTACCATTCAACCAGGTTAGAAAGAAAATTACGGTAATTAGTATTATATTTAAAATAATCATAAATGATCACATACTATATCTACAATAAAATTATTTGCTACAATATATGTTACTTAATTTACTCAAAACTGTTTAGCTTCTATGTGCAGTAGAGAAAAATTACACACACTTCGATGGAGAAATTCAGGCAATAGAGTTAGCACTAACACAACTCCTCTACAGAATAAATACATTTCAGAGAGCAGTTGTACTAAGTGATTCAACATCAGCTATACAAGCTATAACAACATATAACTCTCCAATCGCCAGAAAAGTGTTGGTAATAAAAAAGATCATAAGATTATTGACCAAACAAAATAAAATTATCCAGCTCCAATGGATCCCCTCTCATTGCGGGGTACATGGAAATGAAATGGTGGATCTTTTAGCAAAAAAGGGCACCAAAATTTTACAGAAAACAAATCAATCCCTGCCCTACCATTCTGCAAAAATTATAATTAAAGAAACTTCCAGAAAGAACTGATGGAACACTTCAAATCACAAAGTAATGAGAAACCATGGGCAGCTATCTCGCAGAATAAAAACTTAATACCTGAACAACCAAGACATGAAGCAGTAGCAACATTCAGGCTAACAGGCCATGACTACCTGGCAGCACACCTCGATAAAATTGGAATCTACAACTCTCCAAATTGTATCCTGTGCCAAGACAATAACACTACCATGAACAAAGGTCATCTAGCTAGCTGTGAGGCTCTGAAGATGTCACCTGCAAGACTCTGGCAGGACTCTATTGGGAAGCAAGAAAGCAAATGGAACACATCCAAGCTAATGGGCATTAGACTACTACTACTACTACTACTACTATATATGTTACTTAACTCTAGATTTAACAAATAAAATATACAAGATAGAGAAATGAGAATAATAATACTAATGACTAGGGCTAAAACTTTTATGACCAAAAAAAATGCATTCATAACTCAAAATTTACAAAAATATGCACTGTATCATAAAAAGATATGACCTAATAATAATATAATCATGTAATAATTTCAATTGTGAAATCAAATAGTAAATCAGTTCATGACAATCAACTATTTATTTTAGGACAATAAATCATAAGCAAGCAAAAGTATAGAATTTGATACTGAAGCATGCTTTTATCTTATTAAAATTATCAGTAGCTTCCTGCTTATTGTGAGACAATGCATAAATTTTTGCTCCGGTATATACATAAGGGATAAGTTCATACTGTGAATTAATTCGATATAGGAGAGGAAGATAGAATTTACAAGAAACAAAATTCTGAGAAATTTAACAACTCAAATGAAAATGGAAGAAAGAAATTATATAATAAATTATCTTTACTCCTTAAAAGAGTAAAAATATGACGAATATGACCAATAAATTGCTACAATATGTACTGTTACATATAAAATGGCCAAATATGTATAAATATGATGTTTTTATTATTAATTTCATACATCTCAATGATTTATGTATAAATATGACTTAACAAAGTACTTTAATTTAATTCGGTTTTGTATAAAAAGTATTTATGTATATTTAAGAAACATATCACTCTTACAAAAATATATATACTGTATCATAAAAATCCTAGCCCTACTAATGACATAGAATTAATTAAATTCTGGAGGAAAATTAATTATTTAAGAACAAATCTGGAAATGCATGCTATTATGCATTACAGAGACTCTTGATGTCCCAACTTCTTTCAAAAAACGTTAAACTGAAAATATATAAAACTATTATTCTACCAGTTATATTATATGGGTGCGAAACATGGACTCTTACTTTAAGGGAGGAAAGGAGATTACAAGTATTTGAGAATAAAGTTCTTAGGAAAATTTTTGGACCAAAGAGAGGTGAACAAACAGGTGAATGCAGAAGACTACATAACAATGAACCACATGGTCTTTATAGGAAGCCAGATATAATAAGAACAGTTAAGTCTCGCAGACTGCGATGGGCAGGACATGTTGCACGTATGGGGAATGAAAGACTTGCATGGAAGCTTCTTGTAGGAAAGCCAGAGGGAAAACACCCAGTTGATAGACCAAGAATGAGGTGGGAGAATAACATTAACTGTGATTTGAGGGAAGTAGAATATACAGGGAATGATTGGAAAGCATTAGCTCAGGATAGGGATATATGGAGAGCTTATGTCCGTGCGGCCATGAACCTACGGGTTCGATAGTGCCAGTGAGTAAGTAAGTAAGAACAAGTAATTGTATAAGCATGACTTATAAGTAGGGCAAGGCATTTAATGACCTATAAATTGGTAAAAAATGCAAAATAAAAAATGTATTTATGACCTAAAAATACAAAAAAATGGCCACTAAAAATAATTACCAATAAAAAGTTAAGAATTACCATTAAACATATTATTTATTAGATTAAGTACTCACTTGATTACTAAATTACATAAAATTTAACTAACATCAAAATATTAAAAGCAAAGTATTAAAAAAGATACATATTACAGTATCTTTTATTGCAGAAAATCCATTTCAATTACACAGTGCACATGTACAACAATTTTGAATTGCAGTTAACAATCAAAGCTTGGCAGAGATTCTCAAACATAAATGATTGTCTATTGTCTGCTAGTACTGACTTATAAATGGAAAAGCTCCTCTCTACTTCAACGGAAACAATTGGAGCATTTTGAAAGCAAGCAATATCTCCTGGATTTAACTCACAGTCAGCAAGAGAAAAATTTTCACCAGACGAAGCTCTGCCAATTGAACACAATGTTGTGTGTACCCCCTGTTCTTGGTTATACACTTCTTCATTTTCATTGACACTGTATCACCCACTTTAGCACATGCATGTCTCAAATCATTCACCACTTTATCCACTATTTGTAGCTGTTCCACTAATGCACTTGGGATTTTTTCAGTGAAGTTATGGCATCAGGAAGGAATCCAAAATTAGGATTTATGTAAGAAAGTTTACCAGCAACTTCTTTATCAGATAACAGTTCTTACACCTTTTTTATTGACACAGACTCACCTTTATCAAAAGAATCAACCACTTTCTTTACAACGTCAAAATTCTTGCAATAATAACTGCAAGCTTGAAACCATGTTCCCATCTAGTCAAAACAGGTGAAAAGGGCAATTGGATTTCTGGAGCTTCTGTTTTGAATGCTAAAATTCGAGAGGGGGCTTTCAAGAATACTTTCTTCACATATCCAATTAATTTATCCACTTTAGGAAAATTTGCACGTACTTCTTCCGCGACCCGGTGTAATGCATGCGCTAAACACGTCACATGCATAATTTTTGGGCACAGTGCACTTAAAGAAGCAGCTGCTTTCATCATATAGGGTGCTGCATCTGTTCTAAAAACCAATACATTTGAATTTCGAATCGCATCAGGCCAAAGTATTCTCAATGCATGGTCAAATACTAAGCTGATCGTCGAGTGTTGACTTTGTCTAGCTGCTCACAATGTAGTAGAAATTGTTTTCCAGGGCTGTGTGCTTCTAAAATTCCAACAATAACGTTCGCTACATAACGGCCCATAGAGTCAGTTGTCTCGCCGCTGGATACAAATACATTTCTTTCTCCAATCCTTTCTCTTATTTTTTGCAAAGTTTTGTCATAGCACCGAGCTACGTAGGTTCTTCTCAATGTTCTGGGATCTCTTCTAAGAAAGTTTGCAGTTTAGGATGATTCAATTTGTGAAGTGTAATATCAGCAGATAGAAAAGCTTCACATAGTTTCTCACAAAATGGTGAAAATGTTGAACAAGTTTCTCCCAGAAGCATTTGTTGTAAGTTTACACTGGATTTATTTTCAAGTCGCTGCAGATCATGTTTATGTTTCTCCCATGATATGTGTTGTTCTACCATAAACTTTTTTTCAGCAGCCACCCTCACATGGCAAATCTTGCAGAATAAAATACGACCATCCATTGAAAAAATATTTTCTCCATATTTTGAAACAAATGCCTTTAATTTAACACCATCACTTTCCTTTACTTTAGGCATTTTGCTCTTAACCTGTTCATACCGATGGCTAGGAACAACCGACCACCTCACTTAACAGCATAACAATGGGAGTGTGGGCAAGTCCATTAAGCACATTCCTTGAAAAATAGGGGTAGAAGCTAGCATAAGCTCTAAGAAATTGAATAAAATTCCTAGAAATGGGCAAGTTTATTATGCACATACCTTGAAAAATAGGGGTAGTAGTTAGCAAAACATCTACTTAATTCCAAGAAATTGTATTGACAAGGAAAAAATACTGGATTATAATAAAAATCTCAAATCAAATACAAATAATGTCACAGCCTTCCAGAAAAGTGTAAAAAAATGCTCAAAATGACCTGAAAATTGCCAAAAACTGACCTATCCCCAAGAAAGTTAAGAAAATGCAAAAGAAAAAAATGTCCTAACGAATTGCTTTTATTTAATCTGTTTTTTAAATGTAATACATTTCTATATATGCAAGCAATGTTTCAACCTTTATAAGAAAAAGATGCAAAATCATTAATTGCCTTGCCCTACTTATAAGATTTAACTGTATGCCAATCCTTGATATCTTGAGAGAGGGAATTCAAGGAACAGACAGAGGCTACTGTGAAAGAAATGATATTAAAAGAGGTGCTGTGGACATGAATTGTTAGGAGACTGTTATCTTGTGACCTAGTTATGATACGAAAATAACTTCTCAAATCTAGATGCCAGGTAACTAGAATTGTAAGAATTCAGAAGCTCGAAAATAAATGAAATAGAGTGCAATATAGTCCCTGCCATAGCCTAGTGGTTAAGGTAGGAAGCCTTGGTGCAGAGCTATGGGTCTTGAGCTGGTTCTCGTCTCTATGGGGAAGACAGTTTTTCATGAAATTTTGGCCAGTAAGGGACCGGTGTCCATCGTGAGGCTATAATATGTAGCAGATCCAGTTGAGAAAACCAGATATAATGGCTGGGGATTCGACATGCTGATCACATGTCACCCCCTACACTGGCTGGATGATCGTTTACCTCTGTGATGAACACGTGTATATGTGAGGTCAGCAGCCGGCTGATAGTCCAAGGGCATTCTAGGTCTGTTGCCCCATGGAGTTGTAGAGTACAATATACGCTGAGACAGAGTCAAGAGAATTTATTGATGTGTTAGGAAATATGATCATAATGGCAGATGTCAAAAATGAAACGAATGCAAGCATTATGAACATGCTGCAGTCTCTGTGACAAACGTTAATGTCGTAGTGTAACGTAATGTCACATTAATGGAAGTGTGACAACACAAGATTCTGCACAAGGGTTTGTTGTAATGAAACATGGAGAAATTTCTTAAATGCCTAATGTAATATAAAATTGAGAAGCTAAGTTATGTAGCATATTTAGGTTACATTGGATTATGTAGGTTAGGTTAGATTAATAGCTAGATGAGATTAGTGTAGGTAGATGAAAGATTAAAGTAATATCTCATATGAAGAAGAAAAGGATGTAAATGCAAAAATATCTAAATTTTTAAGAATTTTAGGGTTAATAAATTCTATCTTCAAGACACAGTTAGTCCAAAAGCATTCAAGACTGAAAGTGTATAAAACAATGGCTCTTCCAACTCTTTTGTATGGTAGCGAAGTATGGACGTTGAAACAGAAGGATATACAGAGACTTAGATCTGCTGAAATGAGGTACCTTCGGAGGACTGCAGGGTACACACTACTAGATAAAAAAAAAATGAAGACATCTTAGAAGAATTACACATGGAATCTTTAGAAAACAAAATTTCTGATTATAAGTCAAGATGGATGTAACATGTTCATCGAATGGAAGATCACAGAATACCCAAACAAATGTTAAGATATCAACCTGCAGGAAGAAGAAGACCAGGACGTCCACTCAAAAGACTTCTGGATGGTGTTTCTCTTGAGGCCGAAACAGGTCAACATATGGCCTAAATTCGTGAATGTACTATGATGATGATGAAAGATTAAAGTAGATACGTATTGGCGACCTTCATTTTTTGTTAACAAGTTTTTTATAAGTTGGTTATTCTATTGGACGTTGCAATAACACTATTGAATTTCATGGGCAAAGGCGAGAGTAGTGCTCTTGCATTGATAGAATATATCCGTGAGTCGCTGACTTGCTAGTAAAAAAGATCCGCGCAAATCACTAATACATTGAGATGCCGTTCTAGAGGCTTCTCCTAACCTCACCCCTCATGTTGCGAGGTTTTGATGGCCAGAAATTTCCATGCTAGAACAGTCGGTCTCTATTAAAGACCAAGATATTTCTGTCCTCTCCCTATGTAAACTGCTGCTACAGGAGGATCGTAAATTGACAGCGATAAGTGAGTGGAGAGAAAGAGAACAAATTGTAGCGAGTGGACTCATCGGAGACTGTAAAATAATTGTGTAACAGGTAAACATTAAAACTAGAATAATAATTATTATTGTAAACTGTGAGTGAACTTTAACTGATAGTTTGTAGAATTAAATAAAGTTATTGTGAAATATTACGCAACATCTTTGTGGATTATTTATCCCAAAACAATGTGAGGTACAACTGCCACGGCCTACTTGTGACACTATTTTAGCAATGGTAATAGACATGTTGTTATGATTATATGATGTATTTTAGGTTATTTTTATGCCAATTGCTCATTAAATTATCGACTGTTTTGTGGATTTCTTTGAAAAAACAAATAAATATTTACTTTGCTGAGTTATTTATTTACATTTAAACTAAGTAGGAAGTTACACTATGACATATTTAAATTTTAATACTAAATTATTTCATACTTGTGATGTAATTTCTGTAATTTCTTTTTTTTTTTTTTTTAATTTGGATTTATGTAGATAGGCATGTTGTACGAAATGTTCCCAAAATCTTTAAATTTGTTGGGTTGTGAGCAGAATTTGACTTCAAATGTAAATGAGTTAAAAGTGGAGGAATGTTGCAGGTATTGAAAAGAGCTCCCAATTTGAAGTCAATCGTGATCAAGTACCGGAATGATGTAGTACGGTTGCTGGAGCTCCTGTTTGACAATTGTGTTAGCATCAAGAGGCTAGAGATCAAATGGTGTAAACTGGAAGACAACACCATGTGTGTACTTGATAAAATTGTGGCATTCTATCCAGAATTAGAGGAACTGAAATTGGTTGGTTGTGATGAACTCACACCTACTGTAGGATCTACCATCAGTCAACTTAGGAAACTCAGGAGACTCAACCTCTCACATAACACGGCAAGTATCTTAATAAAAAGTTTGTTACAAAGGAACTGTGTAAACTAAATTCATTCCTCGGCAAGTTGAAGTTATGGTTCAATTTTTGTTGATTTACAGAATATGGGCCGCATGCAAATACATTAGTCTCTACTCAAATTACTTCCAATCACTGGTGAGCTGACTCACCGTGAGCAATTGTTGAGATCAAATTAACGGCCGACTTACCGGTCATGAATGAAAGTTGACGTTTTTGTAATATTGGCAACGAATTACCCAGAATTCTCAGTGATAAAACCACTTCCGTTATTTTCGTCTGCTATAGAGGAACGCATTTATTTTTGCGTCCCGCAAATAATACCATTTACAATGACGTCTGTGTCACGCAATATTATGCCGATTCTCCTGTTCTTCCAGTTGAATTCTTTAGTAGACTCTATCAAATTCCTCTTCTCCGCATATACCAAAAACATGATCGAAGTCTTCAAGGTCCGACATCTTGGATAAAGCTGCAAAGGTTTCAAACTACATCGGTTTCCTTCTGGATTTTCACGATAAGTTTCTATCTTGGGCTATGATCTTAAGGTACCTCGTCAGGTGGCTTACAATTATTATCGCATGAATAGATTTCTGAGTAAGCAAAATGTATTAGGATAAAACTTTCTCAGCAGAGAACGCCTTTTACTGTCTAATGTGTTTATAAATTCTTTGTTTTGTTGAATTGGAGAAACTCAATTTCTTATGCTAACTTATTTACAGTAAATATGTTGGACTGTAAAGAAAACAAACCTATCATAACCGTAAATTATTACTTTTTTAATATTGTACATTTTGACATGAATTTAAATAATTTCTATTGATTGCTTTTCTTTCATTATTTGATACCAGTTTAAGGGTTAATTTAATTGAATTGGATATGGTATTACAATGAAATAAACATGGCAGTTGCTAGAGCATTTTTTTAATTTTGGGTTTCAAATAAATCCCACTTATAATGGTCAGATTTCGCTGATTTTGGAGAACAGCTTCATTGTTTTAACTCAATCGAGTCTGAGTTTTTTTGTGAAACACAAAAAATTGCACTCGCTACAGCGATTTTTAAATTTTCAATTCAGGTGAACTCCTATACCTAATGGTCTGACTTTGTGGGTTCATGAACTTAAGCATGTAATCTAATGTTACGACGGGTTAAAAACAAACTATATATAGTTACCTTGTATGTCCGTCTCCTCAAGTTAAGTTCTTTTAAAACTCTGTAGGCCTTTCGGGACTAGTCCCATCATCAACAGAATGCATTAGGTCCGTTCTTGTTGACCCTTGTTGAAGCACTGACTTGGTTGTGAGAATTTTGTACAGAGGATTGTGTGGATTAGGTGTGTATTCATTGAGAATCAGGTTGCTGTTGATTTCTCTTAGGATTGCGATTTCCTAAGAGAAATCAACAGCAACCTGATTCTCAATGAATACACACCTAATCCACACAATCCTCTGTACAAAATTCTCACAACCAAGTCAGTGCTTCAACAAGGGTCAACAAGAACGGACCTAATGCATTCTGCTGATGATGGGACTAGTCCCGAAAGGCCTACGGAGTTTTAAAAGAACTTAAGTTGAGGAGACGGACCTACAAGGTAACTATATTATAGTTTTTAACCGTACATTATATTACTGTGAACTAATACCTCAACGGAAAATCACCATGAATTTTACTAGTATCGATAATGAACTTAACCTTACTTTTTTTAATTAACTGCTATATCCCAAGTTTGGTTTCATTGGAACAAAATTGCGGCCAATAGAGAGTTAACAGACATGTATATAGATATGTATATATAAATTTGGTCATGGTAATTTTCGATGTCCACTAGATAGGATGAACAGACAGGTGAATGGAGAAGACTACATAACAGTGAACTACATGGTCTTTATAGGAAGCCAGATATAATAAGAACAGTTAAGTCTCGTAGACTGTGATGGGCAGGACATGTTGCACGTATGAGGAATGAAAGACTTGCATGGAAGCTTCTTGTAGGAAAGCCAGAAGGAAAACGCCCAGTTAGTAGACCAATAATGAGGTGGGAGAATAACATTAACTATGATTTGAGGAAGTAGATTATACAGGGAATGATTGGAAAGCATTAGCTCAGGATAGGGATATATGGAGAGCTTATGTCCGTGTGGCATGAACCTATGGGTTCGATAGTGCCAGTGAGTGAGTAAGTAAGTAAGTAATACAATTTGTATGTTGGATGATTGTTATCTAATGTCGACACATTTCCTCTCTTGCACTCAAATACTTAGAAGAAAGTTTTGTTTATGAGTGATGGACAGAAAAGATGTTCTTCATCTATTTGTTCAAGAAAATTAGAGAAAGACAGAGTTATATTCAGCTATATAAAATCTATACAGACAATCTTGACTTATAAGCAGAGCCTAGATTAAGGGCAGATTTTTCTTGGGGGGTTTCTCCTGTTTTCCTGTGTCAATACCCCTTCATACTCATGTCATCTGTTTTGTTTAATTTAATTTCATCTGCTTTTACGAGGGCGGATCGGAAAGTAACGCACAATAATTTTTTTCTGCCTTGGTATTGCAGCTAGAATGTTGAAATTTCACAGAGATATAGTTTGAAGTTTTCACTACAGATGGTATTTTTTTCTCAGGTGCACCTCTTGCGAGAGAAGCTTGAACTATGCAACAAAGATGGCGCGCATGATACAGTCGTCCACCTGTGAGGAACAGAGAAGTGTTGTTCGATTTTTGTGGGCCAAAGGGCATAAACCCAGTGAAATTCACAGGGACATGCGTGGCGTGTATGGGGATGATTGTATGGACCGTAGCAATGTCTCCAGGTGGTGCACATTCTTCCAAGAGGGACGCGTGAACCTTAGTGATTCGCCACGTGATTCGCCTTAGTGATTCCTGGCCGGCAAACGCTTTGAGACAGATGTGGAAGTGAAATCAGCAGTGCGCAGATGGCTACACTCCAACCAAACGGACTTCTACGAACAGGGCATATTGAAACTGGTAAACACGATGGGAAAAATGTGTTGAGAAAGTTGGTGACTATGTCGAAAAGTAGGTAAAAGATGTAAGTTCATTTGTGATTTTTTTCCTTTTTTTTACTATTAAACTTTTTAAAAAAAAATTATTGTGCGTTACTTTCCGATCTGCCCTGTGGACGACTGTAACATGCGCGCCATCTTTGTTGCATAGTTCATGCTTCTCTCGCAAGAGGTGCACCTGAGAAAAAATACCATCTGTAGTGGAAACTTCAAACTATATCTCTGTGAAATTTCAACTTTCTAGCTGCAATACCAAGGCAAAAAAAATTATTGTTCGTTACTTTCCGATCCACCCTCGTATGATGGTGTGACAGGCCTGGTCAGCCAGCATCTATGTTTATCACAGACCTTCAAAAATAAGGCTTTTATTTTATCTCATCCCTCAACTTGGCATTATGCTATTCTTGAATAGAGGGTATATTTTCTATTATTATTTTTGTTATCATCATATATTAATCATATTTATAGTTGCTTTAACTACAATGATCATATTTGAAGAGAAAATTTTTCGCCTAGACCGAGACTCGAACCCGGGACCCTTGGCTTTCCGGGCCAAGTTCTCTACCAACTGAGCTACCGAGGCAAGTTGCGATCTAGACGCAAATTTTTCTCTTATAGTAAAGTGATCCCACAACAGGCCTGGAGGCCCTTGGGGTAGTAGGAGGTTAAGGCTCCCACTTTTTCTAGACAATCGGCACTTTTATGTCAGCCGGGTTGTCAGCCCTGCGTGACGGCCGCCTTTACCCCCAGAACAAGCGTCTGGTACTCATTTCCGTTAGAGGCTGAGTCGACCCCAGGGCCATAGTGCCGCCAGAGGGTTTGGGTCAGTTTAAAAATCCTGACCCCAACGGGACTTGAACCCTTGACCCTCCGGCTTGTAGCTCAGTGCCTTAACCACTACGCTACGGCGTGCCCCCAATTTTCTCTTATATACATTGTAATTCCCTCTCGCCAAATGCTTGAAACCGTAGCTTCTATCTTTGCTAACTAACAGATTTTTTACTATCTGGGGTGTTCATTTTCTGGAATTTATCAAATTGATTGTCGAGATTGCAATAAAGTATACATAGGAAAAACAAAAAGAAATTTGGACACTCGCACAAAGGAACACTTTAGAAATATTAAAAATGGTGAAATTGAAAAATCAGCTATTGCAGCACATAGTTTATTGGAAGGTCATAGAATTGAAAAAGAAGCTAAACTTCTAAAACATTTGGAAAAACCTTTGGATTTGACAGTTTGGGAGAAAATATTTATACAGAAGAACAAATTTAAATCTATGAATTTCGACATTCCGGATGAACGTGACCTCATCTCGAAGTTCATCGAATCAACACCAGATGGCAACGATATCTCGAAGTTCATCAAATCAACACCAGATGGCAACGTTAGAGAGGGAGATTCCAACGAATATCCGGTAGTCATAATGGCGGTTGAAAATGAATGACAAGATCATTTGAAAACTATAGTTACTGTGTTTGAAAAACATGAAATATGAGGTAAGATGTTAAAATGACTCATTAATTTATTAATTAAGAACCTCATAATGTGTTTCCCAATTTTAACATTGAAGATGTTCTTCATCTATTTGTTCAAGAAAATTAGAGAAAGAGAGAGTTATATTCAGCTATATAAAATCTATACAGACAATCTTGACTTATAAGCAGAGTCTAGATTAGGGCAGGTTTTTCTTGGGGTTTCTCCTGTTTTCTTGTGTCAATACCTCATTCAACCGCACCTCCATATTCATGTCATCCATTTTGTTTAATTTAATTTCATCTGCTTTTGTGATGGTGTGACAGGCCTGGTCAGCCAGCATCTATGTTTATCACAGACCTTCAAAAATAAGGCCTTTATTTCATCTCATCCCTCAACTTGGCATTATGCCATTCTTGAATAGAGAGTATATTTTCTATTATTATTTTATTATCAAATTTGCGCCGCTTGATCCTACCAACCTTTTTATTACATTGAGTTTGAAAGTTTTGAGTGACTATATCAACATTCCTTTGCCCGGGCCCATAGAAGGCAAAGATTAATCCACCTTTCCTTTGTAAATTATTTAACATATAGTACTGAATGCTAAACAGTATTATAATCGTGGAAGCTAGAAGGGAAAAGGGGATTAATTTGGCTTGAGAAAGCTTTAGAAAATATCAATACGAAATAGCCAATGTCATGACTAGTTACACAATCAGTAAACATATGTTAACTAAAAAGTTTTAATGGAAATCATTAGGTCATTGAAATACAAATAATTCAACAAAATTTTATCTTCTTGACCACTGAAAGAAAATATATGAATGGAATAATATAAGTTAAGAAAATCGGTCAACAATAATTAAAAAAAAAGACAATGATGATAATAATATTCATACATACACACACAATCCAGTCCAGCCAAGGGCTAGGGTACACATGCCTGGTTGCCCTACCCTGGCTTATGGGACTGATGAAACCAAACAGCTCCTTCGAGCTACTGTCGACCTGACCACGACGATCCCAAAGTTGATGATGATGCTGATACTAACTTGCACAGCTTATTTGAGGCTTTCAATAATGAGGGGAAGATGCGCAGTCACACACAGCGCATAAAGAAGGAAGACACGATGACGTAGTTGTTATGTAGTTTTCACGTACCAAAAAAGTGATTTCGGTACATATTAATCATATTTATAGTTGCTTTAACTGCAATGATCATGTCATGTCTTTTCATAGGCTTGTCTGTCCAGTCCAGTGTTCTCTCTTGTCCGATAGACACCTGACATACTGTCCTGCTTATACTTTCAAAATTTTCATACTATTTAGAATATCGGGAATCTGAACTTTTAAATTTGTTGGAAATACCATTTACTGTATATCTGGATTGAACATTTTTTAACTGTCGCTTGACAAATGCTAACTCCAGAACTGTGATGTAATATAACATGTTTCTTAGGATCAATATGAAATATATTGTAGCGGATAGCACTGGGTTTTTGTTTTACTTATTTTGATTTAAATAAGTACACAGTTGTTATTTAAAATTTTCCTTTTCACTTTATTTTCTTCTCCACAATTATCACTAAATCTTCAAATACAATTTTGTTTCACAACTATTATTTTTATAACGTTAATCTGATAATCACTTCTAACACAGTTGCAGACACAATACTTCCTCACAGTCTAGCTTCCAATTTAACTTCTCGGTGTTCACTCTAGGACTGGGGGTCGTTCTGCTCTCGCCACATATTTATATGCAAGTAGACGGAAATTTCCAGGTCCATGAACGAGATGTTTCTACATGGAGCCCTCTCGTCTTCGATGTTTCTCGAATGGTGTAATAGATGTTCGTAGAACTCTCTGGCTATTTGCCAATTCAGTCCACCAGTGCGAGGTTTCTCTTGCCGGCCCACGCATTTTAAACTACGCTACTACAACGTGTCACAATATCTTATATATCAACATTTGGGGTGTCTTATGTTTTTCTCTAAGATTAGGATATAATTAATTAAAATCACTTGTTGGGGGGAGGGGTTCAAATGAATTAGCTTTATATTCTTATTCATCCTACTAATTGGTATATTCCATGAATGAAATCAGGGTTCTCTTGAATGAGCTTCTTAAAACATGAGGTTTTATTTGGTGAATTAGATAGATCTGCTCACTTTACTTCATTTGATGTGAAAGTATCTGTGAGACCAGTGGGTTTTCAGGGACATTGTGGGTAAAATTTTATGGTATTGGCCTTACAAACTGAAAAATTTGAACCTGGAAATTCAAGGTAGGTAATAATATTTTTATTTAACAATATTCTTTAACAGCTCAGGTCATAAGTATTATCATTCAAAGCCGAGCATGAAAAATACTTTATATTTCAGGCTTGAGATTCTTTTAAGTGCCATAAATCTACAAAACTTGACCCTTGGGTTTACTTCTCGTCTGAAGGAATCAACATACTCAGGAATTTTACTCTCTGAAAAAAGTCCATTACCCCTGCTGGGTTTGAACCTGTAAATCTCAAACCAGAAATGAGTATGGTAACCACTAGTCCACAAGGACTGAGTCAGGAAATTTAACCTGACTGAGAATAGAATCCGTCCCACGCAGTAGCCGAGCGGTTAGGTAGGAAGCCTTGGCACAGAGCTACGGGACTTGCGCTGGTTCGAGTCTCCATGGGGGAAGAAATTTTCTCATGGTATTTCGGCCAGTATGGGACCGGTGCCCACCCAATATCGTGAGGCAATTGGGTAGCTACAATAAGTAGCGGCTCCAGGTTGAGCAACCAACTATAACGGCTGGGGGACTCGACATGCTAACCACATGTCACCTCTACACTGGCTGTTGATCATCTACCTCTGTGATTGTGGATGTGAAGGGCCAGCAGCCGGCTGGTAAAAGGGCAACCGCTGAAAAGTGGAAAGACTCTCAATCGGAAGAATAGAATCCAGGTTTTTTGTATGAGAAGCAACAATATTCCTTAACTACATGGCACTAGACACCATGGCACAATATCATACTTGGTAGTAAAAAAATACAAAATGAGCCCTCACGGACTGATTTGCTTCAGATCTAAACTTCACAAAATAACATTTTAATCAAAACACTTTTAAAATAAAAATAAAACAAAATAAATTGTGTTTTGGCCTGTCTTTCTTTTCTTCAATTGAATAATGAGTCCTTGATCATAGATATTAAATTTATTACTTCTCACCAAAAGACAAATTTTATT
Organism: Diploptera punctata; assembly: GCA_030220185.1. NCBI lineage: Eukaryota > Metazoa > Arthropoda > Insecta > Blattodea > Blaberidae > Diploptera > Diploptera punctata. The sequence continues at coordinate 833,172 of JASPKZ010004918.1, forward strand.
TGAGGAGAAAAATATACGCCTAAATCGGGATTTGAACCTGAGGTCTCTGGTTTGTACACCAGTGCTCTGACCGCTGAGCTACCAGGCTCATAATTCAAATGAGTATTAATTCTCTCATTTTTATATGAATGCCCACGCACCGAGGCTCTGAGCTTTTCCTTCTACATGTCGTCTGCAACTTCTATAAGAAGACTTTATTATGAATTAACGCCACATTTATAGCCAGTGAAGCTTATTTTTGATCTTAGATATTAAATTTATCACTTGTTACCAAAACAAACTTTTATTTGAAGAGTACTGGTTTATAAAACCAGAGAATCAGGTTAAAATGCTGATTGAGGCATATATTTTTCTATCATAAATTAATAATGGGGGCACGCCATAGCGTAGTGGTTAAGGCACAATGCTACATGCCAAAAGGTCGAGGGTTCGAGTCCTGGTGGGGTCAGGATTTTTAAACTGACCAAACATTTTGACAGCACTATGGCCCTGGGGTCGACTCAGCCTCTAACGGAAATGAGTACCAGACACTTGTTCTGGGGTAAAGGCGGCCGTCATGCAGGGCTGACAACCCAGCTGACATCAAGTGCTGATTGTCCAGAAAAAGTGGGAGCGCTATCCTCTTACTACCCCAAGGGGCTCCTGAGACCTGTAGTGAGATCACTTTACCTTTAAATTAATAATGGGAAATAACATTATGAGGTTTTTCAAGTTAATAGCTAATAAAAAGTGATTCATATCTTACCTCATAATTCATGTTCTTCAAGCATGGAACTGCAGTTTCTGGAGGCATCTCTCCCATTTCAGCCTTGTTTATGACTATTTACTATACCTTAGATGTAGACCAGAATTCAACAGTCGTAAAGTTGGTTGCACATGGGAGGAATGTCTCCAGAAACTGCGGTTTCCTGCTTGAAGAACACAAAATATGAAGTGAGGTACAACTAACTTTTTATTAATGTTGAGTTGTTTTTGACTCACCTCATACTTCTTAATTCCCTTGCAGACCCGGGTTTCTTCACTGCATTTGTGACATTCTCAATGCTGTATAACGTTCACAACTGACGTCCAACGGCCTCCTCTCCTGCAGACTAACCTCCACGCCATCTGATGGCTGACCGATGAACTTCCAAATCAATTCCCTTTCCTTATCACCGGGTATTTCAAAATTCATAGTTATGTTTTTATTCTTGCATATGTACATTTTTTCCCAAATTGTAAGTTCCTTTAGTTTTTCCAATTGTTTAAGTAATTTTGTTTTGGTTTCTATTCTGTGTTTTTCTGACCAGACATGTGCAGCTATTGCAGATTTTTATGTTTCTCCATTTTTAACATTTCTGAGGTGTTCCTTTAATCTTGTATTTAAATTCCTTTTTGTTTTTCCTATGTATATCCTTTCACAATCTTTACAATTAATTTGATAAATTCCCGATTTTTGGTGGTCTTCAATCTTTTCATTTTTGTTAGTTTTTATTAAATTACCTAAACTGTAATTGTGTTTCGGTGCTAATTTAATGTTGAATTTGTTGAAGATTTTTTGAAACTTGTTAAACACTAACGGGTGGTATGTGAATTTTTTCCCAATTTCTTTATCTGTCTGAAGATCCTACCTACATAACTTAACTTTTTATTAAATAATCAATGGAGTTGGTGTTTACTTGATGAAAATCCATATTTATTAATTAAATAAAAATAAAACGTAGTTTTGATTTTCATATTTATTATATAATTCAGTGACAGCTGTTTCGGTACACCGTACCTTCTTCAGACATGTTAACAAATTATGAATTGTGTTCCAACTGATCTAAGCAACAATACAACAATATTTATTTAAATGTTTTAATTTAACAAAGGGGATTCATTCAAATCAAGTTGAGAATTTAACAGTTTGTTACTACTTTTAAATTTATTAATTTCTACAGCCTCCAAAAGATCTAACTTCTTACCCTTATCACAAACATGTAAAATTTCAGAATTTGGATCGAAACAATGATTAAATTGGAATAGATGGTTAGCATATTTTGAATATTCTAAATTTCTGTTATATGCTCTCATGTGTTCCTTTACCTATTCCAATTTATTCATTGTTTCGATCCAAATTTTGAAATTTTACATGTTTGTGATAAGGGTAAGAAGTTAGATCTTTTGGAGGCTGTAGAAATTAATAAAGTTAAAAGTAGTAAACAAACTGTTAAATTCTCAACTTGATTTGAATGAATCCCCTTTGTTAAATTAAAAAATTTAAATAAATATTGTTGTATTGTTGCCTAGATCAGTTGGAACACAATTCATAATTTGTTAACATGTCTGAAGAAGGTACAGTGTACCGAAACAGCTGTCACTGAATTATACAATAAATATGAAAATCAAATAAAACTATGTTTTATTCTTATTTAATTAATAACTTTTTATTAGTTATTAATATATTTTTCTCTTCAAATAAAAAGGAAAGTTCTTTCTTACTGGCAGGTTTATGTTACTAATTAACTTTCATGTGACACTTCTTGGTAATAATAAATTAATTTGATTGTGTTTTCAGGAATTGGACGGAATCAATATAAACAAAATAATAGATAACTGTACTAGATTGGAAGAGTTGTGTCTTAAAGGCATCCGTAGAATGTGGGATGGAGATCTAATACATATGATCGGGATAGTAGGGGCTCAACTTACAACATTAAAACTGGATGGTTATAATCTTACAGACAATTCATTTTGTTATCTGCATCATTGCACAAGGTAAATATACCATAATATAATACATTTGGGTATTTTTAACATTGTGAGGTTTTATTAATAAGAATTAAATGAATCGTGAGTTCTTCTTACCTCATACTTCCATGTTTTTTTAAACACAGCACTGCAGTATCAGTGACCATCGTCACCATCATCAGCTGTTTTTAATGAGAATTTTACACCAACTTTTTAAGCAATAGAGCTTAATACTTTGAAGTTATAACTTAAAATTTAATTTGCCATTCGGTAAAAGTGATAAATTTAATATTAAACATCAAAATTGATTCATAAACTTGATGGAACACACCTTCAACAACACATAGCTTTGAAATGATCAATAGCCAATTTTGGAATATATTAAACAGTACCAACTAAATTGGAAACACCATCTTGAAAGAATGAGTTCAAATCGGATCCCCAAAGCTGTTTATAATTATATACCAAGAGGACGAAGATCACTGGGCCGTCCTATGAAACGCTGAAGGGAAAATTTTCTATAGGATCGTAACAGGCCTTGGCCTAATACTTGGAAGGAAGAAGAAGAAGATGATCAACAATGAATATCTTTAAGAAGATTTTTCCACATTACCAACTGTCTTGTGGAAGTTTTCATGTTGTGAAAACAGGTGATGATGGTGACGATGGTCACTGATACTGCAGTGCTGTGTTAAAAAAAAAATATAGAAGTATGAAGTAAGAAGAACTCACGATTCATTTAATTCTTATACCATAATATGTCTCTGAAGGATTTCATAGACTGAAACCCATTCAATTTTTATTGTTACAAAGTTGCCAAATTCTCTTATGGGTATGTAAAGAGAGAGAGAGATTTCCACCTGAAATTATCTCTTTACACACCAACAATCCCAAAATTCTGAATTATACAAAGAACACAATGAAATTATCTCAGCACCAATAACAATATAACATCCCTATTTATTGACAATTTTATTATTCATTTAACACTTCTCATTGAAGGATAAATTGTATTTGAAGAGAAAAATTTAAAAAAGCTACGGTTTCAAGCATTTGGCGCGAGGGAATTACAATGTATATATAAGAGAAAAATTTGCATCTAGATCGCAACTCGCCTCAGTAGCTCAGTTGGTAGAGCACTTGGCCCGGAAAGCCAAGGGTCCCGGGTTCGAGTCTCGGTCTAGGCGAAAATTTTTCTCTTCAAATATAATCCCTATTTATATTTATGTATATAATTTTTCTGTATGTGTGATTGTCACAAATATCCAGGAGGAACTCCATGATATGGTATATAAGTTTGTACATTATTCCTTAGCAGTCAGTGAGAGTACTGATATATCAGACTCTATAATAAGCAATTTTTGTTAGGGGAATAAATAATAAATTGTCTTCTTAACTAAGAAGCCGCCATTTGCAAAGATAGAAGCAATGGTTTCAAAAGCATTTGGCGATAGGGAATTACAACGTATATAAGAGAAAAATTTGCGTCTAGATCGTAACTCGCCTCGGTAGCTCAGTTGGTAGAGCACTTGGCCCGGAAAACCAAGGGTCCCGGGTTCGAGTCCTGGTCTAGGCGAAAATTTTTCTCTTCAAATATAATAAATTGAACGTAAAAAATAATTATATTATTAGATTTAGTTCACATAGCCCAGAGGTCATGAATTGGATGTGGGAATAGGATTTGACAGTGCTGCAGACGTAAGTGCAGTTGGCTTTACATAGTATTTGAAGGTTACACGTATCAGCATCTGTAATACCAATGAGGTCATGTCAACCTTCGATTTCCAACAGAAATCAGTTTACAAATTACAATTAATAGCAGAGAAATATGCTTTAAAAATTTCAAATCACAAAATAAAGACTTGCCAATGGCCCTCAAAGGAACAAACCAAATTAGAAGTAAAATAGTAATAATAATAATATTCTTCATTGAATCTTTTTATCTCTTTTTAAGAATAAACAAATATTCGTTATAATTTGAATTTGAGGTTATGTCTGCCATTTTGGATTTCCATATTTTCTTTTTCAGACTAGAGTTGCCTAAAATGTAAAATAATAGTACAATAGAACAGATACATACATTTAACTACTTAGGATGTTCAATGTCATATGGAAACGAAAAAGATATTATCAACAAAACCATGACATTTTTACAAATAACATGACTTAGAAATAGATTCTTAAAACCTTCCCAAATACAAAAGCGAACAAGATTAAAAATCTGTAACACTCTTGCAGCATCCACATAGTTATATGGATGTGAAACATGAGCTATAAAGAAAAAAACATGAATCTTGCATCAAGGCAGCAGAGGTGAATTTCATGAGGAGAATAGCAAAATACACATGGCAAGATCATAAAACAAGCACAGAAATATTATTGGAACATAAAGTTGAATCTTTTCTTTAAAAAAAACATAAAATTACAGAAATAAATGGAAACTACAACTGTGAAGAATGACCCAAGAAACAATGCCCAATTTAAAAATCTCCATGATGAGAGAGTTAAATTTCTTCCAGAGAAGTATGTGATGTACAAAGGCCATGTCCAAAACAATATATGCCATTTTTAACTGCAAGGCACTAAAATCCAGTGCCAAAGCTCCTAGTTAAACTATCATAAAGTAATACATTTACAGTCTGGGAAAGCTGAAGATAAAACAGAGAATTGTTTTGAAACATGTCCAAGAACAAATCAACATTAATATTGAGGTAAGATGTCCAGACCAAAAATAATATAATACATTTACATTTATTAATCATAGAGGTAGACAATCATCCTGCTGGTGTAGGGATGACATGTGGTCAGCATGTCAGGTCCACCAGCCGTTATAGCTGGTTTTCTCTTTGTGAAGTTGCTACATATTGTAGCTACCCAAATTCCTCACGGTGCTGGGTGCTAATTTAAATACACTCCAACATAAATATTAATATTTTGTGAGGTATAAAAATTTCTTATTCAATTATGATTATTGTGGAATTATGAACACTTGGTGAACACTAGTAATAAAAAAAACACACGCATACATTTTCAACAGTTTTTCTGTGTGTTTATTGTAAAACATAATCCATTCATCCATAGTAATTTTGCCTGAGGGCAGGTCTTTCACTGCAATTATAGCATTTTCATGCTATGCTTTGCAGCTTTACTAGGGAATTATAGGTGTGGTAGCTTCCCGTTGCTTTCCACACTGGTGAAGGATGATGATAATGATAAGGATGATGATGATGGCCGGATGATTTTCAGGACCGTTTGGTCCTAAGCTTCCTGACATTTGTCCTACAGGTAAGGAAGAATTCCGAAAAACCCTCACCCAGGAGCCTGTCCCGATCGGGGAGGGGACATGTACTGCTGTGGTCTCGAGGTAGAGTGCTGCCTTGTCATGCAGCAGGCTCGGATTCGATCCCCAGTCAGGACAAGTTTCGTGGGTGATTTTTTTGGGGTTTTTCCTCACCAGGAAGACATGTCAGGAAACGTAAAAAAATAGGCCAAAGTTGACCACTTAGGACCGCATGCAAATACATTAGTCTCTACTCAAATTACTTCCAATCACTGGTGAGCTGACTCACCGTGAACAAATGCAAAGATCGAATTAGCTACCCACTGACTGGTCATGCATGAAAGTCGTCGTTTTCATAATATTGGCAAGAAATTACCCAGAATTCTCAGCGATAAAACCACTTCTCTTATTTTCATCTGCTATAGAGGAACGCATTTACGTTTGCATCCCGCAAATAATACTGTATACAATGACGTCTGCATCGCGCAATATTACGCCGATTCTCCTGTTCTTCCAGTTGAATTCTTTGGTAAACTCTATCAAATTCCTCTTTTCTGCATATACTGAAAAGATAATCAAAGTTTTCAAGGTCCGACATCTTGGATAAAGCAGCAAGGTATGCGGCAAGGTTTCAAACTACATCGGTTCTCTTCAGGATTTTCACGATAAGTTTCTATCTTAAGTTACCTCGTCAGGTAGCTTACGAATTTCAACAATTATTATCGCATGAATAGATTTCTGAGTAAGCAAAATCGTATTAGGATAAAACTTTCTCAGCAGAGAATGCCTTTTACGGTCTAATGCGTTCAAAGATGTTGTTGTTGTTTTCAAATGCTGGGCCTTGGCACCGAAGCCATTAGCGTTCTTGCTCTCCAATATTTCTCTATGGTGGATCCAACAGGTAATACTTCACAGGTTTGTAGGTGTTCTTCATTCATTTCTTCATCTTTATTGCATAGAGAACAATTTGGATTCGTGTAGATTCCTATTTTATATAGATGTTTGGCCAAATAGTCATGTTCTGTAAGCAGTCTAAATTTTGCTACTGTAGTTTTACGTGGAATTTCTGGAATAATATCTGGCTGCTTTACTAAAATATTCCATTTTTTGTCTTTGGCTTTATTACATAGGTCTTGGTTTTGTTTGATTTTATATTTGTTTTTAATTATTCTTTTTATGGATGTGAAAGGTAAGCTTTTAGTAGTATCCTGAATTAGATTGGAGCCTTTTTTGGCAAGAAAATCAGCAGTGTCATTTCCAGCAATTCCACAATGTGCAGGTATCCATTGCAATTGAATTCTTTTCTGTAGTTTTTGGAGTTGTTGAATCATTTTGTAGGCGTTCAAAGATTCGACCCTTAGAAGAGAAGTGAATGGATAATGAGACAGACACTAGCCTTTATCCTAGACTGCATGATGATGATTGTAGAGTAGCAATACACAGGTTTATTTGTTCATATAAATTGTTGTTTTTTAGATTGCAGGTGCTGCATATATTGTTTTGTAGACGGATGAAAGACAGGGGGCTGCTAGAAGGAATTGGAGCACTTCAGGAGTTAAGATCACTGAGTCTACAGCAAGGACCCAAATTTGACTGGTCGAGCTTTGTCTACATTTCTACATCGTCCTGCCATGGCTCGCATCATTGATCTCAATCTGTTTAATTGCTCTAATCTAGATGACTATGGAGTTGAAGGCATTGTAAACAGGTAATTACATGAATATACAGCCACTTTTTTATACACCTAAAATACAATTCAATTCCCAGCTGTAAGTCCAAATCTTGTAACTTTAGCCACTAAGAGGTATCATTGAAATTTTTCCAAAACTATGTAGATTAAATGTTTTTATTATTCATTTAATGCAACTCTGATATTAAAATCCTGCTTTACAATTTCTTCCCAACTTAGTTTTTACTAGTTTTTGGTACTCTACTCCAGATATGTGTATAGGATAAATTATATTTGAAGAGAGCAAGAACGCTAATGACTTCAGTGCCAAGGCCCAGCATTTGAAAACAACAACAACATATTTGAAGAGAAAAAGTTGTACTTCAGTGGATTCCGGCCCATTGTGGAGTGACAGGCAATGAAATAGCCGATTTTCTGGCCAAGAAGGATAGCAAAATTGTTTCAAACCCAACTTCTACTCCAGTTTCCTTTCACTCTATCAAAAGAATTATCTCAAATAAATATATCAATAAACTTAGAGAAGAATACACCACCAAAACATCTGGAAAGGAATGGGAAAATCTATAAGCTTATGACATTACTACATTACAAAGAAAATCTGCAGTAGCAACATTCAGACTGCTAACGGGACATGACTGCCTGAATAAACACCTATACAGACTTGGCATAACAGGTTCACCTAAATGCCCTTTTTGCAGTTTAAATGAAGATATGGAAAGAAACCATCTCCTCTGTTGTCCAGCTTTTGTAGAAGAGACCAGCCTTTCTGCTAAATATTGGAGTGAAAGAGAGCGAATGATTTCATTATCAAGTGCTCGACATTAGATACCAACCAACCAACCATATTTGAAGAGAAAAATATACGCTCAGACTGGAGTTTGAACCCAGCACCTTACACTTTCTGAGTCCGTACTAGCTTTATAATGTAATATAAAATTCTCAATAAAAATATCTTCTTAATAAAGAAGCCACCATTTGCAAGATTGAAGTAACGATTTCATAGCATTTGGCACTCAGGAATTAACAGTGTATATAACAGAAAAATTTTCATATAGGTATTTGGTGGTTTCCCTTGGCGTTAAGAGAAATGTTGGAGTGACCCCCTTGCTCCACATGTAAATTAACTCCACACTTCAATTCTTATAAATTATTGTCAGATGGGAGGATACAGATGGCATTCAACAGCACCTAAACAGATCCAGGAGACTCCGGATACGGCCGCCATCAGGAAATCATCACATAATACACCACAATAGTAACACAGTCCAGAACAAACAACTCACATTACCATAAACAAACTGCTCACCAGGCCCGAAAAATATAATTTACTAATCACCACTGGCATCGTTACACTATTACACCTTCAACTTAAACTAAATTTTTGGATATTGCTTCAAAATTAGCGGGGCAAAAAAGGTAATGCCTTGGGAACCACGGGAGCAACAATACTAAATAGTTCACCCAAAAAGGTACTCATAGCCACCCAAATAGGACTGCACTTGAGAAAACCCATAGGTAGATAGATAGATTCGTGTGCTCAGGTAGCTCAGTTAGTAGAACATTTGCATAGAAATCAAAAGGTCCTGGGTTAAAACCAAGTCTAAGCATGGATTTTTCCCTTCTAATATAATGTGGATTAAAATTTATTAGATCCATTGTAACGTATGCTGAAGGAACTTGGAAATTGAACTTAACACATGAGATAGCTCTTAGAATGTTGTTTATTTTTTATCATTTCACTCACCTCATACTTCATAATTTATAGCAGACCCAGGGTTTCTTCACGTAATTCGTGACATTGTCAATGCTGCGTCATGTTCACAATGTTGAGTTGTGAACATGACGCAGCATTGACAATGTCACGAATTACGTGAAGAAACCCTGGGTCTGCTATAAATTATGAAGTATGAGGTGAGTGAAATGATAAAAAATAAACAACATTAAAGAACCTCATAGTGTTATTTCCTATCTACATAGCTCTTAGAATATTTGAAATATAACTTATTAAAAAGTCGGCGGTGGACTAGTGGTTATGCTCCTTGCCTCTGGTCCCGAGGGTCGCGGGTTCAATCCCTGCCGGGGCCGATGGATTTTTTAGGATGGAAAAATCCAAGGAGCAAGTCCTCCGGGAGGGACTTTAAGCCGTGGGTGCTGAGTCTGAAGATTTTCAGGCTCGTAAAAAATCCTTAAGCCTGAATGAAAGGCCTCTAAGCAAAATTTACCGAATTTTCCCATCCTAGTACTACCTTGGTTTCCTAGATGTCAGTATGAGGTGGAATGCTGACCACGGACCACTCAAAAATGACATCTATACGAAAACAAGTGTAACTAAATTAGTATGGTTCAAATTCTTCCCAGTAGGGGGAGAGCGCCTAAATCTCTGTAAAGGGAAAACATAGGCTTACAATACAAAAAATACTTATTAAAAAAAATCAATATTACAGTTTATGAAGAAAGAAGAAACGTGAACTGCCGTGCAGCTGATGAGCATTTCTTTTGCCCTCACTAAATGTGGGATCCTGGATTTGCTCCAGTAAAATGTTTGATGTTATTTACAAGGTTGAACATAGAGAACAAGATTAAACATTTTTTGAAGAGAACATTATTTTTGCTTGAACCAGGAATTGAACCCAGATTTCCGGTTTTATGAACCAGTCCATTGACAATTGTGCTTAAGCAGACATAAACATGAATAAAAAATAAGAATCAAATGAATCGTGAATTCTTCTTACCTCATACTTCTATGTTTTTTAAACACAGCACCGCAGTATCGGCGAACAATCTTCACCATAGATCCTTATTAAACCTCATAATGTTGCAATTCCCAAATTCATTATATTAGATGAATAAAAACATTGTAAGAGGCCATACTTCCCAATAAGAAGATCTTTTTAATAAAGAAGCCGTAATTTTCAAGTTTGAAGCAACAGTTTCGTAGCATTTGGCGCTCAGGAATTAACAGTGTATATAAAAGAAAAAATTGCGTTCAGTTTGCATAGAAAGCGAAAGGTCCTGGGTTCAAAGCCCAGTCTGAGTGTAAAGGTTTCATAGCATTTGACATGAGGGAATTACAACTAATATAAGAGAAAAATTTGCATCTAAATTGCAACTCGGCTCGGTAGCTCAGTTGATAGAGCATTGGCCCGGAAAGCCAAAGGTCCCGGGTTCGAGTCTCGGACTAGGCAATTTTTTTCTCTTCAAATATAGTATATTTTTCTCTTTAAATATAATTGATCCATCATTGATATGTATGAAATGAATAATAAAAACATTAAATGAAATGCTTATATATTTAATCTGTTAATATTGTAATTATATATTTTAAGAATTTATTTAAAGGCAGACTGTGATAAGATATACATAGGAAAAACAAAAAGAAATTTAACCATTAGAACCAAAGAACACATTGTATTGTAAGCCCATATTTTCCCTTTACAGAGATTTAGGTGCTCTCCCCCTACAGGGAAGATTTTGAACCATACTAATTTAGTTACACTTGTTTTCGTATAGATGTCATTTTGAGTGGTCCGTGGTCAGCAATCTGCCTCATACTGACATCTAGGAAACCAAGGTAGTACTAGGACGGGACAATTCGGTAAATTTTTGCTTAGAGGCCTTTTCATTCAGGCTTAAGGATTTTTTACGAGACTGAAAATCTTCAGGCTAGGGACCCACGGCTTAAAATCCCTCCAAGAGGACTTGCTCCTTGGATTTTTCCGTCCTAAAAAATCCATCGACCCCTGCCGGGTTTTGAACCCGCGACCCTCAGGACCAGAGGCAAGGAGCATAACCGCTAGTCCACCATGGCCGACACCAAAGAACACATAAGAAAAGTAAAAAAAAAGGGGAAGTAGAAAAATCTGCAAAGGCTTCTCACATTTGCTCAGAAAAACCAAAATAGATGTAAACACAAAATTATTAAAACAGTTAGAAAACAAAAATGAGCTCACCATATGGGGAATAAAATCTACATACGGAAGAACAAGGAAAGAATTGTGAATTTTGAAATTCCCGGAGAAAGGATCCTCATTAGCAAGTTCATTGGACCACAGGCAAAGGGAGTAGGAGTCAAGAATCAGAGCCAACTACTTGAGAAAAATCAGTCTGTAATCGCTGATGATGGGGCTCAGAAACCTTTGAAACATATGTTCAACAATAACAACCATAAGAGGTAAGAATATACAGACCAAATATCTTCATTATATTGTTTATTTTTTATTTTTTTATTATTTCACTCACCTCATACTTCATAACTCCTTGCAAACCCAGGGTTTCTTCACATCATTTGTGACATTCTCAATGCTGTGTCATGTTCACAACTGACGTCCAACGGCCTTCTATCCTGCAGACTGACCTCCGCGCCATCTGATGTGGCTGACCAACGAATTTCCAAATCAGTCCTCTCTCCTTATAACCGGATATTTCAAAATTCATAGTTTTATTTTCATAACTTAATCTTCATTATATGTTTTAAGATTCTCTCATATAACTTAAATTGACATGTGCTGGATAATACATATTTTTATTATTTTAATTTTATTTATTTTGAATGGTAGAGACCGAACTAGGTACATTTTCTTAGATGCTTTAAGATAAAGAAGTTGTTCAACCAATGAAAATGCTGTCCATACATCTGGTTTGTTCACATTACAGAACTTAGCTCATAAGAGATATTCTACGGAATATTTAAAAATTGTTTGTTCAGTTAGATATACAGTAATGTTAAAACTATGATCATAGTGAAATGTAGTTAGAATTATTTAAAGATTAATATTTATGAAATAGGCCTAACACAAGAATTAAATTAAATGTTTTTATTACCTCACCTCGTATCCTTTTTCTTCTAGAAGAAAAAGGATATGAGGTGAGGTAATAAAAACATTAACTTAATTCTTAAATTAAACCTCGTAGTGTTCTTTCCCTATGGAAGTTAAATAAGGCCTAACACAGTTTTTGGGTGTCTACTCTTGTTCTGAGCCATCCATTTACCTTTTTTTTCTAAGAATTTAGTATGATTACATTGTGCAAGAATCCACCAGAATGTGGTCTGTTCTAGAGTCAGGATAATCCATTGAGAGTCTTGTGTGTGTGTTCACTGCACTTTTCTTACTTCAGGTTCTGTGCTGGGTGAATAGATAGCATTAATGCACTCTATTTTCAATTTATGTACTATTTGGCAGATGTATTCTTGTATTGTGTATAGATATGAGTGTATGTTTATGTAGTAAAGTGTGTTGTATGAGGGATTATGATGATATCCAGTGCCAGCACCTGTTGAAAAGCACCAAGGGGACCACCTTACTTATTGTCTCCATCCGATGATTAAAATGTTATTAATAGTACCACATGCCTTCTCAACATATGTACTGTGGAAGGATTTGCAATTTAATTCAGAAATTTAGTGCATAGTCTTCTTCTTTTTCCTTCCAAGTATTAGGCCAAGGCCTGTTACGATCCTATAGAAAATTTTCCCTCCAGCGTTTCATAGGACAGCCCAGTGATCTTCGTCCTCTTGGTATATAATTATAAACAGCTTTGGGGATCCGATTTGAACTCATTCTTTCTAGATGGTGTTTCCATTTTAGTTGGTACTGTTTAATATATTCCAAAATTGGCGTAGTCTTCAATTCTTTTAAGATATCGGTGTTCCTTTTCCGATCCCATCTGGTGTAACCCGCTGTTCTGCGCATGAATCTCATTTCACAAGCCGTTATTCTGCTTTCATGTTGTCTTTTTTAGTGTCCATGCTTCACTACCATAGGTCAACACTGGTCTAGCCAAAGTGTTATATAAATGTAATCTGGTGTTTTTTTTTGTACAAGGGATGGTTTCATAACTTGATTAATAATTCCCAAATTTTTATTATAACTAGTAATTTTTTCAGGGATATCCTTTTCATCCCAGATAGAGAGGTAATATCCAGGATATTTAAATTGATTAGATCTCTCTAAAATTTTATTCTGGAGACAGATTTTACTTTGTATGGGGGTCCTTCCCATGAAATGCCATAATTTTAGTTTTGTTAATTGATATTTCCATATTAAATTTGGCACCTATTTTTTGTAAATTATAAATTGATCATTGCAAATCATTTTCGGAAAGTGCCAGAAGAGCTAAATCGTCTTCAAAAAGAATAGCATCGAGTTTGAGGCTCCTATTGATGGGTATATATCCCCGTTGGTGCAGAGTCTAGTGATTAAAAATTGTACACCACAGTTCCTCTTGACCCCGAGATTGAAAATATTATAATTAAATCAATTAAATTAAATTAATTTTACAATTAACCCGGGCTTGCTAGTCAGGAGCAGGCATGCTACCAGATGAGTCAGAATGGCAGACATCTGTAGTAACTGGATTCATATCTGAATGAGTTGTTGTAATTACAGATGTGAGTACTTAAAGACGCTGTCTCTGAGCTCATGCTATGAAGTAACTGATGTAGGGATCCTGAAGATCATTTGCAACTGTAAGAAACTGCAGATGCTGGAGCTGGAACGAATTAAGCAATTTACAGGTATATATTCAATTATATTTGAAGAGAAAAATTTTCGCCTAGACCGAGACTTGAACCCGGGACCCTTGGCTTTCTGGGCCAAGTGCTCTACCAACTGAGCTACCGAGACAAGTTACGATCTAGACGCAAATTCTTCTCTTATATACGCTGTAATTCCCCATCGCCAAATGCTTTTGAAACCATTGCTTCTATTATATTATTTTTGGTCTGGACATCTTACCTCAATATTAATGTTAATCAACATTAATATTGAGGTAAGATGTCCAGACCAAAAATAATATAATTAAAATAACCTCAAAATATAACTTCCTAAAATTAAATACATTGCTTCTATCTTTGCAAATGGCGGCTTCTTAGTTAAGAAGACATTTATTGGGAATTGAACATTACTTTATAAAGCTAGTAAGGCTTCTAATGATGTTTTTATTATTTATTTAACATTTCTCACTGAAAGATAAATTATATTTGAAGAGAAAAATTTTCGCCTAGACCGAGACTCGAACCCGGGACCCTTGGCTTTCCGGGCCAAGTGCTCTACCAACTGAGTTACCGAGGCGAGTTACGATCTAGATGCAAATTCTTCTCTTATATACGCTGTATTTTCCTATCATTCCCTATGTAATATATTCAATTTTTTTAATTAAAATTACAGTGGGAGGAAACACTATGAGGTATTTATATTAATAAATGAGTTGGAGAAAATGTTTTAACCAGTGGTGTGCATTCAACCCCAGCACTAAAATTCATCGGAGAACATATTGTTTAAACAACTCATCTCATAGGATTCATGCTTCCATGAAATCGCGATATCATGGAAGCATGAATCCTATGAGGTGAGTTGTTTAAACAATATGTTCTCCGATGAATTTTAATGATTATACCTCATAATGTTTACTTCCCAACATTAATTTAATGTACCCCAGCACTGCTGGGGTAATTAATTAATTAATAATTTTGGATTAAAATAAAATAATATATTTGCCAAATTTCATTCAAATTAATTACGCGTGAATATAAAAATTCAAAATTCCCGTCGTGCCAGCAGTTATTTAATGCATTCAAATTTTTACGTAGCCGTCTTCATGTTCACATTATCTCCATAGAGGAACACATAGTGTGTTATATTTGAAGAGAAAAATTTTCGCCTAGACCGAGACTCGAACCCGGGACCTTTGGCCCGGCAAGCCAAAGGTCCCGGGTTTGAGTCTCGGTCTAGGCGAAAATTTTTCTCTTCAAATATAATTAATCTTTCATTGAGAAATGTTAAATTAATAATAAAAACAACATAGTGTGTTCAAAGTTAAAATTGGGAAACACATTATGAGGTTCTTAATTAATAAATTAATGAGTCATTTAGGTAAGATGTTAAAATGACTCATTAATTTATTAACATAGTGTGTTTATTTTTTATTTCACTCACCTCATACTTCATATTACCTATAGTTGTGTAATGTTTGATTTTTTCCAAATTGAGAGTTTTCTTTTCTAAAATTTTTTGGTATTGGTTATTGTTGTTTTTAACCATTTTCCAGACAAATTTTGGAGTGATATTCTTTTCTAAACATTTGTTAATGATATTAAATTATGTTGGGAAGTAAACATTATGAGGTATAATCATTAAAATTCATCGGAGAACATATTGTTTAAACAACTCACCTCATAGGATTCATGCTTCCATGATATCATGGAAGCATGAATCCTATGAGGTTAGTTGTTTAAACAATATGTTTTCCGATGAATTTTAATTTGTTAATGAATTTGATATCTGCAGCTCTTTTGTTTCTAAGTTCTTTTAATTTAAAGTATCTTTTAATTTGTATCTTAGTTTTCGAAAAATGTTCGTTGAAATTTTGTATTTTTGAAGCCGCCATCTTGTCTCAGTTTACGTTATTCTTGTTTTCCTATGACTTGATAGCCAAATTTATTAAGTTATGTAGATAGGAAATAACATAATCTACATAACTTAACATAGAGTGTTTCCTATATGTTAATCCCACCAACACCATCTATTGTGCTAGAGATGAATCCGTGCAAGTGAATTGCATCACTACCCCGCTACGTCCAGTGCAGCGACAAGCACACTAAACCAGCAATAATCCACTAGACTAAAGCTTGTCTTATTACATTGTTCCATTAACTGTTATTGAATACTAGCTAGCTGGATCCAGTTAACGTCACAACTCGAATATGTATACATAATGATGAATTAATATAAAATTATAGAATATTCACCTGAAAGGTCCGTCTCCTCAACTTAATTATCATTTAACTGTAGCGCTTTCGGGACTTGTCCCATCATCGGCAGGATTCAAAACTGGTGTTTCACTGAAGATCTGGTAGAGGGGGTTGCATGTATTTGGTTCGTTTTCGTTTATCAGGCTGTCGTTGTGAGCTGCTTTCATGATTTCCATCTCTTCGAGTACGTTTATCTTCGCTGGATTATTTTCTCTGTGCATTACTGTTAGGGTGTTTTCAATATTTAACATGCGATGTCCTTCATGGATAATGTGTTTTGCATAGCTTGATTTACCTTCTGCGTGAATGAAGTCTCGAAAATGTTCTTTGAATAGCATACAGAACCAATAACAAATTAAACAACATAATAAACAATAACATTGAAGAAAATAACATTTTCAACAGCAAAGGAGTTTATAAATTGACATGTAAGGACTGCAACAAATTTTATATAGGAAGGACAAACAGGAGTTTTAACATCAGATTCAAAGAACATTTTCGAGACTTCATTCACGCAGAAGGTAAATCAAGCTATGCAAAACACATTATCCATGAAGGACATCGCATGTTAAATATTGAAAACACCCTAACAGTAATGCACAGAGAAAATAATCCAGCGAAGATAAACGTACTCGAAGAGATGGAAATCATGAAAGCAGCTCACAACGACAGCCTGATAAACGAAAACGAACCAAATACATGCAACCCCCTCTACCAGATCTTCAGTGAAACACCAGTTTTGAATCCTGCCGATGATGGGACAAGTCCCGAAAGCGCTACAGTTAAATGATAATTAAGTTGAGGAGACGGACCTTTCAGGTGAATATTCTATAATTTTATATTAATTTTGAATAAACCTCAACGGAACACATCATGAATCTTATAAAAGTTGATAATGATGAATGACATTTCGATTTATCAATTCATTCAACGGAGAGAAGTGATTGGCTGATTTGGGAAGCGTGCCAATTTGTCAATATAGAATTATTTGAAATAAGAGTTTTGAATTTGTAGTATTTAATTTATGCTAGTTATATTTTACAAAATACAAATAGAATTAAATAAATAAATAAAGTCATGCGGTATGTTTTGTCATCTATATCAACCTGTTAATTTAAGAAGTCCCCTCAGGGGTCCTCATCTAGGGGATATGTGGATGGCGACCACAAGGTGCCCAAGGTGTGCAAAACATTTCTTCCACTTACTTGTGTTTTGCACTCTTTTAACTTTACTATCTAACCTCTCTTGGTTAACTCTTGTTTTTTTCGACCCCGACGCTATTAGGGCATCCGAGGGCTAGGGAGTCTTTCCTTTCTTCCATTTATTCTTTCCTTTATTTTCTTTTCTTCAGAAAAGCCTGACCAGAGGCTATAAGATGGCAGCCTCATCACTGGTCTTGCCTTCCTTTGGCCAGCAACCAATCGAAGGGACTGTTATTATGCTTTCAAGTCTTATATGTGAATTTCCCATAAGGGAAAATTTTCTATAGGATCGTAACAGGCCTTGGCCTAATACTTGGAAGGAAGAAGAAGAAGAAGAATTTAAGAAGTTTATTTATATTGTTTATTTTTTATTATTTCACTCACCTCATACTTCATAATTCATAGCAGACCCAGGGTTTCTTCACATCTTTTGTGACATTCTCAATGCTGTGTCACAAAAGATGTGAAGAAACCCTGGGTATGCTATGAATTATGAAGTATGAGGTGAGTGAAATAATAAAAAATAAACAATATTAAAAAACCTCATAGTGTTATTTCCTATCTACATAACTTAATAAAGTTTATTTATATTATATATCTGAATAACTGCAATTGAATTATTAGAAACGTAATTAAATTATTGTAAATCAATGGTAAAGAGAAAAATTTTTGCCTGAACCGGGAATCGAACCCCGAACCTTTAGCTTTCCGTGCTAATGCTCTGACCACTGAGCTAATCCAGGCTTCATTCCCATCCAAGCAGAAATCCCTCCTTTACCTTTCTCTTTACCATTGATTTACAATAATTTAATTGTGTTCATTAATTTACTTATTTCTATCATAGTTAGCTTCTCAATATTAATTTAATATTAGAAACATGTTCATATTATTATTATATTTTTGCGGAAAGCAACAGTTGAATTTAATATTGGCTGTAAGTTTGTTCAAATGCATTATTAACCCATCAGTGAGGGCATTTATGAGGAAGTGGCTAAATTCAAATACCTAGGAACAATAATCACAAATAGGAATGAGATGCACAAAGAAATTAAACATAGGCTCAATTCTGGAAATGCATGCTATTATGCATTACAGAGACTTTTGATGTCCCAACTCCTTTCAAAAAACGTTAAGCTGAAAATATATAAAACTATTATTCTACCAGTTATATTATATGGGTGCGAAACATGGACTCTTACTTTAAGGGAGGAAAGGAGATTACGAGTATTTGAGAATAAAGTTCTTAGGAAAATTTTTGGACCAAAGAGAGATGAAGACTACATAACAATGAACTACATGGTCTTTATAGGAAGCCAGATATAATAAGACAGTTAAGTCTCGTAGACTGCGATGGGCAGGACATGTTGCGCATATGGGGAATGAAAGACGTGCATGGAAGCTTCTTGTAGGAAAGCCAGAGGGAAAACGCCCAGTTGGTAGGCCAAGAATGAGGTGGGAGAACAACATTAACTATGATTTGAGGGAAGCTGATTATACAGGGAATGATTGGAAAGCATTGGCTCAGGATAGGGATGTATGGAGAGCTTATGTCCGCGCTGCCATGAACCTTCGGGTTCGATAGTGCCAGTGAGTAAGTAAGTAAGTAAGTGAGGGCATTTAAACGTGGCATTCCTTTCCCAGATGCAGAAGGACGTGTTAAAACGCCTGGACTTTTAAATATCCAAATGCAGATTGACATGTCATTTTGCGTTGGTACATCTATGATTTTCAAGGCCTACTTCAGGTTCTGTGCTTGGTGAATAGATAGCATTAATGCACTCTTATTTTCAATTTATGTACCATTTGGCAGATCATTTAATGCAGATGTATTCTTGTATTGTGTATAGATATGAGTGTATGTTTATGTAGTAAAGTGTGTTGTATGAGGGATTATGATGATATCCAGTGCCAGCACCTGTTGAAAAGCACCAAGGGGACCACCTTACTTATTGTCTCCATCCGATGATTAAAATGTTATTAATAGTACCACATGCCATCTCAACATATGTACTGTGGAAGGATTTGCAATTTTTGTTAAACATTCTGGAGAACTTATTTTTTGTTGCTGTGGTAGGGAAAACTCTCCTTCATGTTATGACATAATTTACGACAGGCATGTGGAGTGAGTTGGCTACTTATTAGTGAAAGGAGATACTTTTTGTTTTTTTTTTTCTCTTAAGCTATGCTCTTCGTTCGAACTAGTGAAGCCCTATTTTGCCGAAAAGAAATATCTGTAAAGTGTCTCACTGTGTGGTCTCATAACTAACCTTTCTTTCAAAACCGACGTGGATCATGTGTTTAGACGAAAATCACGTGTCTCAGACATTTCCAACTTCTAAAACAAATTTACGTGGCGAATTTGATGTGTAGAATTATGAAAAAAAAATAATAGAAGGATAGTAATAATAATAATAATAATAATGGTAATAATATTAAAAATAAAAATAGTTATAATAGCAATAGTAGTAATAATAATAATAACAACAACAACAATAGCAATAATAGTAATGTATGTACTGAACACTTCCAATACAGGTGCTCTTTAGCGGGAGTTTATTAACCCGTCAGTGACGCACCCTTTTACTTGCTTTCCTACTGCATGGACGGAGGCCATTTTAACATTTTAGTATTCCTAGAACACTGATTTGTATAAACGATCATAACTTTTTTAAATATCGATGGATTTGAACGCAATTTTTACTTGTTAGCTTAGAAATAAATGAGAAATTTAATACATACCGTATGGAGTTCATTAGCCTTTATAAACTATTAAAAAAAATTTTGAAATCTGAGTTTCTCTCCCATGATACACATTTTTACTAAATAATTTGATTTGCTCATATTGGACACCCCTGTTTCTTCTTTCTGTGAGACACTAAATATATTGTGTGGCATAGTGCTGATTCATCTGTAACTTGTATATACAAAAGCAGCTGACATAACCAAAATCAGAATGAATATTTAGAAGAGTGAACTCAAGCTCAATCTTGTGTCAAAGCACTACACCATGTTTATACTTAGAATCTGAATTATTGCGTGGGAAGTTGTTTAAAAATTCCTACAACAGCAGTTATTTTACAACTACACAGACCATAAAAATAGTTTTCTCTTATTTTAGTACTATTAATTTTATAAATAAAAAATCAACCTAACTCTTAGTAGTTGAGCTTGGTGGTGTGTGCTCGCAGCCGAAAACACTCTTCAGTCAATACACAGACCTACAAGCATATTCCTGGCAGCAATAAACCGATGTCTTTCTTCTCCCGTGTTTAGTACAAACAACACACCTCCTTTGGAGGTTCCAATTTTAAATCACTTTTAGGGGTAATTTTTCTGAATGAGGGGTCGTTTAGGTTACTAACTGGCCATAATTACGTATATAACGCAACGACACTGCGCCTCAGACTGATTCCTTGTAAGTAACATCTATTTGAAAGAGGCAAAATAAATCAGGTATTCCCCTAAACAGGTCGATTTATATATCAATTGATAGCTTGTATATCATTTTATCGACCTGAAAAATTAGATTGTGTATAAGTTTATTAGAAGCCCTGCAGAAAGCAGCACAAAGCTAGGTCTGTGTGCCATCGAGTGTTGAAGTAAGAAACTACTTCAACCTCAATACCACATGCACAAAATGTGATCACAGCTGATTCATACACTTAAGAAAGAAAGCTAAGATCTTAGGCTTCAAAACTATATTGTTCATACGCAAATATAAGAATATACAGCAGTAAAAAAACAAATGAAAAGGTCGCACGCATTTAGAGAAAATTACGATTACTTCAATCTCATCTGTTTTTTAAAAAAATAATATGAAATTAAATTTTAAACAAATATTATTTTTATTCATATGTCCTGAAAGCTCATAATTTCTACGTTAAACACAAATAAATTACATATTTGTAGCTTAAAAAATGTACGATCCAGAACAAAAAGAAAACATGCCTGCATAGGTCTATACCACATATAGATGTCGGCAATAAGTGAAGAGAGGGTCTATACCACGTATGGATGTCGGCGCTGACGGGTTAACCAAGATAATCCATTCAACAAGAATCAATTTCTGTATTTATATAAATGAATTTAATATCACAAATAAAATTTAGATTCTCCAACTTTTATAAATGTTGTACATAGTGAATCTGATGTGTGAGTTATGAAAATCTTTAATTTAAAAATATGAATGAAGGATAAATAGATGAAGTTTAGAATTATAAATTATAAGTAAACCTTTGGCAACAATTTAAAAAATGAAGGCATTTTAACATATATCTTGATGAAAGTATAAGGAAATCTCCATCTACAATTAAATATAACTTGTAATTAACCGATGAAAGACATCACTCTATATCATTCTTTGTTTCGTTACTATATTCTATAGTGTTCTGTTCTAGTACAGGTCTTTCACTGTAATCATAGAATTTTCATGCTATGATTGCTGCTTCATTAGGGAATTATAGATGTGGTAGCTTCCCACCCAGTGGGATGATAATGATGGTAACAATGATGATAAAAGCCAGATGATGTCCATGGACCGTTTGGGCCTCAAAGCCCACTGCATGACAAGACAGTATTCTACCTTGAGACCACAGATATAATAATTAATATTTTATTAACCCTTTCATTTTGTTATTTGTTTTATTTATTGACATTTACGCTTATTTACCAACATGTCAACAAGATAATGTGGTTAGCACATCGTCTCAATGAGAGATCTATTAGGAAATTAAGGTGTAACTTGGAAGAAAGACGAACATAACACTGAGCAACGTGATATCTATGAAATCTAGATGTAATAAAACATTGCAAGTCTCGTAGACTGCTATGGGTAGGACATGTGGCACGAATAGGAAATTATATAGGAACTTCGTGTACGAAAACTAGAAGCGAAGTGCCCAGTAGGGAGGGATAACCATAAAGAGCAAGAAAAATATTAACCAGGACTTGAGGGAGATAAATTATAAAGACCCTCACTGCTGGGTTCCCGTGATCGAGTCTCGGTCACTCCATGTTGGTTTTGTGGCGGAAAAAATGGAGCTTGGACATGTTTTTCTCGGGGTTTTCTCCCGCCTTCCCCTGCCGCATTTTCATTCCACCATTTCTCCATACTCATCTCATCACATTCATTTCGTTCATCTGCCTCTGTGGTGGTGCATCAGACGTGGTCGCCCACACCCTTGTCATTCACAGACCTCTATATATAGCGGCTTCTTCTTATCTCGTCCCTCGACCCGACCCTGACTTGGACACGAGTTGAGGATATTATTATAAATTATACAGGAATAAATGGAAAACATTATTTGGGATAGCAATGTATGGAGATGTTATGTATGCATAATCATGACCTCCATTTTCGATTGTGCCATTAATTTTAAGACAACACAAAACAAGTTGGTTTCCAATGTCCATTTTTTTTTTCAAAATTGTCCCTTTCATTGAATATTTTAATAATAAATTCCAATCTCTCTACCTTCTAAATCAATATATTGTAATTGATGAATCATTATGGTTATGGAGGGGCAAACAATTCCTTCCACTTAAAACTGCCAAATTTGATTTTAAAACATGAATTGTGTGAATCTAGAACTGGGTATGTAGTCTCGAGGTAGCATGCTGCCTTGTCACGCAGCTGACCGAGATTCGATTCCCAGTCGGTAGAGGCTTCTTGGGTGAATTTTTTTTCAGGGGTTTTCCTGACCTGTATGACAAATGTCAGGAAGCTTTAGGACCCCAACGGTACCCGAAAATCATCCGGCCATCATTATCATTCACCGGTGTGGAAGCAATGGGAAGCTACCACACCTATAATTCCCTAGTAAAGCTACAAAGCATAGAATGAAAATGCTATGATTGCAGTGAAAGACCTGCCCTTGGGCAGAACACTATAGAGTAGAATAGAATGGTCATTCATTGTTTACATTCTATTAATCACAATTTGATATGTATCTAAAATAAGTTACTTGGAGAGTAGAATTTAAAAATACTACCACACAGGGGTACTGCATGGACTTTTAAATGACCGCACAGATGGGAGGAAACCGGTCTTGTATAAGTATGGTAAACCACGCTGAGGGGTTAATATGTTTTTATGAGTTTTAAAGTGTTTCAAATAAATTTGATTTGTGACTTTAGTAAAAATTAATGTAAATGTATAGTTCATAGTGTCCCACGCCGTAGCTGAGTGGTTAAGGCAGGAAGCCTTTGGCGCATAGCTACGGGACTTGCGCTGGTTCGAGTCTCCATGGGGGAAGAAATTTTCTCATGGTATTTCGGCCAGTATGGGACTGGTGCCCACCCAGCATCGTGATGCATTTGGGTGGCTACAATAAGTAGCGGCTCCAGGTTGAGAAAACCAGCTATAACGGCGGGGGACTTGACATGCTGACCACATGTCATCCTTACACTGGCTGATTATCATCTACCTCTGTGTTTGACACATGTGGATGTGAGGCCAGCAGCCGGCTGGTAGGCTAAGGGTCTTGTAGGCCTGTCGCACCAGGAGTTTTTGTATAGTTCATAATTTACATACGAAATCATTTTTGATGCAGACCTTTCAATGAGAAAAATAATAGGCCAACTTCTGATTTACCGGATCTTTAAAAAAAAATTACAAGGCAATGTAATCAAATGGTAAAGAGAAAAATTTATGCCTGAACCGGGAATCGAACCCCGAACCTTCAGCTTTCCGTGCTGATGCTCTGAACCATTGAGCATCAGCACGGAAAGCTGAAGATTCGGGGTTCGATTCCCGGTTCAGGCATAAATTTTTCTCTTTACAATTTGATTACAATAATTTAGTTGTGTACTTTAATATACTTATTTCAATCATAGTAACAGCTTTAGCTTCTTAATATTAATTTAATCACTGCATGTGTTGCTTATATTAAATGTATTGATTTGTGCATGAGTATGAATTTTAAAATGTTCATTTTTATATGTTGTATTATTATGGAATGTTTATAGAAACACATTTACAGCAATAAATGTTATTAATAGTGAGTGGAGAATACATTTTTAATGACTCACCTCGTATGATTTCAAATTTCTTTAATACCGGCAGTTTCAGACAATATCTTGTCCCTCTTCAGTCATGGCTTCCACTGATGAAATTCTATGGTTGTTGATTTCTCTAAGGACATCACCTCTTGTGCTGCCATCTTTGGTTGGAATTATAAACTTTGTAATTAAATTTTTATCCACCGGAATATCGAAATTCATAGACCGATATTTATTCTTCTGAATGAATATCATTTCCCAAATTGTCAATTCCAACGGTTTATCTAATTGTTTCAAAAGTTTTGCCTCTTTTTCAAATTTTATAATGTTCTAGCAAACTATGTGCAGCAATTGCTGATTTTTCAATTTCACAATTTTTAATATTTTTAAAATGTTCTTTAGTGCGTGTTTCCAAATTCCTTTTTGTTTTTCCTATGTATACTTTGCTACAATCATTACAATATATTATATAAATGAATATAGTTTAAAAACCATATTTGAAGAGAAAAATTATACGCTCAGACCGGGACTTGAACCCGGGACCCTTGGTTCTCTAGACCAAGTGCTCTACCATCTGAGCTACCTGAGCAAGTACCGATCTAAACGCAAATTTTTCTCTATATACTTTGTAATTCCCGCCCACCAAATGCTATGAAGCCTTTGCTTCTATCTTTGCAAATGGCAGCTCCCAAATATGTCTTCTTAATATAGGAGCCGCCATTTGCAAAGATAGAAGCAAAGGCTTCATAGCATTTGGTGGGCGGGAATTACAATGTATATAGAGAAAAATTTGCGTTTAGATCGGTTCTTGCTCAGGTAGCTCAGATGGTAGAGCACTTGGTCTAGAGAACCAAGGGTCCCGGGTTCAAGTCCCGGTCTGAGCGTATAATTTTTCTCTTCAAATATGATTTATCCATCATTGAGATGTATGAAATTAATAATAAAAACATCGATAGTTTAAAAAGTTTAATGGCAGACAGCTGCTAACAGCCTACAGCTCTCCTGGCTTTTTCGATCTTTTGCAGGTGTGAACAACAGTTGTATCAGTGAAACATATCTATACGTTTATTTTAAGTGTTATTTAATAGTTTGGTGTAATTTATTTCACGTTATTCAATATTATACGTTCATGGGTGGAAAAGGTAATAAATCTACTTGACACTGTAAAGCGTGTCCTGTCCGACTCGCTCCAAGACAAGAGTTGCTGCAGGTGTTGACAGCCATGATTAAGAAACTATTGAAAACAACACTAAGTGATTGAAAATATTAAAAAAACAAGTGATAAGCAATTTCCAGACAAAAGTGGACGACTTAGAGTAGTATCAGAGACGGCAATGCTTACGTGTTTTCGGGTTTGAAGAAGTGGCCAGGGAGGACACTGATATTAAAGCAATTGAAATAGTCCAGAAGATGGGTGTGGATCTCCATTGATAGGAGCCATCGTGTTGGTGTACAAAGGGAAGATAGGCTATGCCCAATTATAATAAAATTTGTCAGTTATCGTAAAAGAAGAGAGATGCTCGTAAATAAATATATCTTAAGGGATCGAGCATAACAATGCGAGAAGGTCTAAAAAAGAATGCACCACCAACTATTGAAAGACGCTATTGATAAATTTGGTGTATGCAATGTCTGGACATTGGACGGTGTTGTATTCGCTGAAATTGGTGAATCAAAAAAGCGTATCACCAGTGCTAGTACCTATGTTAATTTAAGTCTTTAGAGTATTATAGGGTATGTTTTTCAATATATAATTTTAAAACCATTTAATTATTCTATCTCTTATTTTTAATATATATATACTTTTTTTTCTCAATAATTCTTAAATTAATAATTAATTGGATTTTTCTAAGCAAATAAAGTAAAATTTTAAGCTAATTAGCCTAGAGAATTTGCTAATTAGCCTAGAGAATTTGCTAATTAGCCTAGAGAATTTGCTAATTAGCTTAAAATTTTACTTTATTTGCTTAGAATAGTCCAATTAACTTTATTATTACAATATTTATTTTTCTCTGTGTTGTGTTAATTCAGTTAAAATTTTCATTATTTGCAAAAGTTGGCACGATTGATATTTCAGATTTTAGTCAACTATTAACAATCCCTGACCTACTTTCAACACGACCTCCCCCCAGACAAGTTCCTACCCTTTCTTCAAATGACAATGTCAATGAACCCTCACATTCTTCTCATCCCACCACTGCCTACCTGCTAAAAGAATGTTTTTCTTCTCGTTCATCTACTCTAAAAATCGCCCACATTAACACTCAAAGCATTCTGTCTCACATTCATGAAATTCGACATTTATTTTCGGAAATCTCTCTGCATGCGATCCTAATATCTGAGTCCTGGCTTAAACCCTCCCTTCACTCCCCACTTGTTGATATCGACGGGTACATTCTCTGTCGCAATGATAGATTAGGAAAAAGAGCTGGGGAGTTGCGATGTATATCAAATTGAACTTAGAGCCCAAGGTCATTCTTCACTCCTCCCCTGATTACAATGCACGACCAGAATTTCTCTTCATTGAAATTTCAGCTAGTTTACAGAGATGTCTCCTGTGTGTGGTGTACAAACCTCCAAAAGTAGAGTATCTTGGTGACATAGAGACACCTTTATTAAGTTCACTGCCGCATTATCAACATGTTATAGTAATAGGCGACTTTAGCTCTAACTTACTTTCTTCCTCAGCATCAGAACTACTAGCATTATTTCACTTATGCAATATGCATGTCTTGCTTTTACAACCAACCCATCACACATCCACGACTGATACATTAATAGACATCATAGCCATGACAAATTCACAGAAAATTATAAACTACAGACAAATACCTGCCCCCGGTATATCAGCCCATGATATCAAATACTCTCTCCAGTGTCCTAGGACTCATCCTAAATTATTGATGTACCAAAATTTGAAAAATAATAACCACCAAGCTCTAATTGCAGATGCTATCGAGATGCCATGGCATGACATTTGGACCCAGCACAATTGACGAAAAATTGCTTAATTTTAACAATATGATATTAGAACTTTATGACAAACGTGCCCCCTTGAAGGCTAGACGAATTACTAAATCCCCAGCTCCCTGGATGTCTCATGAGATTTGACTACTGATGGTTTTTCGAAAATATAGACGAGACAAAAGTGATGCTAACTTAAGACAATATAAGACATTAAGAAACAAAACTAATCAAATCATTAGGAATGTTAAGTTGCGGTATGCTCATAGTCTCATTGATCCACAAATGCAAGTGATATGTAGAAACGTATTAGATCAGTGGGTCTATGGCAGCCGACAACTAAAGGAGAGAGTATTAACATATCACTGGATGATCTAAACCAACATTTCACATCGTACGCCACACTTAACATAAACACTTCGACCAAACAACAAACTATAGACGAGCTCCTGTCCACACCTACTCCTTCACGAGAAAAAATCTTCTTTTCCTATATAATGCCAATCGACGTTAAACTATCCCTGGGCCGCATTAGAACTAAGACACAAGGTATAGACAATATATGTATCGATATGACCCATATATTTAATGCCTCGATCATGACCTCAACTTACCCTGAACTTTGGAAGAAAACTATAGTCAGACAAATCCCTAAAATTAAATTACCTGTAATACCAAACGACTTTAGACCAATCAGCATCCTCCTAGTCCTATCTAAGGCCTTGGAGCGCATTGTTCATGGACAATTAACTGATTACCTTAACACACATGACATACTCGACCCACACCAATCAGGTTTTAGGACAGGCCATAGTACGGCAACCGCACTTCTTAAAGTTACCGAAGATGTGCGGGAAGCAATGGACAGTGGCCACATGACAATATTAACACTCTTGGACTTCAGTAAAGCTTTGGACACTGTTGACACTGACATATTAATAACAAAATTACATGCTCTGAATCTTTCGGACAATGCTGTTAACTGGCTTGGATCCTATCTTCATGATCGCCAGCAATGTGTATCCAATGCAGAACTTTCATCATCCTAGCTATCATTGAAGAGTGGCGTCCAACAAGGTTCAGTGTAAGGACCACTTCTCTTCTCTACCTATATTAACGACATATCCACTATACTTACTTATTGTCAACATCACCTATATGCTGACGATTTGCAAATTTACATTCACTCCCATCGTGACGATGCACATGACACACTAGACAAACTAAATAGTGACCTATTTTCAATTTCCCAATGGTCGAGGAAACATGGACTTAATCTTAATGCTGACAAGACACAATGCATAATTATAGGACATCGTCGAATCCAAAGCATTATAAATTACGGAAACATCCCTACCATTCTCCTAAATGACAAAAACATCCTCTACAACTCAGTAGTAAAAAATCTGGGTATCTACATGGATCAACACCTAGACTGGAAAATCCAGGTGAATAATACCTGCAAGAAAGTGTTCTCAATTGTTCACTCCCTAAATAGTTTTAAAAACTTCCTTCCTACAAAATTAAAACAAATACTTGTACAGACTCTTATAATGCCACACTTCGACTACTGCGACATATTACTGACTAATCTGACAGACTACAGCGTGCTCATAATGCGTGCATTCGATTTATATTCAATCTCTGTCGTTATGACCACGTGTCTCCTTTATTTTAGGCCTTATTATGGCCATGCCTAAATGACAGAAGAACTTTACATTCACATACCTTTCTATTCCAAATTCTGTCCACATATTTACCAAGTTATTTAACAACACATTTTCAAAATTTATCGGCTCATCACAATTTAGGAACAAGATCTCAAGACTCTTCCTTACTTTTGATACCACAGCACAGGACATGTCTATACTCTGATCTTACACAATATCTATGACTAGAGCATGGAACTCGCTTCCCAGTCATGTCAGGGACTGTCATTATTTAAATACAAATTAACTGATATCTTAAGTTCGACATAATGAAAACATTAACTGCATAACAACTATATACAACATTCTATAAATAATCATCTTACTTTATTTTATATCATTTTAATTTTATTATATTCCATGTTTTTGCTAGTATTAGCTAGTAATAGTTCCCATCATTATTGTATTTTGTTTAGTCTGTATCTTAATAATATTTTAAAATTATAATATGTATGTAATTTTTGTATAATTCTACTGTTCACTGGTTGAGTGGAAGAGAAGGCCTTATGGCCTTAACTCTGCCAGCTAAAATAGAGCTTTATTGTTATTATTGTAAATAAGAAAATTTTACACCTCACATCATAAAAATAAGTTTCTCTCTGACAGTTTCAAAAACCATAGAATTTTTATTAAAAAAGATACTGTATTGAGAAGTTGAGATGTTAGATATGTTGCATTTGTAGTGATGAAACGAAGACGAAATATGATTCTGGTACTTACCCTACTCCTATTGTAAAGTGTCAAGGGGACAATGAGGTCTAAAATTCTCATTCAATAGACAAAAAATGATTGACTGTAGTAGGCTAATGGTTATGTTCCTTGCCTCTAGTAGTGAGGGACGCGGGTTCAAACCTGGCCGTGGTTGATCAAATTTTAGGATGGAAAACTCCAAGGGACAAGTCCTCCAGGAAGGAGATTTTCAAGCTTGTTAAAGAACTACAATCCTGAATAAAAAGGTCTCTGTGCAAAATTTAACCAACCTCCATCCATCCAATGAATACCTTAGTTGCCTATTAGATGTCTCATTGAGGTGATGTGCTAATCACATGTCACTCATTGACATCTACAGTTAAATAAGCATGACTAAATTAGCTTGGTTAAGTAACTCCCACTGGAGAGCACTCGTGTTCCCACTAGGAACAGATGGGGTATAGTCAGTCAGTCAATAACATATGTCTTTCATTAATATTCAAAGGAAGTGACACCATGATGTTTATTTTAATTAATAAATAGAGTTAAATTTAATACCTCATGTAATAATTGTATAATTATGAGGTTGAATCTTACTCTAGTTAAATTTAAATTAATATTGGGTAGTAAACATTATGAGGTTAATATTTAATTTGAGGAAGTTATATTTTGAGATTATTTTAATTATATTATTAATAGTGAGTGGTGAACATATTTTTAACGACTCACCTCATATAATTTCAAATTTCTTTGATACCGGCGGTTTCAGACATTATCTTGTCCCTCTTCAGTCGTGACTTCCACTCCACTCGTTAAAAATATGTTCTCCACTCACTATTAATGAATCTAGCTCTATTTATTAATTAACATATGCCTTCTTAATGTATGTACTGCAGAGATATTTGCATCACACTTTTGTTATATTATTTGTTATAACGAACAAGAAGCCACCATTTGCATGATCGAGCAAATGATCATAGCATTCAGTGATTGGGAATTAACAGTGTATAAGAGAAAAATTTATGTTTAGATTGGAGTTTCTTAAGTAGTTCAGTGGGTAGAGCATTGGCCTAGAAAGCCAATGTTCCTGGATTCAAAACCCAATCTGAGCATATAATTTTTCTCTTCAAATATAAAATAGGGCTGAGAAGTTGAGGACCTATAAAAGACCTTTAAAAAGACCTAAAGATATCCTACAAAAGACAAAAAACTGGAAAAAGGATGTAAGAAAAGCGTTGCAGTTGCTAATGAGTGGATAAAGACAACCTCACTGCCTTAACCCTTTGCTCGAGGTAATTGTCTCAAAGTGGTAGCTTCTTAGAAAATTTAAAGTTGAAAATTAATACAGTAGTTCAGGCGGTCAGTAGGCTAGCTCATGATAGTTTGTAAGGGTTCAATAGTTTCTCGCAGAACAAAAGTGTTTGGAATGTGAAAAGTTTTTAGAAAGTAAAACTAGATAGTGTTTTGAAATGACTTTGGAATTGAGACTAGACTCTGCATATTCTTAAATTATTCAAATGGTATAAATGTAGTCAAAAGAAAGTAAATTGACTTGGGCTTTCACGGCCGGAGTTACTACGATGATCTTGTAGAAGATTTCCGGACTGTTGGCCGTGGTCTCAAGACAACCCTTGAGGATGCCAAACACAGTCTCTGGCGATACATTGGGAACTACAAGCCTCCATACCACGCCCAACAGCCCGGAAATATTCTACAAGATCATCATAAAAGAAAGTAAAGTTACAAAAAAAAGCTATTAAGACCTAAAAAGGGTAAAAAAATGGACCAGTAAACAAAAAAAATGTCGAAAGAGGACACATAAAACCCACCATTTTCTGGCCAACAATGACCTATAATGTATTTATTGTATAATTATTATGTTGTACCTCGTCTTCCAATATAACATAAGAAAAAGGACATTTCCCCAAATTCTGAGCCCTAGTTATAACAATTAATTTGTGTCTTTTTCTAGGTATTGGATACTTGGACCTGGTTCCAACACATTTACCATTACTCAAAAGATTGAATTTGTGTGGATGTCGTCTCACAATACCTCAAGTGTTGCTATTAAAACTAGTGGCTGCTATGCCACAACTTGAGGTGATAAATCCCTATGGATCTCCAGTGTTAATAAAAGAAGATACGAGGTAAATTCCAGAATCTACAGATTCTGTATTAGATTTTCAGCTTTAATCTTCTCTCTGGCAGAATACCTATATTGTTAGCATCTACTGTTGTCTGCCCAGCCTAAAAAAACACACTTGAAGAAAATAAGTGTGCAGGCAATCCAAGAAGCACATGACGGCTCCAATTACTGCTATTTGTTCATGGACATAGCACAGTTCAATGGAAGTGTAAAAATAAATCATGTATTTGAGTAATATAATTATGTATTTGAAGCTATTTATGTTAATAAGAATTAAATGAATCGTGATTTCTTCTTACCTCATACTTCTATGTTTTTTTAAACACAGCACTGCAGTATCAATGACCTATTATCACCATCGTCAGCTGTTTTCACTACTGTCAATTTTTTCTTTTTTGCCGGTAATTATCCAAACTGCCATCTGGTGTTCTTTTGAAGGAATTACTCTCCAAACTGCCATCTGGTGTTCTTTTGAATGAATCATTTTCTAAACTGCCATCTGTTGTATTTTTGAAGAACTTTGTAATCAAGCTTGGTTCGTCCGGAATCTTGAAGTTCATGGTTCTAGTATGGTTTTTTTGAATATATATTTTTTCCGAAACTGTTAAATCCAATGGTATAGATAGATGTTTCAAAAGTTTTACTTCTTTTTCAATCCTATGATGTTCTAATAAACTATGTGCTGCTATAGCTGATTTTTCAATTTCTCCATTCTTTATGTTTCTGAAGTGTTCTTTTTTACGAGTTTCCAAGTTCCTTTTTGTTTTTCCTATATATATCTTGTTGCAATCTTTGCAATCAATTTGATAAATTCCAGCTTTTTTGTTGTCTGTTAGTTAACAGAAGATTACCCAGGCTGAATTTGTTAATCGGAGCCAATGTTATATTAAATTTTCGGAACATTTTTTGAAACTTGTTATGAACTTCAGGATGGTAAGTGAATTTCTTGAATTTTACATCTTTATTGGAATCATGTTGTAAGGTGGTGTATTCCTGTAACCTTTCCTGTTGTTGGAATTTTTTAAATTTATTTTTTATTATGTCTTCATCAAAACCATTTATTTTAGCAACATGTACTATATGATTATATTCTTTGTCAAAATCTTCTACATTATGTG
This sequence comes from Diploptera punctata, assembly GCA_030220185.1. Classification (NCBI taxonomy): domain Eukaryota; kingdom Metazoa; phylum Arthropoda; class Insecta; order Blattodea; family Blaberidae; genus Diploptera; species Diploptera punctata. The sequence continues at coordinate 866,431 of JASPKZ010004918.1, forward strand.
GAATATTTAACAATCTGTGTAATAGACTATTGAAAATTTATATTAACTACAGTTGATTAGAATAGAGTATACACCTACATGTTTCTTCGAAGGTCAGAGAGTAACTAAAAATTCACATTTGTTTGAAACTGATTGATTCTTGAGAGGAAGATATATATTCAGAAGAACAAAATGCCAGTTACAAATACGCGATTATCATATACTTTAATTTTCTTAAGTTTAGAAAATCTTTTATATCACATCCAAAAATTTACAAAAGTTGTAGTTCCATGTGACTCCAAAGCAGCCATTCTCGCTATAACACGAGACACAACACCCAAAAGCATCAAAATTATCGAATGTCACAAAATGATAAAACAGTTATCCCATCTACATAAAAAAGTTGTACTTCAATGGATTCCGGCCCATTGTGGAGTGACAGGCAATGAAATAGCCGATTTTCTGGCCAAGAAGGGTAGCAAAATTGTTTCAAACCAAACTTCTACTCCAGTTTCCTTTCACTCTATCAAAAGAATTATCTCAAATAAATATATCAATAAACTTAGAGCAGAAAACACCACCAAAACATCTGGAAAGGAATGGGAAAATCTACAAGTTTATGACATTACTACATTACAAAGAAAATCTGCAGTAGCAACATTCAGACTGTTAACTGGACATGACTGCCTGAATAAACACCTACACAGAATTGGCATAACAGATTCACCTAAATGCCCTTTTTGCAATTTAAATGAAGATATGGAAAGAAACCATCTCCGTTGTCCAGCTTTTGTAGAAGAGACCAGCCTTTCTGCTAAATATTGGAGTGAAAGAGAGCGAATGATTTCATTATCAAGTGCTCAACATTAGATACCAACCAACCATTTATGGTAACTTAACTCGGTGATAAAATATGTGATCGAAATTATAAAAATGCGGTTAAAGTCTTGCTAGACAGTTATTATTCTAAATACAGTTATTTTATTTGTAAATGTTTAATTTGAATTAATGCGTTTAATATTAACAATTATAATTTATTCATAGTTAAATATAGGAAATAACATTATGAGGTTCTTAATTCATAAATTAATGAGTCATTTTTTAACATCTTACCTCATGTCTTATGTTTCTTCAAACACGGGAACTAGTTTTCGAGAGAAGGATCTCTCTCATTTTCAACCGACATTATGAACACTCGCACTAAGGAACACTTCAGAAATATTAAAAATTGTGAAATTGAAAAATCAGCTATTGCAGCACATAGTTTATTGGAGAATCATAAAATTGAAAAAAGAAGCCCTACTTTTAAAACATTTGGGAAAACCTTTAGAATTGACAATTTGGGAGAAGATATATATTCAGAAGAACAAATTTAGATCCATGAATTTCGAGATTCTTGATGAACGTGACCTCATCTCAAAGTTCATCAAATCAACACCAGATGGCAATGTTATTGATGGAGTTTCCAATGAAAGTCCGGTAGTCATAATGTCGGTTGAAAATGGGAGAGATCCTTCTCTCGAAAACTAGTTCCCGTGTTTGAAGAAACATAAAATACGAGGTAAGATGTTAAAAAAGACTCATTAATTTACAAATTATAATTTAATTTTGATCTGCCCTGGTGGACTAGTGGTTATGCTCCTTGCCTCTGGTCCTGAGGGTTGCGGGTTCAAACCCGGCCGGGGTCGATGGATTTTTTAGGATGGAAAAATCCAAGGAGCAAGTCCTCCGGGAGGGACTTTAAGCCGTGGGTCCCGAGTCTGAAGATTTCAGGCTCGTAAAAAATCCTTAAGCCTGAATGAAAAGGCCTCTAAGCAAAATTTACCGAATTTTCCCGTCCTAATACTACCTTGGTTATATTATTTTTAGTCTGAACATCTTACCTCAATATTATTGAGGTAAGATGTTCAGACTAAAAATAATATAATTAAAATAACCTCAAAATATAACTTCCTAAAATTAAATATTAACTACCTTGGTTTCCTAGATGTCAGTATGAGACAGAACACTGACTACGGACCACTCAAAATGACATCTATACGAAAACAAGTGTAACTAAATTAGTATGGTTCAAATTCTTCCCTGTAGGGGGAGAGCGCCTAAACTCTGTAAAGGGAAAACATGGGCTTACAAAAAAAAATTAATTTTGTTTTCAACATGCAATTGTATGTGTTAATAGAACCTGCAAAATTAAATAATAAAACAATTATTTATTGATTTACAATGTATATAGAGAAAGATTTGCGGTTAGATCGGTACTTGCTCAGGTAGCTCAGTTGGTAGAGCACTTGGTCTAGAGAACCAAGGGTCCCGGGTTCAAGTCCCGGTCTGAGCGTATAATTTTTCTCTTCAAATAAAACAATTGTTGTTGCATTAATTTATTGGCTTGTAAGAAATAGCTTGCACTTTTACACATGCTGTGCGGAGTAATACATTCAGAAGTTAAATGTCAAAGTGTGTTTCTTAGATTGGACAGACAAATTGGTGAAAACTTTTGAATAGATGCCTCAGTAGCAGAGTTTGATAATGATATGTTATAATAATTAATTTGTGCTTTTTTCTAGGTGCTGGATACATTCCTTCTTTGGTAACAAGAGAGCATTTTACCTTGGTAACAAGAGAGCATTTTACCTTGGCAATTTTAAAGTTCCAATTTTGCCCTCCATAACTGTTGGAATATGCTACAATGTCTTTAATGCAATTCTGAAAGTTTTCATGAAAACAATTGATTATACAAGAAAAAGTTTCATCGGGTTCTCTTGAAGCCATAGCTTTATGTAACATAAACATTGTAGCTTCATCACTCCTACGATCATGAATCCAAAGATTACGCACTTGAAGCTGTCTACAAATGTATGCCAAATCCATTGAAATAACAGCCAAGGTAACGTTTTCTCAAGGTCAAAGCTGAAGACAAGTGTTTTTGCAGATATTCTTAGACTCATTCTTGCAGCCTCTACCTGTCCAAACTGAAAGTCATGTGCAATTTTCAGTGCTTCTTTTTCCTTGAACATTTCCTACTTGTATATACAAGGAATCCATTTTAAGCGGAAACCTTCTTACAGCATTGCAGCGGCTCTCACTTTGCCCGTTATTGTGCTTGCACTGGCTGGGAAAATGTTCCATTACTACAGGTGAATGACAGTTAGAAGCTACAAAATACAAATAACTCAACGAATTAGGCCTACACATAGAGGCTTACTACTCACCAAACCTTTGTTTATTATTCACTTGCACAAATCTTTATTTATAAGGTCAAAATTTCAGCAGTCTGGTCGTAGCAGAATGATGCAAGGTTTCCTCTTAAAATTTATTTCCTATTTTATATTTATCACATATTTCACAAGTGTCTGTTTTGGGAATGTAGAAAGAGAGACTAAAATCTTCATTGAAACATTTTCTGTAAGCCCATTCTTTAATGGGTTCAATATTTTGTTCCTTGCAAAATTGTAAATAAAAATTATACATATTTCTTAGATTCAAATTGTAAAATCAATGTTTTTATTATTAATTTCATACATCTCAATGATGGATAAATCATATTTGAAGAGAAAAATTATACGCTCAGATCAGGACTTGAACCCAGGACCCTTGGTTCTCTAGACCAAGTGCTCTACCACCTGAGCTACCTGAGCAAGTATTGATCTAAATGCAAATTTCTCTCTATATACATCGTAATTCCCGCCCACCAAATGCTATGAAGCCTTTTGCTTCTATCTTTGCAAAAGGCGGCTCGTATATTAAAAGACATATTTGGGAATTATACATTACATTATAAATGCCAATATGGCTTTTTTCAATGTTTTTATTATTAATTTCATACATCTCAATGATGGATAAATCATATTTGATGAGAAAAGTTATAAGCTCAGACTGGGACTTGAACCCGTGACCCTTGGTTCTCTAGACCAAGTGCTCTACCACCTGAGCTACCTGAGCAAGTACCTATCTTTTCTCTTCAAATATGAGATTTATCCATCATTGAGATATATGAAATTAATAATAAAAACATTGAAAAATGCCGTACTGACATTTACAATGTAATGTATAATTCCCAAATATGTCTTCTTAATATAGGAGCCGCCATTTGCAAAGATAGAAGCAAAGGCTTCATAGCATTTGGTGGGCGGGAATTACAACGTATATAGAATGGTCTAGAGAACCAAAGTTCCCGGGTCAAGTCCCGATCTGAGCGTATAATATTTCTCTTCAAATATGTAAAAGAGATATTTCCTTTCAATCTCTGCTTATGGTGACGTCTGGTATAGTGAGTAACAAATGCTGGGAAGGTAGATATGTTTAAATTAATATTGGGAATTAATCATTAATAGTGAGTGGAGAACATATTTTTATTGACTCACCTCATATATTTTCAATTTCTTTGATACCGATGGTTTCAGACAATATCATAACCTTCTTCAGTCATGGCTTCCACTCAAAGCCATGACTGAAGAAGGACATGGTATTGTCTGAAACCATCGGTATCAAAGAAATTGAAAATATATGAGGTGAGTCAATAAAAATATGTTCTCCACTCACTATTAAGGGAAGATATGTGTTCCTTAGGAAAAGTTTTGTCAGTATTTAGATGATGATTGATAGTGATTTTGCCTCCCATCTAACTTTGTTACTCAAACAAATGAAGTTTTCAGAATCCTGGTAAGTTGGCCATTGCTGAATTGAAATAATTGTAAGAAAAATTTCTTTCATACTAACTGTGGAGGTATGGGAAGTTGATTTCAGTTTATTCTAGTCATATATATATATATATATATATATATATATATATTATAGTCTTATATTAAATTAATATTGGGAAGTAAACATTATGAGGTATAATCATTGAAATTCATCGGAGAACATTTTTTGACAACTCACCTCATAGATTTCAAGTTTTTTTATGATTTTGCAGTTTCAAACTTAATCCCATTCATTTTCAGCCACAACTCCAACTGATGAAATTCTTTGGCCATCAACTCTTCTAATGTCACCATCTTCAGCTCTGCCATCTATGGTTGAATTTATGAACTTCAAAATCAGATTTAGTTCGTTAGGAATATCAAAATTAATTGTTTTATATTTATTCGCTTTCTGCAGTTGAATGACGTGTGAATGTTATAATAAAAAATACTTTTTCAAGACATTAAATAAATATCAACACTTTTTAGTTATGATCAGTCATAAATATTTTCAGATTAATCTGTATCTGTCTGTATAAATTAATAGAGTAAATAAGCTTAAAAATAGAAAATATATAAGTATAGGTAATATTAAGTTATTCTGCCTACGTGTCCCCTTAATACGAGTACATTTTGAATCAACACTCCACGATTGCTTATCTAAATTGTCATAATAATAATGCATTCAATGTCAACAATAGTAATCTCATCCCTACCCACTTGTCTACAGATTTTCTGCAAAATATTTAAACAATCCAAGTTCGTCAAAATATAAACATAAGATTTTAGTTCAGTATTCTGATTTTTAACATTTGTTGGAGAAATTTTTTTTAAAAACTCACCTCATGGTTTCGGACAACATCTTGTCCATTATCAGTCACAACTCCAACTGATGAAATTCTTCAGCCGTCAACTTCTCTATTGTCAGCATCTATGGTTGAAGATGTTGACAATAGAGAAGTTGACGGTTGAATACTTTCATCAGTTGGGGTTGTGACTGATTATGGACTAGATGTTGTTTGAAACCTGGGTCTCGTGAAAGCATGAAATTTATGAGGTGAGTTTTCAAAAAATTTCCTCTGCCAAATGTTAAATGATTGTTACCTCATAATGTTTACCTCCCAACATTAATTTTTAGAAAGGATTCTGATACATTGTTAATGTAATTAATATTTAATTTTAGGAAGTGATATTTTGAGGTTATTTTAATTATATTATTTTTAGTCTGATCATCTTACCTCAATATTAACGTTGATTTGTTCTTGAACATGTTTCAAAACAATTCTGTTTTATTGTCAGCTTGTCCAGACTGGTTTTATTTATGTTGCATTATGTTACACAACCTGGATGTCGATGTCAGCTCCATCCTGTGGTTGGCCAAAAAACCTCCAAACAAGGTTACGCTCCATCGGTATATCAAAATTCATAACTCTATTTTTGTTCTTCTGAATATACGTTTTTTCCCAAATAGCTCTTTTGTATTTTCTAACTGTTTTAATATTTTAGTGTCTGAATTTATATTATGTTTTTCAGACCAAACATGAGCAGCAACTGCAGATTTTTCTATTTCCTTCTTCTTCTTCCTTCCAAGTATTAGGCCAAGGCCTGTTACGATCCTATAGAAAATTTTCCCTCCAGCGTTTTGATCCTTCTGGGAAATTCTTGTATAAGACTTGAAAGCATAATAATAGTCCCTTCGATTGGTTGCTGGCCAAAGGAAGGCAAGACCAGTGATGGGGCTGCCATCTTATAGCCTCTGGTCAGGCTTTTCTGGAGAAGAAAAGAAAATAAAGCAAAGAAGAAATGGAAGAAAGGAAAGACTCCATAGTCCTCGGATGCACTAATAGCGTCGGAGTCGAAAAAAACAAGAGTTAACCAAGAGAGGTTAGATGTAAAGTTAAAAGAGTGCAAAACACAACTAAGTGGAAGAAATGTTTTGCTCAGCTTGGGCACCTTGTGGTCGCCATCCACATATCCCCTAGATGAGGATCCCTATTTCCCCATTTTTAATATTTCTTATGTGTTCTTTGGTTCTAATTTTTAGGTTTCTTTTTGTTTTTCCTATATATATATATATATATATATATATATATATATATATATATATATATATCTTTCACAACCCATGCATTCAATTTGATATATTCCTGACTTTTTATTTTTATCAGTTTTTTCATTTTTGTTGGTTTTTATTAGTTTATTTAAACTAGTTATTTTTCGGTGCTAATTTAATATTAAACTTCTCAAATATCTTTTGGAATTTATTGCGTACCCAAGGGTGATATGTGAATTTCCTATATTTTTTCATTCTTTTTCAAAGTACTTCTGTTAATCATTTTTTTTTTGTTAATGTGTCTGTTAAAATTGTTAGTTGATTTTACTATTGTGATGTCTGATTAATTCTTCTTTCTTCTTCCTTCCAAGTATTAGGCCAAGGCCTGTTACGATCCTATAGAAAATTTTCCCTCCAGCGTTTCATAGGACGGCCCAGTGATCTTCGTCCTCTTGGTATATAATTATAAACAGCTTTGGGGATCCGATTTGAGCTCATTCTTTCAAGATGGTGTTTCCAATTTAGTTGATACTATTTAATATATTCCAAAATTGGCGTAGTCTTCAATTCTTTTAAGTTATCGGTGTTCCTTTTCCGATCCCATCTGGTGTAACCCGCTGTTCTGCGCATGAATCTCATTTCACAAGCCGTTATTCTGCTTTCATGTTGTTTTCTTAGTGTCCATGCTTCACTACCATAGGTCAACACTGGTCTAGCCAAACCGTTATATAAACGTAATCTGGTGTTTTTTTGTACAAGGGATGGTTTCATAACTTGATTAATAATTCCTAAACTTTTATTATAACTAGTAACTTTTTCAGGGATATCCTTTTCATCCCAGATAGATAATATCCAAGATATTTAAATTGATTAGATCTCTCTAAAATTTTATTCTGGAGAAATGTCTGATTAATAAATTACATTAGGAAGTAACATTATGAGGTTGTTCTTAATAAATAAGGTGATTCTGGAGAAATTTGACCATTTGAACAAAATATCACATTAGAAATGTAAAAAATGGAGAAGCAGAAAAATCTGCAGTGGCATTTGATCAGAAAAACATAAAATCAATGTAAACACAAAATTATTAAAACAGTTGGATAATAACAAAAGAACTCACTGTTTTTTGGGAGATCTACATACAGAAGAATAAAAACAAGATTATGAATTTTGAAAATCCTGGGGAAAAATATTTGATTTACAAGTTTTTCAGTCAGCCAAAAGATGGAGTGATAGCAGACATCTTAAAATTCAACACTCTAGAAAAGCTGATGATGGTATATGTGATATACAGAAACTAATTCAAATAGAACACAACAAGTCATGAGGTAAGATGACTCCGGATTCACCTTATTTATTACCATGCCTGAATTAAAAATTCTGGTGAGCTGGTACTCCCTCACCATTACAGCTATCACTCCATGTGTGAGCGGTAAGATTATATCCTTTCTCTAGACTCCAATTGCACTGATAAAAGTTCAAATATCCTTTAATTCCACTTTCATTAAATTTAATTTGTCAAAGTTTAACAAAATATGTCATTTTTACAATATTATTAATTATAAAATTATTTTTATTAATGAATTTATTTGTGGATATGTATCATTGTCTAAGTGAAGAAAACTTCAAACACCCACTCAGGCAGATGTGTGTTGACCCAAACACTTAATTTGAAGTAGAGCTCCATAGGCTGGTACCGTGGATGTGGGTACATGTGCACTAATGCTTTAGTTAATGCATCCAGTACTGGTTCCTTGTCTGTTGTCTGTAACACAATACCATTATGCTTAAATCAATATTAATATATATATATTTTTTTTCAAATGCCGCAGGTTTGTCTTTAGACATTCCTGGTTTCTCTCCTGGCATGGCGTACTTGTAACCCACTTCTGAGGTTGGGACGCCTGGAAGGCAGGGTTACGTTGCCCCGATGATATGATGGGTGATGATGATGGTGCACCAGGAGAGTCCCTAAATCCTAAGCTTACCTAAGATGAGGGGGGGCACGCCGTAGCATAGTGGTTAAGGCACTGAGCTACAAGCCAAAGAGTCGAGGGTTCAAGTCCTGTTGGGGTCAGGATTTTTAAACTGACCCAAACCCTCTGGCGGCACCATGGCCCTGGGGTCGACTCAGCCTCTATCGGAAATGAGTACCAGACGCTTGTTCTGGGGTAAAGGCGGCCGTCACGCAGGGCTGACAACCCGGCTGACATAAAGTGCCGATTGTCTAGAAAAAGTGGGAGCCTTAACCTCCTACTACCCAAGGGGCCTCCAGGCCTGTTGTGGGATCACTTTACTTTACCTAAGATGAATATGAATGATGATGATTGCGATGGCCATATGATTTCAGGGACCGTTTGGGCCTTAAAGTTTTCCAGACATTTGTCTTACAGGTGAGGAAAAACCCCGATAAAAACCTCACCCAGAAAAACTGTCCCAACCGGGGATCGAACCCGGGCCCGCTGCGTGACAAGGCAGCACACTACCCCGAGACCACAGCGGTGGATACTCAATATTAATATTACTTGATTTAATTCAACCAAACCTTTTCAAAGAATTATATTTATTGATGTAATGCAGTTAATTCCATGTCATGGTACAACCTCAGGTAGCAGTTAGATGACAGGTAGTTTTTATTTAATGACTATTTTAACATCTTAGGTCATAAATGACGCAATTTAAATTTGTGTTTTTGAAAGTGTTGATACTCACCCCTAGGGTTGAATACTTGATCATATTTTCAACATAGCCATCAAAGAACTCCTTGGTGTAAGTCTGTTGAATGTCTTCAGGAATCTTCCCCCAGAGGGCAGCAGCATCTCTTCTGATAGAATCTGGGGTAAACACTCCAGTGGCTGAAAACATATTACAACATTTATATTTACAAGTCAATGTTATACAGTATTTAAGAAAAATTGTGTCACCTCACCCCATATCCTTTTTATTATTAGACTGGCACGAGGGTGCAAGGGGATGCACTTGCATCCCCTGTCAGGAAAGAAAATACACAGAAAAAAATTAAGAACTATTTTTAAAAAGTTAAGAAATCTTTTTTATCAAGTTACTGTTTGAATAAAAAATTCCCCCCTCCATTGGGAAAGAAATACACAGAAAATAATTAAGAACATTTTTTTATTATGTCACTATTTGAATAAAAATTTAAGGCATCTCCATTTATAAAGTTATAATCTGGTGTTGCCATCATTCTTCATGAATCATGAATAAGAACTTAATAATATTATTTCCCATTAATAGTGAGTGGAGAACATTTTTAATGACTCACCTCATATAATTTCAAATTTATTTGATACTGGTGGTTTCAGACAATATCTTGTCCCTCTTCAGTCATGGCTTCCACTGATGAAATTCTCTGGTTGTTGATTTCTCTAAGGACATCACCTCTTGTGCTGCCATCTTTGGTTGGGATTATAAACTTTGTAATTAAATATTTATCCACTGGAATATCGAAGTTCATAGATCGATATTGATTCTTCTGAATGAATATCTTTTCCCAAATTGTCAATTCCAACGGTTTATCCAATTGTTTCAAAAGTTTTGCCTCTTTTTCAATTTTATGATGTTCTAGCAAACTATGTGCAGCAATTGCTGATTTTTTAATTTCACAATTTTTAATATTTCTAAAATGTTCTTTAGTGCGTGTTTCCAAATTCCATTTTGTTTTTCCTATGTATACTTTGCTACAATCATTACAATTTATTTGATAAATTCCAGACTTCTTACTGAAAAGAGACAAGATATTGTCTGAAACCACCGGTATCAAAGAAATTTGAAATTATATGAGGTGAGTTGTTAAAAATATGTTCTCAACTCACTATTAATGATATAACCTCATAATGTTTACTTCCCAATATTAATTTAAATATTATTTCCCATTATATTATTTTTGGTCTGGACATCTTACCTCAATATTAATGTTGATTTGTTCTTGGACATGTTTCAAAACAATTGTGTTTTGAAACATGTCTTTCCCAGACTAGGAAAGCTGACGATAAAACAGAATTGTTTTGAAACATGTCCAAGAACAAATCAACATTAATATTGAGGTAAGATGTCCAGACCAAAAATAATATAATTAAAATAACCTCAAAATATAACTTCCTTAAATTAAATATTATTTCCCATTAAAATATATATACAGTCAATATGCCCATTTCACCAATAAATGTTTAAAATGGTCAACAAGTTTCTACAGCCAAGCTGTCATTCTCAAGACCAGATATTGACTCAGTCAATATCTGGTCTTGAGAATGACAGCTTGGCTGTAGAAACTTGTTGACCATTTTAAACATTTATTGGTGAAATGGGCATATTGACTGTATATATATTTTAATATTGTATCACCAAGAAGATCAATTGTGTATTAAATATATTATTTCCCATATTTAACTATTAACTCATTTTATTTCCTATAATAGTCCAAATTTTAGTATGTTAACAAACAAGTTAACAAACTTGGTATAGTTGGTTACAAACTTACCATTGACAAAGTTGCCAGGTTCTACAATCACAACATTGACATCCCACCTTCTCATTTCGAAACGCAAACAGTCAGATAAAGCCTCAACCCCGTATTTAGTAATGCAGTAACTTGCTCTGCCTGGGGCACAGCGTCTGCCCATCCCACTCGACATGTTTACAATTCTCCCTGGAATAACATAAATATACTCAAGATTAAATTAATGTTTTTATTACCTCACCTCGTATCCTTTTTCTTCTATACTGCAGTTTCGGAGCTTATCTCCATGTTCAGTAGCCTCTGGTGTACCAGTGTTATGTCATTTCTTGGCGGTTTTCTTCTTTTACTTTTAGAAGAGTTCTTTGATTAATACATTTTTGTCTTTTGAACTTGTTTATTTTCTTGAGTATCATTTTTACTGCAATACCATTTTTCGTGGCTATGTTGATTATGTGTTCTTTTTCTTTGTTCATTGGTATGTTCACTAATCTATGTGTCAAACTATTGAAAACTGCTTCTTTGTGAAACTGAACTTTGAAATTCCCAGTGAGAATGACCTGGTTTCGAGGTTTTTCAGTCAGCCAATGGAAGGAGCGAAGGACAGCTCTTCAAGACGACAGAACAACGGTCGTGATGATACTGAGGATGGAACAGAAACTATGTTCCGAAACTAGTTCATAGTCAAATAAGAACAATATGAGGTGAGTGATAAAAATTCTACCTTAATGAATATACCTCATAGTGGGAATTCCTAAAATAAGTAATTAATCTAAGGTGTTTACAGTTATATTACATTATGGTTTCTTAATCTAATTTTGTTTCTTACACAATGTAATAATAACATACATAAAATGGAAGTATTAATCTTATATCTACGTAACCTAAACTTAATATTACAATCAAGTATACATATTGATATAATCTAAGTTCTAATTCTACTTATTCTATCGTTGATTTCCTTGTCTTCTCTTCTTCAGCTCGTGTGCATAGAGCTTTTTGGGTAAACTCCGCGATCAACTTGTAGTTATCTTTCTGCATCCAGAACTGCAAAGGAGGAGGCCATTCCTCGTTGCTGATGTGCACAGATATTTATAGTTGTCTTCTGATAGCCGTGTGCTTGGCACAGCGGTATATCATGTGGTGCACGTCGTCTTCCTCTGCGATCTGACAGTTGCATAGAGGGGAGTCGACAAGTCCTCTCTCGTGTAGTTTGCCTCTAAAATGTCCATGTCCTGAGAGCAATTGAGTAATAGTGTGTGACGGCCTTATCCATGACATTTTCATGCGAGTTTTCACGTTTGGCAGGAATTCGTATGTTGTTCTGCCATATTTTAAAAGAATGGTTTCTGGAAGGATACTAAGATAAGGATTGGACTAAATGAAGATGGTGATGTTTTAGAAAATTACTCCCAAAAATAATGTGTAGCCATTATTTACTGTAATTTTACTATATCTTTTTCTTCCTTTGGCTCTATGGTCCTCTAAGAATCTTGGCCTCTTTCATAACATCTGCCCATTCTTCTCGATTCCCAGCTTTCTGTCTCCAACTTTTAACCTTAAGTTGTCTTAAGTCTTCCTCAACCTTATCTAACCATCTCAGTTTCTGTCTTCCAACCTTTCTTCTTCCTTCCTGTTTCCCTTCTAAAATCTTTCTTGCACATCTTTCTCGCTCGATCCGCAACATATGTCTTACCCATTCTAGTATCTTTCTTCTAATATCTCCTACCTAAATCCCTATATAAATTCTTTCAACTCCTGGTTTGTTCTAATTCTCCATATATCTTGTTCCTGTATTGCTCCATATATCTTCCTTAATATTTTTCTTTTCCATATATTTAACATACTTATCTTTTTTCTGATAATGTCCAGCTATTGATTTCAATATTGTTTTATATTTTAAATTTTACTATATCACTGTAATTTAATTACTAGAGAGTTAGAATTTTAAATGACTCACCTGATAAATGTAGATTTCTTGAAGACTATAGTTTCGATATGCTACGTATCATTATCGATTCATCAAGGTAATCCAATTTGAGTTTGGATGACTTTGATTTACATAACATTTCCTTTATGGTTGATAACACACAACAACAAAGAATTAGTCGCAGGCTCAAAATGTTTCAATAACCATGTTTTCGGACTTGCAGAAGACGAAAATGATATCAGTTTTTTCCAGTCACCTAACCGGAGTCAGATACTTCGACGACATCCTTTAGCAGAAGTGATTGTTTCCGTGAGAGTTACAGGCGCTATTGTCTCTCAAACTGGTCACCCTTCTTTTTCTTTTGCACGGTTTTATTACTCTTAGGGATTGTTAAACCCTCAGGAATACACAGGTATACAAACTTTCCTGATTGCCACTGTCAAATACGGGAAGCAATGGCTTGTTCGTTTTACATTACATCATTGTGATTGTGAAGTGTCGATATATGCATTATTGTATATCATTATAAAGAAATTGAATTAAAACAATCTACTATAATATATTTTAATACGTAAGATTTAGTGTTTTTATAATTTTGCAATGTCTCGCCACTGTAAGAATTCTCCTAATTTATTCTGTTACATATGTGGAGAGTATGTGTAAAATCTCAGCGCAGAACTAGTTATAAAGGCGTAAAATTTATATTTCGGGAACTATAGTAAATTTGGAGATACTGATAAATATTGTTTGCTGTACAAACTGCCAAAGGAATTTAGTAGGGTGGTTAAAAGGTTCGCATTCGTGCATGCCATTTGCCACCTACGGACCACATCACTGACTTATTTCTGTATGGTCAATATATCTGGTTTCACTTAAAAAAATAAGCATTCTCTTCAGTATCCAAATTTGCAATCAGCCATGTGACCTGTTAAACATAGTGATTCTTCATCGATTTTGGGTGATGTCAGTGATGAACATGGCGAAAGGTTCCACAAAGACATTTTAGAAATGGAAAGGCGTTATAAAGGGAAATCAGCGACCAACATGCTTGCTGATTACTGCTGGCAACTTATCACAGACTTTTGGAGCCATCTTATCGGCGTAAGTCATCCAAGAAGAAGTTTTGAAAGGTGAGATTTTTGCTACAATTTAAGTATATGTTGTAACTTAACTACTTATTTATCCTTCTTAGAAAAAAATATTTAACTTTTTGGATCTTATATGATTTGGTTTTACATAGATCAAGTGCTTCTAGCAATATTATTGCAAAAAAAATTGAAACTAAATGCAGATAGGCAATAATATGCAAAATATAACGAAAAACGTTCAGCACGTCCTTGCAAAAACTGTTAGGTGATAGAGAAAAACGGACTTCAAATTCTAAATCAGCACATGCAAATTAACTAAAATCACCTATTTCCATTTCTGCGAGTGACAAAAAGTTCAAATTTGTTGTTGTGTGTAATCAGGGTTTAGGATCACTCACATATGTTTTTGAATAATTATATATAGAAACGAAGAAAAAAAGACTTAAGAGTCAGTTGTCCACCGCTGTGGTCTCGAAGTAGCATGCTGCATTATCACACAGCGGGCCCGGGTTCGATCTTCGGTTGGGGCAGTTTTTCTGGGTGAGGTTTTTATCGAGGTTTTTCCTCACCTGTAAGACAAATGTCAGGACAACTTTAAGGCCCAAATGGTCCCCGAAATCATATACCATCATCATCATCCTTCACCGGTGTGGAAAGCAATGGGAAGCTACCACACCTACAATTCCCTAGTAAAGCTGAGGGCATTGCATGAAAATGCTATGATTGCTGTGAAGGACCTGCCTTCGGGCAGAATTACTATGGATGCATATTATTAAACTTTTTTTCATTATATACAAATGTTACTGTGATTGTTACATGCAGTATTGTGGTTATGTGGAAGAAAAGGTCACAATGTCCTTAATTGCATCGTGGCTTATGAATCATGTAAAAGGGATTGTTGTGTGAAAAAAAATACCTTTAGAGTTTCTGATAAGCGGCAGAAATGCTCGTATGACTCTCATCATGCCCCACACGTTCACTTCCAGACTCTTCTTGCACACAGATATCGGCACCCATTCAACATGTCCAAATGTACTCCAGCCTGCATTGTTCACTATCCCCCACAAACCTGCAAACAATTTACATATACACACAGTTACTTGTATACCCTGTATGTGATGCAACTAGTAATAAATTGGCAATATTATGACTTCCATGATGATCTTGTAGAAGATTTCCGGGCCATGGTCTTGAGGCTTGTAGTTCCCCGACCTTTCGCCAGAGACTGTCCGGCATCCTCAAGGGTTGTCTTGAGACTGGCAATTTTGTCAACTACCTGCCCTATTTATATATTTATCCGCGACGTGTTCTCTGCGCGGTCCGTTAACTTCGTAAATTGTATCTGCCTTCTGGTTGGTCAATATATTATGACTTCCGTTTAGAGACAGAACTTAGATTGCATTTTCTACTAGATAGATTTTTCAGTTCAGATCATGAGGTTAGTATCTTGGGATCTCTTAGGGAGGATCAAGTACAAAGAGAAAACATTTCAATTCCTGGGTAGAGAAAGAAAATCGAGAGTGGACAAAATTGGGACTGAGTAAAGTAATTTATTGATAATCTCCTTCTTCCTTCCAAGTATTAGGCCAAGGCCTGTTACAATCCTATAGAAAATTTTCCCTCCAGCATTTCATAGGACGGCCCAGTGATCTTCGTCCTCTTGGTATATAATTATAAACAGCTTTGGGGATCCGATTTGAACTCATTCTTTCTAGATGGTGTTTTCAATTTAGTTGGTACTGTTTAATATATTCCAAAATTGGCAATTCTTTTAAGATATCGGCGTTCCTTTTCCGATCCCATCTGGTGTAACCCGCTGTTCTGCGCATGAATCTCATTTCACAAGCCATTATTCTGCTTTCATGTTGTCTTTTTAGTGACCATGCTTCACTACCATAGGTCAATACTGGTCTAGCCAAAGTGTTATATAAATGTAATCTGGTGTTTTTTTGGACAAGGGATGGTTTCATAACTTGATTAATAATTCCCAAACTTTTATTATAACTAGTAATTTTTTCAGGGATATCCTTTTCATCCCAGATAGAGAGATAATATCCAAGATATTTAAATTGATTAGATCTGTCTAAAATTTTATTCTGGAGACAGATTTTACTTTGTATGGGGTCCTTCCCATGAAATGCCATAATTTTAGTTTTGTTAATTGATATTTCCATATTAAATTTGGCACCTATTTTTTGTAAATTATAAATTTATCGTTGCAAATCATTTTCGGAGAGTGCCAGAAGAGCTAAATCGTCTGCAAAAAGAATAGCATCGAGTTTGAGGTTCCTATTGATGGGTATATATCCTCGTTGTGTTTTCCTCCTTTCGTTTATTATTTTATTCATATATATATGTATATAATGAAAAGCACCAGTGAAAGTCCACATCCCTGTCTTACTCCAGTGTTGATCTTTTCCCTAAAAGATAATTTGCCATCTTGTTTAACAGAGATTTCATTATCTTTATAGATGTTGAAGATATTAGTAATATATTGTTGTGGAACAATATCATCAGCTAAAATTAGTAGTAATATATTTCTGTCTACTTTGTCAAAAGCCTTTATGAAGTCAACGAAGGCGATATGAGTTTCTATATTGAATTCCTTGTGCTTTTCTAATAGTAGTTTTAGAGTGAAGAATCCATCTGTATTGATAATAGTTTTATTATATATTATTTTGAATTTGGATACAACACTTACATCAAAATATTAAGCTTTACTGCTTAAAAGGTAGTGTAAAATTCTCATTAAAAATACTTCTTGAATAGAAGCCATCTGTTGGTTATTGATAGAGCCGTCTATCTGCCTTCAGATGATTGGAAAATTGTATATGAGGAAAGAAATGTTGACGTTAGTATTGTGTCTTGAATGATGTAATGGATCCCGTGCCGTAGCCAAGTGGTTAAGGCAAGATGCCTTGGTGTAGAGCTATGGGACTTGTGCTGGTTTGGGTCTTCATGGGGGAAGAAATTTCGGTCAGTATAGGACCAGTGCCCACCCAGCATTGTGAGGCATTTGAATAACTACAATAAGTAGCAGTTCCAGGTTGAGAAAACCAGCTATAACGGCTGGGGGACCTGACATGCTGACCACATGTCACCCTTTTTACTGACTGGATGATAGTCTACCTCTATGAGTTGCGCCATGTAGTTTGGTGTAATGGACTTCATACTAGTCTGGGGTTCAAGCATTAATTTTTCTTTTCAAGATAATATTGTCCAGTATTTGAAATATAACATAAAAATATGAAGCATTACAGCTTAAAAAGGTACGTTAAAAATTTCTTCTTGAATAGAAGCCGTCCGTTGGCTATTGGTAGCGCTGTCTGTATATGAGGAAAGAAATGTTGATTATATTATTTTTAGTCTATTCATCTTACCTCAATATTAATAGACTAAAAATAATATAATTAAAATAACCTCAAAATATCACTTCCTAAAATTAAATAGAAATGTTGATGTTTGTATCATGTCTCGAATGGTGTAATGGAGTGCATAGTCGTGCTTTGACAATAACTGGGTACGTTAATTTGGTAAGTTTAATAAAAGCAGTTTCCTATTAAACTATTGACCATATTATAGAATAGAGAAACTTATGTCTTGGTTTCCTTTAACAGAATTATTAAATTTTACATGCATGAGTATGAAATTTCTTAAAATGTCCAGTATTTATATATCATTCTGTTACAATAGATTACTAGAAACACATTTAAAATAATAAATGCCCTCTACTATTTATAAGCTGAACATTTTGCACTTCTGGTGGACTAGTTGTTACCATGACCGACTGTGGTTCTAAGATTCACAGATTCATTTAAAGCACATAAAAGAACCTCATGTCTGAAAAGAGGTATCTGAGCAAGATTTGTTGGCCCTTTCACTTCCACATATGCTAATGAGTGTAATGACCTTAACTGTTAAAGTGTATTGATAAATAAAATAATAGCACAGTACATAGTAAAGGAAGGCTGTGTTAAGGAAAGAGTGGAGAATGCTGAATTTGCAGTAAAAGACCTGTTCTTGGGCAGAACACTATATATGTATGTATACAATTTTGAAATAAGAGTTGTTATAAAGTATAATATGCATTTCCATCATACAGCTGGGTAACTGTCTTGAATAGACACCATTATCATCATCCATGCAAGTATTAGGCCGTGTTGGTAATAAAAGATTCTGGGCTATGTGGCCATGGTCTATAACTGGCGTTTCTTCCAGACATTTCTCCATCAACTGCGGAGGGCAAATTTAGTGGCGTGCGCTTCCAGCTGTTGTTTCCCTGTCGTAGACTCGACTGCGATTTGCCACTGAAGATGCCCTCCGCAGTTGAGGGAGAAACATCTGGAAGAAACGCCAGTTATAGACCACGGCCACATAGCCCGGAATCTTTTATTACCATGATTACCGGCCGTGAAAGACTGCATTCCACTATTAGGCCGTGTTGCCTGTTACGGTCTCAAAGAGGAATTTTCTGTCCAGTGCTTTTTTGGACGTCCCAGTGATCTTTTGCCTTGGGGGCAGTAGCGAAGTATGGCTTTTGGAATTCTATGAGACGGAATTCGTTGAAGATGGGCTTTCCAGTTGTTCTGGTAGTTTTGTATATGGTGAAGAATGGGTTCTACATCCAACTCTTCCATAATTTCCTCATTTCTTTTATGGTCCAACTTTGTGTAGCCTGCTGTACGGCGCATACATCGCATCTCATTTGCTGTTATTCGGCTTTCATCTCTTCTTCGTATTGTCCATGCTTCACTACCATATCTTAATACTGGTCTTCTGTACTAAAGATGGTTTCATCATCATCATCATCATCATCATCACTCCAAGGATTAGGCAATTGCCCGTTCCGACTTCATATTGCATCAGCCCAACGTCTTCTAGGTCTTCCAACATCACGCCTTCCTCTTGCTTGATAATTTCTGGCTAACAATGGATATCTCTCCTTGTTCATTCCATCCATGTGATCAATCCATTTCTGTCTGTAATTCGTGACTTTATCCAATAAAGGCTGTACTTTCAATTCTTCTCTTATATCCTCATTTCTTATTCTATCAAGTCTTGTACATCCTTTTACTTGTCTTAGGAACCGCATCTCTGCCGTCTGTATTCTATCCTTCTGTCTTTTCACTGGAGCCCAAGTTTCACATCCATACAATATTGTGGGAACCGCCATAACATTATACATTTTTATCTTGGTTTCTTTTCTAATTTTATTTTTGAATGGTTTCATTATTCTGTTAATTATCCCCGTTGTTTTTGTAAAATTTGTGATTTTCTTTGATATATCAGCTTCATCTTGAAATGTTAAATTATAACCCAAATAATTAAATTTGTTTACTCGTTCTAAAATTTCATCATCCAAAACAATTTTGCTAGGTATAGGGTATTTCCCACAAAACGTCATCACTTTAGTTTTCTTTGTATTGATTTCCATATTGTACCTTTTTTGCAATTATATTAAAATTGTGTATAGAATACTGTAAATCTGTTTCTGTTGGAGCTATTAATACCAAATTGTCTACAAAAAGCAAAGAGTCTATTTTATGGTTTCTATTAATTTGGATAGAACCGTGTCGAATAGACATACAGATATCAAATGATGTGCACAGTATAAATCCAAAGATGTTCATGCATCATAAGAAAAATTGCCATCATACTACCTTTTGGGGGAAGATGAGCTGTAACATATTCCAATGCCGCACTAACTTCTTCATCTGATGTAATGTCCATCTGGACTACATGTAGATTTTTCAGGTTTTTTTCTCGTAAGTCATTAGCTCCTCCCTCCTGTGACTTCAAACACCCTGCAAACACTACAGCACCCTGTTTAAAATCAAACAACAGCTATTCACAAAATCAACTCTGAAAAATTCTCTCACAGCAAAAGTAATTGAATGAGTTGGGCGAGACAGTTGCATTTAAGACTATTTAGGAAATCCCATGTTCCTAGGAACATGTCTCTGTGTGACTGATTTCAAATATCTAGGACAGGTATGGGGAGCTTGGGCTCCGAGAGCTCATAACAAACCTCCCCGCCAATACCCATTCCACTCATTTGTACCTGCACTGGAGATGCAGGTACACAGTGATTGACAGTACACAGTGAGAGTCAGTGGCGTTCAATCCAGCGTGAGCGGGGCAAATTCTAAACATCGATATAATTTTAATATGGACTGGGTAAATTATTATTTTTGCATTCAGAATGGCACGAAAGTTGTTTGTTTATTGTGTTCTACGCGGTTCTGTCATGTGAAACGCTATAATAACCCATGACATTTCAGATCTTCACATGCAAATCAATACGGACAGGCACAGGCACGATTAGAAATATATAACTATATTTTCACAGAAACTAACTAACTCACTGGCACTATCGAACCCGAAGGTTCATGGCCGCGCGGACATAAGCTCTCCATACAACCCTATCCTGAGCTAATGCTTTCCAATCATTCCCTGTATAATCTACTTCCCTCAAATCATAGTTAATGTTGTTCTCCCACCTCATTCTTGGTCTACCAACTGGACGTTTTCCCTCTGGCTTTCCTACAAGAAGCTTCCATGCACGTCTTTCATTCCCCATATGCGTAACATGTCCTGCCCATCGCAGTCTACGAGACTTAACTGTTCTTATTATATCTGGCTTCCTATAAAGACCATGTAGTTCATTGTTCTGTAGTCTTCTCCATTCACCTGTCTGTTCATCTCTCTTTGGTCCAAAAATTTTACTAAGAACTTTATTCTCAAATACTCGTAACCTCCTTTCCTCCCTTAAAGTAAGAGTCCAGGTTTCGCATCCATATAATATAACTGGTAGAATAATAGTTTTATATATTTTCAGCTTAACGTTTTTTGAAAGGAGTTGGGACATCAAAAGTCTCTGCAATGCATAATAGCATGCATTTCCAGAATTGAGCCTATGTTTAATTTCTTTTTGCATCTCATTCCTATTTGTGATTATTGTTCCTAGGTATTTGAATTCGGCCACTTCCTCAAAATTTCCCTCATTTGTCATTAGCTGTCCATTTCCATTATATACTGAATTTCTATGTGTGACCATATATTTAGTTTTACTGATATTTATTTCCAGTCCTAATTTCTTAGTGTTACTCAATAGTGTGTGCGTGTTATTTTCACAGGGACATATAAATTATATATACTTTTAAAGTATATTAGATAACATGCATGGAGTTCAAATTCATGAATTAAATATAATAGACATAGGGGACATTTTATGTTTTGTTTGCACAGGGGAAGACAGGATAGGATTTTTAAATAATCTAAAGCAGCAAACACTCCAAAACGATAGCAGAAACCACTTTCAGAGAATTCAGTACGTACTAGTTGCCGGAATTCAAAACCGATTGCTGAGAAATCATATCAAATTTAAAACACTCTCCAGATTAAACGATGACACCCTTGTCTCAATATTATGTCTCTCTATGAGTACTATCAGCCTGACATAGATAAATTAGTGTCAGGGTCTACTATGCGCCCTTAAAAGTTTGCACAGATATACGTAAAATATGTACGAATGGAAGGGTTTAGTGTATATGTTTCAGGTTGTAAGGTTGTGCCACCACTGATACTGCAGGGTATGCTGAGATGACAATAACAACAGTCTTGAGTTCAATGAAAGGTGGAATGAGGAAGATGTCATACTACCCCTCATTCGGCAGCTCCCCATGCCTGATCTAGGAACAATAATCACAAATAGGAATGAGATGCGTAAAGAAATTAAACATAGGCTCAATTCTGGAAATACATGCTATTATGCATTACAGGGGCTCTTGTTGTCCCAACTCCTTTCCAAAAACGTTAAACTGAAAATATATAAAACTGTTATTTTCCCTGTTATATTATATGGATGTGAAACATGGACTCCTACTTTAAGGGTGGAAAGAAGATTGAGTATTTGAGAATAAAGTTCTTAGGACAATTTTTGGGTCAAAAAGAGATGAGCAGAGAGGTGAATGGAGAAAACTACATAGCAGTGAGCTACATGATATGTATAGGAAGCCGGATATAATAAGAACAGTTAAGTCTCATAGACTGCGATGAGCAGGACATGTGGAACAAATGAGGAATGAAAGAGGTGCATGGAAGCTTCTTGTAGGAAAACCAGAGGGAAGACACCCAGATGGTAGACCAATAATGAGGTGAGAGAATAACATTATCCATGATTTGAGGAAAGTAGATTATACGGGGGATGATTAGAAAACAGTCCAGGATAGGGATGTATAGAGAGCTTATGTCCACACAGTCATGAATCTGTGGGTTTGATAGAGCCAGTGAGTTAGTTACTTAGTTAGAAAATCCTATATTTTCCACCGCTGTGGTCTTGAGATAGCATGGACATAGCGGGACCAGGTTTGATCCCCATCGGGACAAGTTTCCTGGGTGAGGTTTTTTCAGGGTTTTTCTTCATTAAAGACAAATATCAGGAAACTTTAAAGCCCAAACATTCCCCGAACAACATAATCATCATCATTCATATTCACCTTAGATTAAATTTAGGATTAAGGAATCTTTTGGCGCACCACTATCATCTCCCATAATATCATTGGGGCAGCCATAACCCTGCCTTCCAGGCACCTGAACTTCAGAAGTGGGTTACAATTATGCCAGTGTCAGGAGAGAAAACCAGTAATGTCGAAATGACAACCTGGAGCATTCGATTTAAAAATAATCCTGGGGCTATCCTATATTATTGGGGATCTTCCCCTTGTTTTCATTAATTTTCAAGCCACATAGTAAGCTGAATTATTTTTATGTTTTACTACTACTATTATTACTACTAGTAGTACCTGTTACTACTCTTGGAAACCTTAGATCTCCATTGAAGTGTGCCACTGGACTCTTCTATGCTATATTCTTACAGCATTCAAACTTTTCTCTTGCTTAAGTTATGTAGGTAGGAAATAACACTATGATGTTTATTTTAATTGGTTTTGAGTTTTTTTTTGACTCGCCTCATATTTCTGGTTTTGGGGTGATTCGCAATTCTAAACATTTGTTGATGAATTTAATATCTGTAGCTCTTTTGTTTCTAAGTTATTTTAATTTTAAGTATCTTTTAATTTCCATCTTAGTTTCTGAAAAATGTTCGTTAAATTTTTGAATGAGGTGATTCAAAGGATAACTCAAAATTAATTTTCCCTTGCTGTTCAATTTATGCTTTTGCTCTACTATATTTCTGAACAATCCCTGTGGATTCCATCCCAGCCCTCATTTATACACTGTCTAGTTCTCTTCTGAGAGTGTGTTCAATTCATTTCCATTTATGTGAATTTTTATTACTATTAGCCTATTTAGAGAAAAAGCATTCAAGCAATCTGAGGTAGCTGTGAACAAAAACAAAGTTATGCACAATTCTTGTTGGTCCAGTAAATGTATGATGGAGGACTTTCTACAATGCCTGAAATTGAATGAAAGTCAGTGTACAGATATAAACTTCTTGATGTACGGGGTGAATCATAAATATGGCTATACGTTTGATCGCGTTGTGTGATGAAAATATTACCATTACAGGAAATATGAAATTACCATTGGAAAGGCAATTATTCAAATTACAAAAATGGAATAAAACAAAACAGCGTAGAACTTATGTCATTAGTCAAAATGGCATTGGATATGAAACAGCAAATTACAATTGCTGCATGGGCAATAACGTATGCTAATGATCATGAGGTCGCAAGACGTGCAAGATGTGAGTTTAACGTAACATTGCAGCCGTCGACTGTGGGGAAGTGGAGAAAACGAGTGCTGGAAACGGGAAGGATGCAGAAAATCAAATCTCCTGGAAGGCCTCGCATTAGCACGGATGCAGAAACAACTAAGAGAATTGTGGAGGCGTTCGACGCTAGCCCACAAAAATCAACCCGCCAAGCTGCATGTGAGCAGTGATTTGTTTTGTTTTGTTCTATTGTTGTAATTTGAAGGTTTCCCTTTCCAATGATAGCATCATATTTCCTTTAATAATAATATTTTCGTCACAAAATGTGATCAAACGTATAGCCATATTTCTGAATCACTCTGTATTATAGAAGAACATGATTATGTCAGTTATGAGAAGACATACCATACTACGGAGTCGAAGAGCAAGTGCATATCCAAAACCAGAGTCGCAGCCTGTTATCAGTACAGCTCTATCTTGGAGAGACATCTGTAACAAAAACACTCACTACAGATGTAGGTTCAATTAATAACATGTGGGCTGTAATTTGTTTATGGCTATGAAAGATCAATATAACATTTAAAATACAAAATTTGATTAAATTAATGCTGAATAAGGTACCATCTTAATAATTTCTATTTGTCCACAAAGAACTAGACTTGAGGGAGACCTAAGGACAACTTATACCTCCGTGGCATGACAGACATAGGCCAAACTTGCTGGCTACCAGTGGCGATTCATGAAATGAATAATGAATAGTCGTAGTTATTGAATTAAAAAAAAACAAATAATCAAAACAACATACAATCAAATATACATATATATATGTATATAAATGTTATAATTAATTTTTTGATATTGCTCAATATCATTGATATAGCATCACTTCTATAAAGTAAAAATATTCTCTTTAATTTGCTTACTTGTTATAGGAGCTACTAGATGGCAGTGGAGACCGAATTCTTGCTACATCTTGTAATAATAGAGAATATATATAGTCCACCGTTGTGGTCTCGAGGTAGCGTGCTGCCTTGTCACGCAGCGGGCCTGGGTTTGATCCCCGGTCTGGGCAGTTTTTCTGGGTGAGGTTTTTATCGGGGTTTTTCCTCACCTGTAAGATAAATGTCAGGAAAACTTTAAGGCCCAAAAGGTCCCCGAAATCATATGGCCATCATCATCATCATCATCCTTACCATTATCATCATCACCATCATCCTTCAACGGGAAGCTACCACACCTACACAATTCCCTAGTAAAGCTGCAAAACGTAGCATGAAAATGTTATGATTGCAGTGAAGGACCTGCCTTTGGGCAGAATTACTATGGATGGATGCATATATATAAGAAAAATATATATTTGTACTAGATTTGCTTGGTGGCATAATTGGTAGTGCACTGGAATATCAATACAGAGGTCCAGGTTCAAATCCCGTTCAAGCATTTATTTTTCTTATGTCATAATGTATATATACTGTATTCATCCATAGTAATTCTGCCCGAAGGCAGGTCCTTCACTGCAATCATAGCATTTTCATGCTATGCTTTGCAGCTTTACTAGGGAATTGTAGGTGTGGTAGCTTCCCATTGCTTTCCACACCGGTGAAGGATGATGATAAAGATGATGATCATATGATGGGCCTTAAAGTTTTTCCTGACATTTGTCTTTCAGGTGAGGAAAAACCCCGATAAAAACCTCACCCAGAAAAACTGCCCCGAGCGGGGATCGAACCCGGGCCCGCTGCGTGACAAGTGAGCACGCTACCTCGAGACCACAACGGTTATATGCAAAATTAATGTTTTATCTTATATTAGGTCCATTCTCTGTCATTTAACTGTTCAGATAATTTTTATAAAATCCATGTTTATTAACTTTTTATGGATAGTTGTTTCAAATGTCACATTAGTCTTTAGTCCACAAAGAATCATCATCCCCAAGCAAAAGAATGAATTATCTACATGATAACCGCAAATCCTTTCACATTTTCATATAACAACTTGTTGATTCTTGTATAAGATCTATTTTTATCATCGGTCATTTGTTTTATACACGTATCTGGTCTTGGTTTTCCTAACATCTTAGCTCTAATTCTGTATTCATAACATATTGGTTTGTAATTATTTTATTTAATTCATCGTGAACACTTCCACGCCGACAAAATTCACAATAAGAACTTAATACCAAAGATGCAAGGTTTTGGTGAAGCGGTTGATTTTAGGAACAGTCTTTAGTAGCAGGTATTGAGTCAGTTGTTTTCTTATTACCATACTGTGTCAGGAAACTGCACGCCCATTTATGAGTAACTTATTGTTCGTCTGGTTTAACTTTGCAAGAAATTTGCACCATTGTTGTCGGTATTTCTTCACCAGATGTTAATATGCAATGACATCTACTGATTGGCAGCGTGCGAGCTATGACTTGAGACACTTGTAACAAGATTTTCTGTGCATGGGTTCCTTCACGGAATATGTAGAAGAAAGGGATACCACCATCCTCAACCTGTTTGCGTATGCGAGAGATGTGGGGAACCGTGTGATACCTACCACGCTATGAACTGCTCGCAGAGAGGCGAATCACTTACACAGTTCTGTTCTGTAATATAATATTGTATGCACATTAGTGCGCATTTATTACTATTATTATAATAGGGGCAAGGGGGAAGACGAAAACTGACAACAGGGTGGGTTCTTTCTTTTGTAACTGGACTAAAGCGGTCAAGGATCTACTGTTATATCTCCATCTCTCTCTTTGCCAAGTTAAGCCAGATATACAATAGTATATATACCCTTGAATCCTAGAGGAGTTAATGCATTTTTCTACCTGCATTGCTTCGTCACTGAGGCCACACTATTAATGTGCTCCAAACCTTACCTAAAGTTGAAACATTCCATCTCATGAACACTGCCAATGGCAATACTCCACAAGAACACTGTCCTTATACGGGAGGTAATATACCCCAGTCGCCGAATCTCCAGTTCTTAAGTTTAGGTTATACGAGGGATAAAGAGAGAAATCATCCTCTACTGCCAATAAGGAAATGGTTGACATGAGAGTGAATGTCTGCCACAACCAATCACTGCTCTTGATGCAGCTATAGCGCGCTAGTAAGGTTTGCAATTGCTGAGATGTTGTCAGCTGTATGTCTGCTAACCGCATACATAAAGTGCCTCCTCCCACTGAATATCCATATCGGCAACATTGTCGTGAAAACGTCAGGGCCGGAGAATCAGTGGCTGCAGTGTAGTCACAGGGTAACGTGTTTAATATTTTTCTTTGTTCTTAACACTGTATGAACATAAATTACCTTCATCCAAAATGATAAATATATATTATATACACTAGATGATCTGTAAGAGCATTTTAAATATTATCAGTAGGGCAAGGCAATTAATGATTTTGCATATTTTTTTATGAAGGTTAAAACATTGCTTGAATATATGAAAATGTGTGGCATTAAAAAACGGATTAAATAAAAGCAATTCGTTAGGGCATTTTTTGTATTTTCTTAACTTTTTTAGGGATAGGTCATTTTTTGGCAATTTTTAGGTCATTTTGAGAATTTTTTACACTTTTCCGGAAGGCTGTGACATCATTTGTATTTGATTTAAGATTTTTATTATAATTCAGTATTTTTCCTTGTCAATACAATTTCTTGGAATTAAGTAGTTGCTTTGCTAATTACTACCCCTATTTTTCAAGATATATGCATAATGAACTTGCCCACTTCTAGGAATTTTATTCAATTTCTTAGAGCTTATGCTAGCTTCTACTCTTATTCTGATTGTTAACTGTAATTCAAAATAGTTGTAAAAGTGCGCTGTGTAATTGAAAAGGATTTTTTTGCAATAAAAGGTACTGTAATATGTATTTTTAATACTTTTCTTTTAATATTTTGATCTTAAGTTAAAATTTATGTAATTCAGTAATCAAGTGAATACTTAATCTAATGAATAGTATTTTTATTGGTAATTCCTAACTTTTTATTCATCTTTTTTTTATTTTATTGGTCATTTTTTGAATTTTTAAGTCATAAATGCATTTTTTATTTTGCATTTTTTACCAATTTATAGGTCATTAAATGCCTTGTCCTAATTATCAGTAAATAAATAAATAAATTATAAAAGGGGCATGTACCCCTGTGCCCTTAAGGACTGGTTATCCCTGCTGGCTACTAAGCTCATATCCTCATGTGTTAACTAAATAAATGGTCTATTACCCAGCTTGTACAGGGGCAACATGTGGTCAGCTCGTCAGGTTCCCCAGCCATTAAAGCTGGTTTTTTTTCAACCTACATCAGCTACTCATTGTAGCTGTCCAATTTCTCACATTGCAGGATAGGCATCAGTCCCATACTGGTTGAAATTCCATGAGAAAATTTATTTCCTTTGGAGAATCAAACCAGTGCAAGCCCCATAGCTCTACATCAAGGCATGCCACCTTATACTGTTTGCCGTTGGTGGGAGACAGACCTGAGAACAGATGGATTATGTAAGATCAGGATGTGGTGACAGGAAGAATATAGAATTGTGTTTTCCTAAGTACTTTATTCTTAAATACTTGTAATCTACTTTCCTCCCTTAAAGTAAGAGTCCATGTTTCGCATCCATATAATATAGCTGGTAGAATAATAGTTTTATATATTTTCAGTTTAACGTTTTTTGAAAGGAGTTGGGACATCAAGAGTCTCTGAAATGCATAATAGCACGCATTTCCAGAATTGAGCCTATGTTTAATTTCTTTGTGCATCTCATTCCTGTTTGTGATTATTGTTCCTAGGTATTTGAATTCAGCCACTTCCTCAAAATTTCCCTCATTTGTCATTAGCTGTCCATTTCCATTATATAATGAATTTCTACATGTGACCATAACTCTTATGGTTATGCACGATGTTATTTCTACTGCAGTCCGACACTTTTAAATAAGCCGGAATCAGGAATTATGTTTTTTTCAATTTAACGAACGCAATATATATTGTGTAAACCAGGAAAGTCAGGGACATAAATTTGACTTACTGAAGAATGCGTGACGGAGTTTTTTGGTTATGATATGAGTAACTTTTTAATCATTCTTTACAATTAACTCACTTAAAATCTACTTATCTAGATCTTCTTGGCATAAATGAGCTAACAGACAAAATTCGTTATTGTGAGTTATCCGTAAAAGAATACCCGCCATGCACAGGAATCTACATACTTGTCTCGATCTTCTTGGCATCAATGAAAGACAAAAATTGTTATTGTGAGTTATCCTTAAAAGATAAACATATGCTGTCGCGGACTTTTTTTGTAGAGCATTTTGAGATATTCAATTATGTGCTCATTAATTTGGTGTATTTGTTATGGTTTAGGAAGCGTAAGCCATTTAAGCGTCCAAGTATCTACTTTTTTCACGTTTTCCATTACAAAGGGTGATTTTTAAGGGTGTAGGAGTTGAGTATCATAACTATCTTATAGCCTATGTTCATCCTGGGAATCTCCTGAACATTTTGCAAAAAAACACGTCACAATCGGATCAACAGTATGGCCGCGCATAAAGTATGAACAAACAAACATTTTTATATATATGTATGTAATGGAATTTATTGCCTTTTTTTTTCAGAAGAAAGAAAATACACACACGCACGCAAACACACACGCACACACACACACATATTTACATTGCGCACGGGTCTGCTTGGCCGTACGTGCATTATTTTTCCATGAAATATACAAAAAATCATAATATAAACAAATATCTACAAATACACCTGTATCAAAAACAATAATATGCTATATATAAGTAAAATCTAAGTCTACACTACATCACAATAATACATGTCTACAGTACACTCATGCATGAAAAGACCATGTGTATAAATAAATAAACAAAACAAAAAGCCTCATTCTGTACTTTTTTATATAACATACAATGTTACCTTAAGAGTGTCAGAATAGAAAGTTGCAGACATGCCTAGAAGAGTGCCGAACA
Organism: Diploptera punctata; assembly: GCA_030220185.1. Classification (NCBI taxonomy): domain Eukaryota; kingdom Metazoa; phylum Arthropoda; class Insecta; order Blattodea; family Blaberidae; genus Diploptera; species Diploptera punctata. The sequence continues at coordinate 896,272 of JASPKZ010004918.1, forward strand.
TGAAGGCAGAAGAGTTGGACAGGGGCATCCCCCCAAGGAATATGTCGCATACCCAAGAAGTGAGCACGGCTGTGACACCAAGCTGTATTCCCTTCGTAATAGCTCTGTAAACACCATCCAGCGAGAAATCCATCTTAATTCTGAAACATACAAACCAAATTCCATTTTATTTTTTTATTTATATACAGAATTTTAATGTTTACACATCTTTCTGTGCCTAAAGTTTTATTTTTCTTCTCCACTCGTCTCTCTCCATCCAATCCATGACCTCAAGTCCTCTTGCTCTCATTCCAGTTCTTATTTCCTGCATCCACGAGTTTCGAGGCCTTCCTCTCCTCCTTCTTCCAGGTGGACACCATTCCAATGTTTTCCTGGGCAATCTCTCTTCTTGCATTCGTCGAACGTGCCCATACCAATTTAATTGCTTATACCGTATATAATCTACTATTGAATAACCAATATTCATTTTTTCTCTTATGACAGTATTTCTTATTTTGTCTTAATTTTAAACATCTTGCTGCTCTCCTCAAGAAATCCATTTCCATTGACATAAGTTTTTGCTCCATGTGTGACAGTACTTTTCACTATTGAATTATATATTTGTAACTTATTTTTCCTGGTTATATGTCTGTTCCATAAGACTCCATTCATCATTGCTGTTATTGCTCTACCTTTATTTATCTGTTCTTAATATCACTTTCTTGTTTATCCTCTTTATCTAATTTTACTCCCATATACTCAAATTCTTCACATCCTCTAATATACCTATTTTCATCTTCTAATATCAAATCTTCTGTTTCGGCTCCATATCCCAAATAAAATGTTTTTTTCTAAATCTATTTTCAAACTCCAGTTATTGTATTCGTCCAATAATTTTCTGAACATAAACTCTATGTCTTCATATTCTTGAGCAAATTCCATTTTATACCTGACATATTACCACACTCTTGGGGGGGGTCGGCCTCAGGTGACTTTCTTTATAATAAACACAACAGATGTTCACATAAAATTTTCAGACTCACTTTTTAGCTTCACAGAATTCCTTCCACTGATTCTTCTTACGCAAATTGCTTCCATTGATGCTTCTAGATTTACAATTTAATTGTCGTAAGTAATGCCACGACTGATTTCCAATTTATCTAGAGAATTTTGAAATCAAGAGTGGCATTTGTTAGGTCTATTTAACGAATAAAATTAAGCTGTTTACTTACAAATCATTATTTAAATATAGTCTTTTTTAAATATTTATATATTTAATGTAAACGGCGATGTTTGTAAACAAAATAATGTGAAATGTTTGTTATGTTTCATTTGTTCATCACCGCAACAATATCATATTATTTATTACCAAATAGAATCGCAATATTGTAAGAATGCACCCTAGTGAAAAAAAAGAAAGAAAGACGTTATAGGCCTACTGTTTATCATCATCATTCATGCAAGTATTAGGCCGTGTGGCCTGTTACGGTCTCAAAGAGGAATTTTCCATCCAGCGCTTTTTTGGACGTCCCAGCGATCTTTTGCTTTGGGGCAGTAGCGAAGTATGGCTTTTGGAATTCTATGAGACGGCATTCGTTGAAGATGGGATTTCCAGTTGTTCTGGTAGTTTTGTATGTGGTGAAGAATGGGTTCTACATCCAACTCTTCCATAATTTCCTCATTTCTTTTATGGTCCCACTTTGTGTAACCTGCTGTACGGCGCATAAATCGCATCTCATTTGCTGTTATTCGGCTTTCATCTCTTCTTCGTATTGTCCAAGCTTCACTACCATATCTTAATACTGTTTATAACCAACATTATAGGCTATTAATTTCTGATGTCCTATGATGTAAATATGTTAAATATATTTTTCTGGAATGTAAATACCTGGGAAATAACACGTTTAAGGAGGTATAATCAGTGGTTTATTTTTATTGTGGTATAATCAATTGCTACACATTTTTTCTATTATATCTCGCAAGCGGGACTTGCTTACATTCGTGCACTATATCTACAATCTGGTACCCACGTGTATTCTAGGATTCTTACACCTTACTATATACATTTGTATATTTAACTTATTTCTTGGAGAGCCAGTAACCGCAAAATAATGCTATGACCTGTTCAGAATATTAAAAAGGAAGAGCTTTATTTAATATAATAAACTTAAGTGATAAATATCGGGCGAAACACAACTGTGATTGGTTGTAAAACAAAATCCATTGAAACGTGATTGGTCATTGACTCCCACTTGGGACATGAGTTAAATAGTCACATACATTCTTCACAGTCAGGAATGGTTTCATTTAACCAGTGGCGTGCATTCAACCCCAGCACTGCTGAGGTAATAGTATATTCATAATTTTGAATTAAAATAAAATAATACATTTGCCAAATTTCATTCAAATCAATTATACGTAAACATTAAAAGTCAAATTTCCCGCCGCGCCAGCAGACATCTATTGCATTCGGTTTGACGGAACCTCTTGCATTCTCAGTAAGTCATTATCAACGTAGAGGAACCCACAGAATGTTATCCCTAGAGCTGGGATTTCTATGTAATTACATATTTTGTTCCTGGCTATTTAGATACTGGGAAGTAATATATCTTTACAAACCACATGTTAGGGTTTCTGTAACTGAAATTCATTTTACATATTTTTAAGTATATTACGTTATTCTTAGTAAACAAAACATAGAAATAAACCAGGGAGTAAGACAAGGGTGTGCATTGTCACCAGTATTGTTTAATTTATACTTGGACCATGTCATACATGAATGGCAAGAACAAATTAATATAAATAGTGTATTGACAACTCTGCTTTTTGCAGACGATCAAGTAATAATGACAGCATCAGAAAATGCTTTACAACAATTCCTTTATACTTTAAATACTAATCTCTCTAAAATGCAATTTAAGAATATCTACATCTAAAACAAAAATATTAGCTCTGAAAGGAAAATGTGCAATAAGAACAAAAATAATGATAAACAATGTAATTATAGACTAAGTTCAGAATTTTAATTATTTGGGATGTAATTTAGGCAATGACAAAAATTTAGATAAACACACTACAATATAACGATTCAATTATCTATGTGGCACAATTAAACACACTTTATTGAATAAGACTAGAAAAGAAACAATTTTGAAGTTTTACAAAGTATTGGCAGTTCCACCTCTTATCTATGGATGTGAAACCTGGACATTAACAAAGGCAGAAAGTAAACAAATAGAGGCTGCTGAAATGAAGATGTTGAGAGCAATAGCAGGATACCAAAGGACCGATAAAAAGAAAAACGAATATATAAGAACAGAACTTAATATATTTAATCTCTGCGAAAGAATAAAATATTATCAAAATGCTTATCTTCAGCACGTATTACGAATGAATGAACAGCGCCTACCAGGAATAATGTATAATTATACACCAAAAGGGAGAAGAATGTTGGGAAGACCATTGAAGAGATGGAAGGACCAATTCGACCTATAATGAGATCGGAACAGGCCATTGGGCTTAATCCTTGTTGTTGATGATGACGATGATTAAGTTATTCTTGAGATGTTACATGAAATCACATATCGGTACTTTAATTATTTTCTATTCATATGTGTAAATGTCTGTATGGATTTTAAACCTAAACTGAAGCTATGTGGATATGGTCACTTGCAACAATAAGGACATGACGGGTATTGAAGAGCAAGTGGTTTGTTCGGTCTCCTATATTAGATGCAACTTTAGCTGGCTCATGGAAGCATCACACGTTTAGAAACTTCCGGATTTCTAATTCAAGATTATTTTCGTGTTGTAGAAGTTGTAGTTGAAAAGCTATATCCTGTCCGCTCTTTAAGTGATCCTCGTCAAATCAAAACCATATGAAGACATGGGGGGAAAAACGATGAATGTCACTTTTTACCATTACAGAGAAAAACAATTTTTAAAGCTTTGAAACCCTTTTGTGGGAACATTTGTTTATTATTTAAAATTTAGTTGTGGTTAACATAGAGTATGTATATTAGACATTATATTGACTTATGTTCAATTAGTAACCTTTAAAAATACCAACCATGTACACTTTTCTTTTATATATGTAAACGAAAATGCGCACAAGTTGTGCATTAGAGTTTTATTAGTTCACTTTGCTTTTGCAATCATTATGAATCTGTGCAGGTATCAATTAATGATTTGGGTCGTTTTTTACATGCTGTGACGTGGTAACGATCGCAAGATAGTTCACAAAACTCGCACATGCATGCTGCGCCTGGGTCGTGGTAGGTCTTCATTTTACACACTTTGTGATGGTATCCATGTACTGCTAGGGAATTTACAAAATGGCGAAGATCTTGGTTTGTAGCCATCCACGTTCGATTTACCATTGCTTCTGTTGCGTAAAATTCTATCCAAATTTCTTTTTTCTTAGCTTGGAGCTCTGCTAGGAGATTTGGTAGGCTGCGGTGGATGGTAAGAGTATAAGCATTCGCAATTGTTCTATGAAGAAGGTCTTACTTTTCTTTTATTTGACGTACATTTGGAAGCGGAAAAAAACGATGAAGATTCATTGTTGTTGAAATAATTAACAAGCACTGCACAACTTAGTATTATGTTAAAGAGTTAACTAAGTTAAGGTAATAATAGAATACCATATTTTAAGTTTCTTAGTATCTAAAACAATGAAACCCTTTTGTTATACTTCTGCATATTAACTCTACTTTCTCAATGAGGTAGATACTTATAATAGTTTTTTGATGTCTCATTGGAGAGAAGTTTTGAAAGTTCCTGAAACAAAAAAATAATCAACAATGGAAACAGGGTAGAAATGTTACAATAAATACAGGGTTACTAACATTAAAATACCAACATGAAAGTGATTTAAATTCAAAGAGTTGCAAAACACTCATCGTTATTTCAGCAAAACGTCATGACACTCATCATTTTTCCAGCTTCCTATGTTTTTTAATTTGCTTGTAACTGCTGACACTCATTATTTTTCGATCAAACTAATATACCTGAAGAAAGTATGGACTTCACGCTATCTAACAGACGTATAAGTAGGATTTCGATAAAAAGTGACATTCATTGTTTTTCCCCCCATGTCTTCATATGATCTTCTCTTTTTCATTGCTTATGGACATCGACGTACGTTGTAGAAACAATAAGTACGCGAAAAAATAGTTCCCTTTATTAAATTAAAATATTCTTGGGCTCAACTGCACTTCTACTAGCGCTTGATTTTTCAGTTATATTATCGTAAACTGTAGCTCTTCTTCCGTATTTACTAACATTATTTAATATTTTAAACTCTTTCAAACAATTTTTATAACATTATTAGACAATTTTGAAGTATTTATTTAAATATGCAAATCACAATATTATGACACTGTCAGACAATATTGTGATGCTAACTGCTATTTTCTCCACAGAGTATATTACTTAGTCTATGATTTTCCTATCGCTGTTTTGGATTATCGCTGGTTGGATCAGCGTTAGGGAGTGATAAGTAAGTGTACACCCATTTTTAATAAACGTTCGGTAATTTTAATATTATTAATATATATTTTTAACATAGATTTGGGGATTTATTGCAAGTATTGGTAGTGTATATTTCATAGCCATGGATTGTAATCGAGGATGATAATCGATATGTCGTTCGATTGTGGGTTATCGCTGCCTCTATAAACTCTGGCGCATGCGCACTGTTGTTCTATAGGACTTTGAAAATATTTCACGCTAGTTTAAGTGCAGTTTTTCCGATTCTTGTTATTCTTCGTGAATGAAAATAATAATATTCAAAACATACAAAATATCCTAAAAATACGTAATCAATAATTACAACTTATAATAGTTTATTACATATGGGTGTTGCATTTGAGTCATGCTTCAGTCAATTCTCATGAAACAGAATGGCTGAAAGTATCGAGTCTTCTGTTGCTGTGTCGTTATCTCCCTGTCAAAAGTGACAGAAATTGTGACGCGAATGGCGGAAGGATATTGCTTCTACAACGTACGTCGGTGTCCATAACCAATGGAAAGCGAGCAGGTCACATGGTTTTGTTATGACGAGGACAAGGTATAAGAGTAGTGCATGGAATAAACCAAAAACAATTTTGAGAAGAAAACCTGGATATCCAACATTTTGCAGTGTGTGTCAAATTCTAAAAAAGGGACATTATAGATTGTCCTGACATTTCCCCGAGAAATATTTATTTGCTAAACTTTGCCCCAGTCACATCATGTGATGTTGAGAGGTTATTTTCCGCTTATAAGAACATTCTAGCATTGGAATTTGCATTTTAGCTTTGTATTTACTCATATTTTTTAATAACTGATAGAATTGAGAGTTAATTTTCGAAATTAAATTAATACAATGTGGTTTCTAGGTTACATTTTAATCAAATAATAATTGTTCACTGTACTGAAATATATGATGTTATTGTATGAATGTCTCTTGAGCATAATATTAAGGAATTGTCATGAAATATTTAATATTTTATATTCCATATTTTAAAGATTTTAAATATTTTTCTACATATTTTCCCAATTTTCACTGCATACTTATGTACGGTACATATTTTCCAATTGATACAACATAAAAATCCCAGCTCTAGTTATCCCTGCTACTACTCTACAAATGAGTTCACGCATGCGCATGTAATATAGCCATTTCAATAATAATAATAATAATAATAATAATAATAATAATAATAATAAATAATAATAATAATAATAATAATAATAATAATAATAATACCATAATAATAATACTATAATAATAAAAATAATACCATAATAATAATAATAATAATAATATAATAATGATAATGATAATAATAATAACGATAATAATAATAGTAATAATAATGATAATAATAATAATAATAATACCATAATAATACTATAATAATAAAAATAATACCATAATAATAATAATGATAATGATAATAATAATAACGATAATAATAATAATAATAATAATAATAATAATAATACTTCCATTTCTTCTTTCCTTTATTTTCTTTTCTTTTCCAGAAAAGCCTGACCAGAGGCTATAAGATGGAGCCCCATCACTGGTCTTGCCTTCCTTTGGCCAGCAACCAATCGAAGGGACTATTATTATGCTTTCAAGTCTTATACGAGGATTTCCAGGAAGACGCTGGAGGGAAAATTTTCTATAGGATCGTAACAGGCCTTGGCCTAATACTTGGAAGGAATAATAATAATAATAATAATAATAATAATAATAATAATAATAATAATAATAATAATAATAACAATAATAATAACAATAACAGTAATAATAATAACAATATTAATAACAATAACAGTAATAATAATAATAATAATAATAATAATAATAATAATAATAATAATAATAATAATGTAAAAGGTTCGCCCGAGTGGGCATTGAATCTTTGCTAGATGCGTTTAGTGTTTTTGTGTTCTTTGGGCTTTTCGGGATGTGGTACCGTTCGCATCTGTGGCCACACAAAGCACACATATACATTTTTCATTTGGATCGTGGTACTTCTTGTTTTCACACACTTTGTGATGAAAATCGTGCACAGCATAACGTATCACAACATGTCGCTGGTCCTGGTTAGCTTTTGTACAGTTCCTCTGTATCATGACTCCCGTAGCATAGAAATCAAGCTCTATCTCCCTCTTCTTCAATTTGCTTCGGTGTACGAGTTCTGTGTAGGGGGCGGTAGTTGGCAGAAGGTGTTTCAACCTCAGATCTTCTGCGTAGAACGACTCTCTTGCAAGTTCATATACAAGTCTCGACGGGGTTGTTTTCCCCACCCTTAGAACCACTTTAAGGAAACGTGCCTTAACCTTCTCTATCCTTTCGAGATCGCTAAGTGACAGTTTCTCCCATATAATGTCTATGCCGTATGTTATGATTGGCGATATCGTTGTATCGAATAATGTCATGGCCGTGGGTAGTGAGAGTCGAGCTAGATTTTTTATGCTATAGATTGCTCTTGCGGCTGCTGCTGTTTTCTCCTGTAGGCCTATATGCTAGTTGAATGATCATAATGATGTTTGTAGGTATGTGAATTTATTAACTATCTTTAGTGGTTCGTCGTTCAGCATTAGCACATCTTCTTCTGCGGCTCTTCCTCCTCTTCTAAATGTTAGTTGAACTGTCTTTTCTGGGTTGATGGTGAGTTTGTTTTCGTCCACCCATTGCTCTAGTTCCTGTAGTGCCGCCTGCAATTCTGTTTTGTTTGGACTTCCTAGGACCATATCGTCCGCGTACATGATCAATGTCGTTTCCTGCATGTTTTTCAGTATGTCTGTGATATCGGACGTTACTGCATTGAAACGGAGTGGTCTCATGGGATCCGCTTGTAGGACACCATTGGTCTGTTGGATTGCATTAATAATTATATTTCAATAATGTATCAGCGATAAACTGCATTACACGAAGCTTGTGTCTAAAAAAACGATCTTTTTGTTGATTACCAAACTCCCACGAACTCGAATATAAACGGAATAAATATTAACTTTAAGTAAAAAAATATAAAAAAACCCTAATTGTATCTGCTGTACATCACAATCCGAAAAAAAGTTATATAAGCTAATAGATAACCATAGGTCTAATGAAGTTTCGACCTGTCGATTCAGGAAGCATTCCTTTGACGAAGAAATGGATGATGCTGGAGGAAAATCGTGATTAGCTGATTTGGGAAGCGCAGGCATCTCAACAATATAATCTTTTGAAATAACATTTTAAATTCATAATACCTATTTAATTTATGCTGGTTATATTTTTATAAAACACTAAGAAATAATATAAAATAAAATTGTGTGGTGATACTGATAAATGCGATTTGCCAGGTGACAGAAAATGAATTTGTGTGACCATAACTTTAATAATAATAATAATAATAATAATAATAATAATAATAATAATAATAATAATAATAATAATAATAATAATAATAATAATACTTTATTTATTCTGGCAGAGTTAAGGCCATAAGGCCCTCTCTTCCACTCAACCAGCACAAATACAAATAAATATTCGATAAATATAGATATACACTATACTAATTATAAACAGTTAAAGATACAATAAATGTAGCAATGTAAATGTCATGTACAAACAACATTTTATAGGGTAATAACAATAATGATACGATAATAATAATAATAATAATAATAATAATAATAATAATAATAATAATAAATAATATAAATATGATACATTATACGGGAAACACCAATTAATATATATATCTTACACTGTAACTTATAATATAAAGAAGCTATAATTTTCGTGCAGATCTTTTAACGAGAAAAATAACCTCGTACGACTAGTAAGTACCGATATACAATCTATCAGATATCAGCTTTTGAGAGCCTTGTATGCTTCACATTAAGTCTCATTTTGAACTTGCTTGCATGAGTATGAATTCTAAAAGTGTTCATTTTTGTATACCGTGCTATTATGGTAGATTTATAGAAACACATTACAATAATAATGTGATACATACTTTTTTGCGCAATAGCGCCTTTTGTCGTTTTTACCAGCAATGGCGACCATTATTGCAAGTTCAACTTCCTACATTTTGGGGTTGCCAACCTAAATAACTATACTGTAATATTACATTTACACCCACGTGCGGGAAGTAAGACCACTGTCCTCTATATAATAATAATTTCAAGAATCGTATATACTCAACCTAGGATTTAAGGAGAGATCAGGGCTTGCTTGGTTTAGGCTAGGGGCATGGAAATTTCTAAAAATTAGCGACGATCACGATATGCGAATATGTCCAATGTGCGGGAACTTTGAAGATGAGATATATATATTAGGAAAATGTAATGATTTAGAATATTGGAGACGTCAGTTATTACCGGAAAGATTTCTAAATTCAAATCGGGAAAGATTGGCATGCTACGAGTTATTGGTAAATCCAGAAAATTGGATAAACCTCGGTAAATTTCTGGACAAAACGCGAAAAATAAGGACAACACTCATTCATGAATAAATATATGTTATAAAAATGCAATACCATTAATTATTAACAATTATATATAAATTAATTAGTGTATAATGCTGTTGTGTTATTATTTAATTGTAATATTAATGTGTTTTATTTATGTAATTGTAATGTTAATGTTTTTTTAGTGTATAGGCCTAATGCTATTGTGTTATTACTTAATTGTAATATTATTGTGTTTTCTGTATGTAATTGTAATGTTAATGTTTTTAGTGTATAATGCTATTGTGTTATTATTTAATTGTAATATTATTATTGTGTTTTCTTTATGTAATTGTAATGTTATTGCTGTTTTTGTTTATTTTTCTTTACACTAGTACCAATTATTACTTTATTGTAACGGACTGTCAACAGCACGTACGGCTTACTGCCCGTGCGACCCATATTTGTAAATAATATTGTAAATATCTTACTTTTTGTCTAATAAAGTCCTACTACTATATAATAATAATAATAATAATAATAATAATAATAATAATAATAATAATAATTAATAATAATAATAATAATACTTTATTTATTCTGGCAGAGTTAAGGCCATAAGGCCCTCTCTTCCACTCAACCAGCACAAATACAAATAAATATTTGACAAATATAGATATACACTATACTAATTATAAATTACATACAGTGTATATACAAAAAATATCCAAAAGGTAGTGTTAATATACGTTATACGAAACAAATCACTGCATTTTAAATGAACTGAACTTTATTTGAAACAACATAAAACAATAAATACGTACTTGCGGCCATGTTATCAATAATTGTTCTCAAGGCCTCCTATTCTTTCAACTAATAAACATTGCCCACACTGTTATCGTTAATCAATTGTTTATAATGAACGCAAATATTTCCAACAAAGATGTTATTATTTTACTATTATTTATTATTTTGAAAACACCATCGCGCAAAAAGTAATGTACAACGCACGTTTGTGAAGTGTTTTACAGAATATCGGAAATTAAAAACCTCGCTATTGCTCGGTTTTTAAACATTTTTCCTCGATTCTGTAAAAACCATTTCCCAACCTCGCATCGTAATATACTATTTATAAACTGAACAATTTGGAAAAGAAGATGTAATAAAACTGCAACACACAAATTCGTCATATTAACTTAATGACACTATAGAATTCATAGGTTCATGGCCGCGCGGAGATAATCTCTCCATACATCCCTATCCTGAGCTAATGCATTCCAATTGGCATGGATTCCCATTAGTAGTCCCCGTCCTGAGAACAGAAAGGGGACTATTTTATATCCGAAAATTTTTACCCCAGTGGAACCCATTATATTATGCAAGACATAATTTAATTCTGAACATATCATAAGCAATGCCACGAGTGATTTCCAAATTATCGATAAATTCACGATGTCACGAAGTGACGGGTGAATTTATCTAGAGAATTTGGAAATCAAGAGTGGCATTTGTTAGGACTATTTAACGAATAAAATTAAGCTGTTTACTCACAAATCATTATTTAAATATGGTTATTTTAAAATATTTAATGTAAACGGTGATATTTGAAAACAAATGAGAAACGTTTATTATGTTTCATTTGTTCATCACTGCAACATATTATTTATTGCCAAAGGATCGCAATATTGTAAGAATACACCCTAGTGGAGAAAAAAATTAAACACATCAAACTGTATATTAATCAATTTCTGATGTCCTTTGATGTAAATATGTCAATTATATTTTTCTGGAACGTTATTACCTGGCAAATAATACGTTTAAGAAAATGCAAACAGCGGTTTCTTTTTTTGTGGTATAATCAATTGCTATGAATATTTTTGTATATCCCGCAAGCAGAATCTGGTTAAATTCGTGCACTATATATACTATATGGGAGCCACTTGTATTCTAAGATTTTTGCATCTTAATATATGAATTGTTATATTCAACGTACTTCTTAGAGAGTCAGTCACTGCAAAATAATGCTCTGATCTATTCAGAATGTTAAAATAGGAGGAGCTTGATTTTAATGTGATAAAATTAAATTTATAAAATCGAGGTGAAAAACGACTGTGATTGGTTGTAAATCAAAATTCATTGAAATGTCATTGGTCTTTGACTGCCATTTGGGGCATGAGTTAAATAGTCGAAATAATTCAGTAGATTTATTACATTTTTATGAATGAAATAGAAATATTTATTGTATCAAATTCTTATTGTTAACATTAATATCTTCTTAGGCACTGAATTGACGTCAACTAATAACATTAAAAATATGAAGATCACCAGTATCATACTAATGACACGTATTCCTATTCCATCCATTCATAGTAATTCTGCCGAAGGCAGGTCTTTCACTGCAATCATAGCATTTTCATGCTATGCTTGCAGCTTTACTAGGGAATTGTAGGTGTGGTAGCTTCCCGTTGCTTTCCACATATTCCTATTAATGATTATTATATTTTCTCTCTTTTTCATAAGCCCTTTCCTTTCCTGTGCCGAAATTAGGGTGCTCCTTAATGGAACTTACTGAACAAGTTAATTTAGTTACTCTCATTTACCCATATATGTCAAAGAGTGATAGGGGTCGGCCTAGCCACTCATCATCTCATCAGGCAGTTGGTGGATAACTAAGGTATTACTGGATGGGAAACGGTCGGTAAATTTTGCACAGGGGTCATTTTATTCAGGCTTGTGGTTCTTTCACGAGCCTGAAAATCTTCAGACTTGGGACTAACGGCTTAAAATTCCTGCCGGAGGATTTGTTGCTTGGATTTTTCCATCCTAAAAAGATCAATCGACTACGGCCGCGTTTGAACCCGCGTCCCTCGAAATTCGAGTCAAGGATCATAACCACTAGCCCATCGCGCCCGAATATAATTGTTAAATTAAATTTACAATTATGGTAAGAATAGATAAATAATTAGTCGAGATCTACAATTTTAAGAGTAAAGACAGTCTAATTGAAAAACGCTTAAAACCGGTCCAGAATTTCATAAAAACTATTAACTTTGACATTGTGTTAATAACCAAATCAGCATAGAATAGACCCTGTCGAAATTGTGTGTATAAATTGTAAAATAAGTCTTCAAATAGTGTATTATGAAACCAATTTGCATGTAGTATTGCAATTTTGTGATGGATCATGCTCGTAAATATAGTTGCAAACAAAAAACAACAGAGTGAAGACAGTTGCACATAAAATAGAATATACTCGTATACAGAACTAAATAAAACCATATTAAATAATAACAATTAAATAAGCTAGGTGTTATTAACATTACATAGACTATTTAACTCACGCCCCAAAGGGAGTCAATGACCAATCACATTTAAATAATTTTTGATTTACAACCAATCACAGTCGTGTTTCGCCTAGAGTTTACCAACTAAAGTTTATCACAATAAAGAAAGAACCTCCTTTTTAACATTCTGAATAGGCCATAAGTATTATTTTGCAGTGACTGACTCTCTAAGAAATACGGCTATCAGATTGTATATATAGTGCATAAATGTCAACACATAGCGCATGCGGGAGTTAATATAAAAACATTTGTAGCAATTGATTATACCACCATAAAAAGAAACCACTGTTTGCACTTTCTTAAATGTATTTTTTCCCCAGGTAATAACATTCCAGGAAAATATAATTGTCATATTTACAACATAGGACATCAGAAATGAATTAATATACTTATATTTTGCTGTAACACCTAAAACAGTACCTATTGAAGACATCATAGCCAATGTAGAAGCCGGAATAAGGCAGCTGCCTATTCATCAGAGTGAGGAAATACGGGGCGAAGTGTCTCGCATTCTCCGTAAAACCAAACCACCGTTGAGTAATTTATCACGAAAAGAAAAAGTAGCTTTACATAATCTAAACGAAGACAAAGACATCATCGTTCTTCCTGCAGATAAAGGAAATGCCACCGTCATCATGGAAACAGAACAATACAACCAGAAAATGCAACAGCTTTTAGATCCAGAGACATACAAGATTCTTAAAACTGATCCTACAGCAAGAGTTCTACGTAAATCCAATAAACTTATCAAGAGCTCCACACTTGATGAAGACACTAAACGAGGATTGTACAAATCAGAAGCACTGCCACCAAGATTGTATGGATTACCAAAGATACACAAGGAAGGAACACCACTCAGACCTATTGTTTCGGCCATTGGATCACCTACATATGAACTCGCCAAGTTTCTCGCCTCACTATTGAAACCGTATATTGGAAAAACTGACACGTTTGTAAAAAAACTCCACGCACTTCATAGAAAAAATAGACGCTCTGAAACTCAAGCCAAACGATAAAATAATAAGCTTCGATGTGGTTTCTTTATTTACTAAGATACCTATCCCAGACACTATGACATACTTGCAAGAACTCTTTCCCCCAGACATAGTAGCGCTGTATAACATATGCCTCACAGAAACGTATTTCCAATGGGGAGGAATATTCTACGAGCAAATAGATGGCGTGGCCATGGGAAGTCCATTAAGCCCCGTAATAGCCAATTTTTACATGGAACAATTTGAAAAACAGGCCTTGGAGAATGCTACATTAAGACCTTCAGTTTGGCTGAGATATGTGGACGACACATTCGTCATTTGGGAGCATGGTGAAGAAGAACTTGATAACTTCAGGCAACATTTAAATGGTATTTGTCCCAGCATCCAATTCACCCTGGAAAGAGAAGAGAACAACAGTCTACCGTTTTTGGATGTTTTAGTAATTCGAAACCAAGACATGACACTTGGACACAAGGTATACAGGAAAAAGACTCACACAGACAGATACCTACATAAGCGGTCCAACCATCATCCCAGACAAAAACGCGGAATAATTAAAACCCTGGTGGAACGAGCCAAAAGGATTTCGGAACCACAGTATCTACAAGAAGAAATTAATCATCTCCAAGCAGCGTTTCAATCCAATGGATACAGCAAAACAGATTTTCGCCGAGCCATAAATCCCAATAAATACAAATCCGAAAACGGGAACAAGGAGGAGGCAAAGGGTAAGGTGTACCTACCATATATCAAGACAATAACGGAGAGAATTGGTCGAATATTAAATAAATATAACATATCTACAACCTACAAGCCAACACAAAAAATCAGCAATATACTGCGCCCAGCCCAAAGATACAAGAGATCCGTTAAGTACTGCCGGTATATATCGCATCCCTTGCAGTTGTGGACAGGTTTATATCGGCACAACAAAAAGAATGGTTACCACAAGATTGCAAGAACACAAGAGGCATTGCAGACTAAAACAAAAGGAAAAATCAGCCGTAGCGGAACACTGGATGAACAACCAAGAACATATAATAAGATTCGAAGAAACACAGGTATTGTCCCAAACATCACATTATTACACCAGACTGTACAGAGAAGCCATTGAAATATATAAACACAAAAATTCCTTTAACAAAAAAGAAGAAACCATGAAGATAAACAAAATCTGGATCCCGGCACTGCACAATACGACAACGAAGCCTATGACTTCTGCTAGCGACAGCCTGGACAAAACAGCACGCAACACGGACCGCGCAGAAAACCGCCTCTCCACCAGGGGCGTGCCTATAAATAGGGAGGGAGTTTCCAACGACCAGCCAGTCTGCAGCCGACTGTTGAGGAGTTCACAGAGAGCACGCAGTATCTCCTGAAGATGTCTACCGCAGCAGTAGACGAAACGTCGAGTAGAAGAACGACTGGACCACGGCCTATATGCCCGGAAGACGAACCTAATAGGGATCAAGACGCCGGCCGTGAAAGCCTACAGTTATACATAAGCAACCTCTACGGGAAGGATGTATTTCTTTCTATTCGGAAATTTGAAGAATTAAGAAAGAAAAAAGGACGCTTTCTGTGCAATTTAAGCTTTCTTCTACGGTGCAGAGACACGGGAACTATCCCTCAATTTCTACGATGCAAACAAATCTTCAAAACGACAAAGGCTAAGAGGATATATGGACGAACGGAACGGGCTCTTCTTAGAGAACGAATTCATGATACAAGACGAACCCTAGGGATGAATGATCAAGAACTTTTTTACTTACATCTGAAGATTAGCAATATTCTCAGTAAGAGAGACTGGGAGAAGGTGGACAACATCACATACCACAGCTTTTGCCGAACCATAGAGAAAAACACGGAACGACAGAAACAAAAATACATAAAAAATCATCAAGAAAACAGAAATAAACCACCCAACTCAAGAGCGGTAGTAATTTGACAGACCGGCAACTCAACGAAGAAGAAATATCGGTACTTGCCAAAGGAGGAAATTTTGCTGTAACACCTAAAACAGTACCTATTGAAGACATCATAGCCAATGTAGAAGCCGGAATAAGGCAGCTGCCTATTCATCAGAGTGAGGAAATAAGGGGCGAAGTGTCTCGCATTCTCCGTAAAACCAAACCACCGGTGAGTAATTTATCACGAAAAGAAAAAGTAGCTTTACATAATCTAAACGAAGACAAAGACATCATCGTTCTTCCTGCAGAATAAAGGAAATGCCACCGTCATCATGGAAACAGAACAATACAACCAGAAAATGCAACAGCTTTTAGATCCAGAGACATACAAGATTCTTAAAACTGATCCTACAGCAAGAGTTCTACGTAAATCCAATAAACTTATCAAGAGCTCCACACTTGATGAAGACACTAAACGAGGATTGTACAAATCAGAAGCACTGCCACCAAGATTGTATGGATTACCAAAGATACACAAGGAAGGAACACCACTCAGACCTATTGTTTCGGCCATTGGATCACCTACATATGAACTCGCCAAGTTTCTCGCCTCACTATTGAAACCGTATATTGGAAAAACTGACACGTTTGTAAAAGACTCCACGCACTTCATAGAAAAAATAGACGCTCTGAAACTCAAGCCAAACGATAAAATAATAAGCTTCGATGTGGTTTCTTTATTTACTAAGATACCTATCCCAGACACTATGACATACTTGCAAGAACTCTTTCCCCCAGACATAGTAGCGCTGTATAACATATGCCTCACAGAAACGTATTTCCAATGGGGAGGAATATTCTACGAGCAAATAGATGGCGTGGCCATGGGAAGTCCATTAAGCCCCGTAATAGCCAATTTTTACATGGAACAATTTGAAAAACAGGCCTTGGAGAATGCTACATTAAGACCTTCAGTTTGGCTGAGATATGTGGACGACACATTCGTCATTTGGGAGCATGGTGAAGAAGAACTTGATAACTTCAGGCAACATTTAAATGGTATTTGTCCCAGCATCCAATTCACCCTGGAAAGAGAAGAGAACAACAGTCTACCGTTTTTGGATGTTTTAGTAATTCGAAACCAAGACATGACACTTGGACACAAGGTATACAGGAAAAAGACTCACACAGACAGATACCTACATAAGCGGTCCAACCATCATCCCAGACAAAAACGCGGAATAATTAAAACCCTGGTGGAACGAGCCAAAAGGATTTCGGAACCACAGTATCTACAAGAAGAAATTAATCATCTCCAAGCAGCGTTTCAATCCAATGGATACAGCAAAACAGATTTTCGCCGAGCCATAAATCCCAATAAATACAAATCCGAAAACGGGAACAAGGAGGAGGCAAAGGGTAAGGTGTACCTACCATATATCAAGACAATAACGGAGAGAATTGGTCGAATATTAAATAAATATAACATATCTACAACCTACAAGCCAACACAAAAAATCAGCAATATACTGCGCCCAGCCAAAGATACAAGAGATCCGTTAAGTACTGCCGGTATATATCGCATCCCTTGCAGTTGTGGACAGGTTTATATCGGCACAACAAAAAGAATGGTTACCACAAGATTGCAAGAACACAAGAGGCATTGCAGACTAAAACAAAAGGAAAAATCAGCCGTAGCGGAAACACTGGATGAACAACCAAGAACATATAATAAGATTCGAAGAAACACAGGTATTGTCCCAAACATCACATTATTACACCAGACTGTACAGAGAAGCCATTGAAATATATAAACACAAAATTCCTTTAACAAAAAGAAGAAACCATGAAGATAAACAAAATCTGGATCCCGGCACTGCACAATACGACAACGAAGCCTATGACTTCTGCTAGCGACAGCCTGGACAAAACAGCACGCAACACGGACCGCGCAGAAAACCGCCTCTCCACCAGGGGCGTGCCTATAAATAGGGAGGGAGTTTCCAACGACCAGCCAGTCTGCAGCCGACTGTTGAGGAGTTCACAGAGAGCACGCAGTATCTCCTGAAGATGTCTACCGCAGCAGTAGACGAAACGTCGAGTAGAAGAACGACTGGACCACGGCCTATATGCCCGGAAGACGAACCTAATAGGAATTAATATACAGTTTGATGTGTTTCATTTTTTCTCCACTAGAGTGCATTCTTACAATATTGCGTTCCTTTGGCAATAAATAATATGATCTGTTTGCAGTGATGAACAAAATAAGCAAATGAAGCATACCAAACGTTTCTCATTTATTTTCAAACATCGCCGTTTACATTAAGTATATAAATATTTTAAAATAACTATATTTAAATAATGATTTGTGAGTAAACAGCTTAATTTTATTCGTTAAATAGTCCTAACAAATGCCACTCTTGATTTCCAAATTCTCTAGATACATTGGAAATCACTCGTGGCATTACTTATGAAAATACCATTAAATTTTTCTTTAAATGATGCTACTGTCCAACAACTCCTAATACAGAAGGAGATGAATTCCAAGTTTGTGAGACATAGAACAGAGAGATGTCCTGTGCAGGTGGATTCTTAGATAAAAAGAACAACTATGATATAAGAGAATAATTAGAAGTAGATATACGAATTATAAAAAAATGATCAGTATAGAACACAATGGATAGGAGTATTATGTATGAACAAAAAGTTATCAATAATAAATAGCTTTACAGTACTTACAGTTTGGCAGAGAAACTTAGAAAGATAAAACAATAATTTTGAAGTGGGAACAGATCCAGAAGTAACCAATCTTCAAAGTTAATTATTAATTGAAGGGCTTAGGACAATAACATGATAAGCCACATACTGTTCTTTTTTTACAC
Organism: Diploptera punctata; assembly: GCA_030220185.1. Lineage (NCBI taxonomy): Eukaryota > Metazoa > Arthropoda > Insecta > Blattodea > Blaberidae > Diploptera > Diploptera punctata. The sequence goes on from JASPKZ010004918.1 coordinate 915,314, forward strand.
GCTTTATATTAGCTTGACCTGTATCTATCTACCTATCTATCTATCTATCTATCTATCTATCTATCTATCTATCTATCTATCTATCTATCTATCTATCTATCTATCTATCTATCTATCTATCTATCTATCTATCTATCTAATGGAATCTTTCAACGCGATTTTCACCCACTTAAAATCATTGGATCGACTTGAAACTTTGTATACTTGTAAAGGACCCGTGATAATACAATAATTTCATATTTGTTTCTAAAATCCTGTCCAGAATCATCAGAAAATAAAAAAAAAAGTGTCTTCGTATCTATGTAACGGAATCATTGAACACGATTTTCACCCACTTAGAAACATTGGATCGTCTTGAAACTTTGTATACTTGTAAAGGACCCGTGATAATACAATCATTTCATATTTTGTTTCTAAAATCCTGGGCAAAAAATGAAAACTGGTATAATAGGTCGCGGACTTGTCGACTTTTTTAATCAATCGTTGTAAGAGCTCAGTTGGTAGAGCGGTGAACTCTAGTGGTATATAATTTCAGTAATCCGTAGGTCGCTGGTTCAAATCCGGCTGGGAGGATTTTTTTTAGAAGAGTATTACTTTTAGCTCATACTACAATAGTATCGAATTTAAAGATATTTACATTTTTATCTTATTCTGTAAAATATTAAAACTAAAAAATAAATAATAGTTTTAAAAACTAAAACAACACGCTTTATTTGAAAACCGAACTAAAAAATGTAAAATAATTTTAATTTCCAACACTATTGGGATAAAATTAAAGTGGTCAACAAAAAAAATCATCTCCAACACATATAGAATAGAACTAGAGTTATCAGCCAAAAGAAAACAATTTTACCATCAAAAGCGTGGGGTGCTTTTTATGATTTTTACATTTTCTTCTTAGAGATTTACTTTTACCAATATCTGTTTATTATCAAATATATTAATTGATATAGAGCATCCCACGCTTTTGATGGTAACATTATTTTCTTTTTATTGATAACTCTAGTTTTATTCTATATGTGTTGGAGATGATTTTTTTTACCACTTTAATTTTATCCCAAGCGTGTTGGAAATTAAAATAATTTTTCATTTTTTAGTTCGGTTTTCTAATAAAGCGTGTTATTTTAGTTTTTTAAACTATTATTTATTTGATATAAGGATCTTATTGACTCAAAAAATTATAAATACTAATTGGGCAGTATTGTTGTTAATAATTGTGTGTCTATATGTTTTAACTCATCACTGGCGCACTTACAAATGATTTTATGGATATTTCAATACATATGTTTGATTTTATATGGAGATATCTGATTTCTTAACAGAATGTGACACTTCATTTATAGTTAATTATGTATGAATTAACTGTGAACTTATTCTTAATTGAAAATCACTGCTGTAGAGTCTGAAGAAGATCTTACCTGTTCTAATGACACAATAACTCGTCTGTTACCTGCTGAGATTTCACAGGAAACTGTTACCTTTATCTCCCAACAGTTTGTGTCACAACCTTGTGAACTTGAAGATTGTAATATTTACTTTTATCTGTTTCAATGCAAAAGTGATTTATAAATCAGTGCTAAATAAATATTTAAATGGGGAGAGGAATATATATATCTGTTAAAATATAGAAAACTTATTACTGATTCTACAGCCTTCCATTCTCCTATTAATAAAGCTAATTTTGCAATTATGCCGTACTTTCCCTCTTTAACTAGAGGTTTGAACAAGATATTCAAAGGATTAGATACTAAATTAATTTTTACTTCCACTTTGACATTAAAAAGTGTACTTAGAAACCCTAAAGATAAAGTCCATTGTTTAAAAAAATCCGGTATTTATGAAATTGGATGAAATGACTGTGATATGAAGTATGTTGGGAAAACCAGAAGATCCATTTTAAATAGATTTAACGAACATATTGCCCATTTTAGACTTAATAGAATTGAAAAATCTGGAGTTGCCCAGCATATTTCTGATTACGGTCATGCTATCAGTAAAATAACCTTAGGCTGATTCGTTCGGTCATTGATTTAAAATTCCTTGACGTCCTTAAAAGTTTGGAGATATACAAAAATAAGGATAAAATCATGAATAAAGACAAGGGCCCTATTCCGTGCAGCGCCCAATTTTCTATAATTGAAAGAAAAGAGGATTAGTTTTATTATGTTTTACTGTTTACTTGTGATT